>WBMW01004106.1:127440-308036 GCA_013396635.1 Penelope pileata | reverse complement strand
TTTTTCTCTCTCTCTGGTTTTATTTTATTTTTTTTTTGCGGAGTGGCCACTTGCTCCTCCTTTCACCCAGCCCACCCACTTCTGGCAAAGGGGAGAAAGCAGAGGAGGAGGCCAAGGGTGTCTCTGGAGGGGGATCCGGAGCAGCTTTTCCTCGTCCCGGAGCTAGGGATGGGGACGGGGACGGGGACGGGTGCGGGTCCGGGGCTGCGAGCGCTGCCGCTCTCCCCCGGCAGCAACTCGGGCTGCCGTGATTCCTGCCGGTGCCTTCCCTCGCTCCTGCTCACTACTGACACCTAGGATCTCCAGCCTGACTGGGCTAATTGGGAAACGTCGCTGCCCCCAAAATAATAATAATCATAAAAAAAATAATCTCAGGGAATCAAACGCATCCTCCTGGCTCCTCCAGCCCTAGAAAAGCCCTTCTCGGGGTGAGCGGCTCCCGTTGGCTTTTCTCCCCCCCTGCCTCCCCACCCCGGGTACCACTGCTCTCCTCAGTTAGGACAAATCGAGGAGGGAGGATCAGAGCGGGCGTAGGGAGGCTCAGAGGAAGATCAATCTCTCAGCTTGGGTGAGCAGTAATCCTAGAGAGCGGCTGCAAGCTGCTCTGCTCCCCGGGTCTTCCTTTAATTCCTGGCAGCCGCGGGGATGATAGTGGGTTTGGGGAGCTATTAGTGCTTACTGATAGAGTTTTGCATCCAGAGCTCTCCTGGCCGGGCTGCCCCACAGAGCAGACCCCGTGAGTTCAACACCCAAAATCCTCTCTGCAAATGATACCAGAGCTGAGAGCAGAGCCAGCAGCAGGCGTGGAGGGAAGCGATGCTCTTGGAGTGTTGCTATAGCACAGCACCAGGGCCACCTCCCTGCTGAGCTCCAGAGGCCACCAGGATGGGCATAGAAAGGGAAGGGAAAGGGACCCAACTGGGGACACCTCTGGGTGTTGGCTCTGCTCACATTGGGGTACACTGGGGGGGGCTCCTGCTGCTGCTCCCCACACTCCGTGCAAGACCCAGCGGTGCAGGGAGGATGGGGATGGGGGTCCCAGTGCTTGCAGCAAGCAATCCCCACGCTCACTCCCCCCCTCCTCCCCATTCATAGAAAATAAAGACTAATCCATGCTTTGTATTCTTAATTATCTTAAATTCATGCCACAAAACACAGGGGCCGGGGGCTGTCTATTTGCATCCTCCGAGCTATTTATTTTTAAACAATATCACGTTTTCCTTTAAAATAAGTTTTATCTCCCCGGCGCGTGCCTGTGTGTTTTGCCTGAGCTCTGGTTTACNTTTTTTTTTTTTTTAAGGTGGTGCATAAAATGTATTTATTATTCTTTATCTCCTGCCTCTCGCAAGGAGTCATTTGTTTTCATCCAGAGAAATGAATGCTATGTGAAGCCTGAAGAGTAATAACACAGCAAAATGACAACGGAAGAGCGAGACGGAAATCTGGAAGATACAATGGCAGGTTAGGAACCTCCAAAGATCGCTGCTGTTGTGAGCGGTACGGTGTTATTTAATGTCCAGTCTGGCTTCAGGCTCCATTTAATAAAACATATGAAAATCTCTGGGATATTTGGTCTTGCATTTAAAGCCAGGCTGTTCTGCTGAGAAGGGATAATCTGGATACGCTGAGATTATTTCCCACTATCTGAGGAGGAGAGAGAAATTAATACAAATTCTTTCTGCTTCTTAAGACAATGACACAGGTCAATATATCCTTGGGTTCTGAAGGAGTGACAAATGGGACTTTATTTATGGGCCTTTTCATGAACTGGGAAGCAGGGGCAGTTGGGTTACAGCTGGAAAACCCAAGTGACCTCCCCTGACCCGTGAATCACTGCAGAAAAAGAACTTGAGGACAAGAAGAGCTTGGGCTCACCCCGTTGTCACCAATGGGATATTTCACCCATGGATGTGCTGACAGCAGAGGTGAAAACCCAGCACCGAAGAGCATTGAAGCTGCCCTGAGCATCATCTGGGAAGAGGCAAAATCGAGTTGTGTTTGTGCTGCAGTGCTCAGCATACAGAAACATTTCTCTGCCCCCAAACACCACTGTGGTCCCCAGCTCCTCGCAGTGTCCTGGCTGCTCACAGCATCCGTGCATCGACCAGCAAGCACCCTTCATTTCATGCCTTGTTACCCCAGCCACACACAGGGACCATTTCCAACAACACCCACCACTTCAAATCACACAAAACATCTATTTTTCCAAGGACGTATATCTATATATTAAAAATCAACCACCCCACCAGGTGACAGAGCACAGCGATAATTTATAACGGCAAAGAAACAATAAACGAGGGAGAACAATACAAATAAAAAGTCGGGTTTATTTTCCCTTGTTTCCCCCGCCATTTTACAAGTTTTGTTAAACCGAGCGGGTGGTTAGGTCGCTAAAAGCCGGAGCCGCTCGCTCCCGCCGCAGCCCCGTGCGGGCTCCGCTAAACGCTACCTCGCAGCGCCACCTGCAGCGCCCGCCCCGCAAAACCCTGCAGCAGGGCGAAATCCTCGGGAAAAACCCCAAGGAAGGGGCTGCTGGCTGAAGAGCTTCTTCCTCCGGGTTTGTTTTCCACCATCAGCCCAGCCCTCTGTTTTTTCGCGTTTTGGAGGTTTGGGGGATTTCCCTTGGTGGGTTGATGCTTGAAGGTATTGGTCTCTCCGTGTCACTGTCCCTGCTGCTGACAAAGGATGGATTTGTCATGGTTTTGGAGGGGAGAAAAATTAATTGGGAGCTGTTGTAATGCTGGTCCAGAGTTTTGCATTACGCTCCAGGGAGTGATGGTATCTACTCTGCCCCAAAAAGCAGTTTTGGGACTGGTGCTGGCTGCCAGGGTTGTTGTGTTGTCAGCTTTTTGGTGGTTTTAGCAGCTTCAGGAAGGGTCACGTTAACCCAAAGTGAGACAGAAATGCTATGAAAAAAAAAAAAGAAAGAAAGAAAAGAAAAGAAACTGCAGAAAAATAAGAAGAGCAGAATTTTGACATTTGGTCACTACCACTGCCCTGCCCTTTGGTCAAAGTCTCTCCGAAAACAATTCCCAATGACAGGTGGAGGAAAAACCCTTAAGAGAATCCATCCAACCCTTCTTCCATTTTCCCTTGCTCTTTGGGGTCTTGGTGTTTGTGCACTGGTTTGTTTGAGACCCCGGTGCTGTGCAGACGCAGAGCAGTGCAGTGCAATGTGCCCTCTCCTCTGCCACTGATTTGCTGCATGGCCACTGGCAAGTCCCTTTGCTTCCCCACCAGTCCTTGCAGGTGTGTTTTTGGGGACAGATTTCTTAGTAGGGTATTTCTGTGAATAGCATCTACACCAGTTATCTATGTCTGCCCTCTCCCTTCAACAGCAGTGATGCAGTGGCAGAAGGAGGAGAGGCTTACCTTCATTTTTTTACTACTTACTACTAGGTCACCAACCCCAGGTGAGTTTCAGGGAGCTTTCCAGAGTTATTCAACCCAAATTTTGACTCTTTCTTACCATTTCTACGCTCCTTGGATACTCTTCCCATTCCCTCTTTTGTGCCCCTCGGCTGCAGGTCATCCCTCCCCATCTCTACCTCTCCAGTTCCAGCACAGGTAGAGCCCATCTCTCTTCCAAGCAGACCCCGGGATGAGAACGATGCTCATTCCCACGTCCCCTATCCACCCAGAGTGGGTTTATGATACACTCAGAGTGACAGCATCATCTGCATCATCTTCCCATCTCACCCACCCTCTCCCTGTCCCAGCCTCCTCCCGCAGCTCGGGAGCCATCATTCCGCTCTCCCCCTGCCCTCCTCCTTAAAACTCCCCCAGGAGCAATTTTTCTCCCTCTCCCTTCAAATATTTGTCGACCATTATCACCACCAGTCACACCCAGGCTGTCATTTGTCCAAAGAAAACAGAAGGGGGATGGCCACAGAGAAGGGGCAGATGGACGGAGGCTGGGTGAAATGAGAGCCAGGGGAGCAGTCGGGCCATAATGATAAGGGGAAAATAAAACACAGGCTGGGGCTGTCGAATTAAATCAGGGGATGCATGAGAAGGGCTTCATCAAGCTGGAGGAGACAAGAAAATGCAGCAGGCAGTTGGAGCAATGAGATGCAACCAGAGGAAGTTGGACCCATTCATTGTTTTTTCTTCATTTTGGAGGATGATGAAAAAGGGAAGAGTGATCAATCCCTGCTCCAGAGGGCTGGAGAGCACCAGGAGGGGGTAAGGAGTGGGGATGTGTCCAAGGGAGGTGGTGGAGTCACCGTCCCTGGAGGTGCTCAAGGAACATGGAGATGTGGTACTTAGGGACATGGTTTGGTGGGCAATATTGATGGTGGGTGGATGGTTGGACCAGATGACCACAGAGGTCTTTTCCAACCTTCATGATTCTATGGTTCTGTGATTCTAAGGTGGAGGGATGAGATGGAGAAAGGGGTAGAGAGGTGGAGGAAGAAAGGGGTAGAGAGGTGGAGGAAGAAAGGGGTAGAGGAAAGGAGGGTGATTGCAGGAGGGGCAAAAGGTTGGATGCTGACACTCAAGGCACACAATGTGAAAAGGGCTGCTGGACTCCCCCAGGGAGCTGAAGCACTCAGATTGGATGAAATCCAAAGGAAAACAGGACAGCCTAATGAGGGGAAGGGCCTAATCCAGAGATTAGGGCTTTAATTTGGGTGCCTGAGTTGGACACACTGCTCTGACGTTGTTCCTCTGTGACGCTGGTGGCAGGGTCCCTGGTGGGTCAGAGAGATGCTCCAGTGGGTACCACGAGTACAGGAGAAAGGGCACGAGGCAGGTCAGCACCAGGAGCTGCCCAAGCCTTCCAGGTGGTGATAAATATGGAATTTATCCATGTAAATCTGCTTTCAGAAAGTATGCCTCCCATCAGAGAGCAGGGAAAGGAAATGCAAAAACTACATCCCATCCTCCTGAACCTTGCAGCTGACTGAGGATACTTCTGAGCTGGGGCATTAATAGTATATACAAATACCCCATGAGATGGGGGTATTTATAAAGCCTCTTTCTTACAGAGCTTTGGTATTTTCCTCATTCAGAGAATATAGAATCACAGAATCCTTAGAGTTGGAAGGGACCTTTAAAGGTCATCTAGTCCAATTCCCCTGCAATGAACAGGGACACCTACAGCTAGATCAAGTTGCTCAGAGCCTGCTCCAGCCTGACCTTGGATGTATCCAGGGATGGGGCTTCCACCACATTTCTGGGCTTATCTACCCAGCCACCTACTTCCACAAAACTTTGAGAAAGATCATCTTCCTGTCCCCAAAACTGCCCCCAAAGCAGTGGTGGGTACAGATAGACAGCATGCTTGCACTGTGCACGTTTTGTTAGCACACAAGGCTATACGAAAAAAAAAGAAAAACAACCACAACAAACAAGCAGCAACAAGAAACACACACAGAGAGACAAAGCAGCAAAGCAAGCCCAGCATCTGTGATTTTTTTTTGTTTCAATTCTCTGATTTTTGGTACAATTGCACAGAAGCAGGAGGGAAGGAGAAGGAGGGAGGTGAGCCCGTATTTTTTAGTGTGTGGGGTTGGCAGCACACGTAGAGTTACCCACTTAGTGAACGTGGGAGACAGGGAAGGGAAGAAGCATATTCTCATATAAGGATGTTGTGGGAACCCCAGTGAAGAATAGCTATTCTTATATGTCAGCTTCATCACCATGGTATCAGAAAGGAAGAACAGAAGGAGAAATGACAGAAAACAGGGGGGAGTGGAGCACGGCTATTGAAGAAAGAGAAATAGGAAGGGGAAGAAGTCATTTCCCTGACAAACAGTATCACCTGTTAAATCATCAGTGTGTGGTCAGCCTGGTACCCTGCATTTATGGGCAGAGGGATGCCATGAGTTCCTTCACACAGCACCCCTCAAAATGGTCCCATTTTCACATGAGTTCTCTGTGATGCTGAAGCGGGGCTTACTCAACCATTCCTTTCTTAAAGCTTCAAAGAAATACATATATATATGTATTTATATATACCTATGTATATATACTATTTGTACATATATATACATATATGTGTGTATATATATGTATACATGCATTTATTCCAAGTCCTATTGTTAAAAAACAAGACAACTGCTTTGTCTACTGGTAGGACCTATACAAACTTGGCTTTGTTGCCATTCTGCACCCGGTGAATTTGTCTGTGGTTCAAACAGCCCATGCTGGAAGAGAGCTTCAAAGAGCTGTGACCGCTTCCCAGAGCTGTAACTCGATAGTGTAACATCTCAAGAGGGCAAATTATATTTTTTTTCACCCTAAAATCTATTTTTCTTGCCATCCTTTCACCTCTGAGTGTATAAAAATTTCTGAGGAGCTCAGGATAACGGTCTGTGGAGACTGAGATACAGTCTTCAACCATGGCCACTGAGGATGCTTGGAGCCATCACACAAGAGATTTTGCCTCTGCAGAGGAGCAACTCCGTACTTTCCATGTGCCCATCACCAATATTTGTTTCTGTTGAGTCGTGCTGGGACCTCAGCCTCTCTGTTCTCTCTGGCAGCGAGTTCTGCAGGCTAACGAGGCTCCGTGGACATCAGCTGGAAGAAAACATCTTCCAGGTTTGCTCCCTCACAACTTCCCTGGAAGATTTCCCTCGTTAAGGTGAAGGAAAAATGGAGAACAACTGGTTATTTCAGTTATCTCCTACTACTCTCCCAAACCATCATGTGCCCTTTTAAGGGGTCTTTTCATCCCAAATTCCTCCCATGTCTCTGATAATCTACTTCATTCCCGTTCCTATTTCCATCCAGACAAAGCTCTCCAGACACAAGAGCTATCTCACATCATGAAGTTGCTCAGCACTTCAGTCAGGGCCTTTGAATAAAATGACCCAACATTATCTCTTTAAACCCAGGTCATTTTGTAAAGCTCCTGGTACCGATGTCTGCGTGAAGGCCTTTGAATTAAATAGTCCTGCTCCATCTCTTTGAAGTCGTTTGACTTCTCACCCAAGCAACTTGGCAGCAGCATCCCTCCCCCTCCCTCTCCGCCTCCTAACACCGTTTGTGCAAATCCCCACCGAAGAAATAAAACCTGCCGGAGGTGTAAGCTGGCCACGTGTGTTGTAACCCTTTACTATCTGGGGAGCCCCACTGAAATGTACCGAGAGATAATGTTAATGGAGTGATGCAGCTTGTCTGATCTGGAGCTGTCTCCAAAAGATAAATGCGAAGGCGAAGCAAAAGCATTTAATAAAAAATAAACCACCTCAACATGTTGTGTATTCATTTTTTTCTCCTAAAGAAGCAAACCTTGGTCCTGTCACGGCATATTATTTTGCCAGCATTATCTCTGTTATTTCTAAATAATACCATTTAGTGCTGGTGACGGGTAGGAGGGCTGAGATACAAAATCAAATTAATTAGAGTGACCCAACAAACTTGTGTTTGCACTGCGAGATTCAACATGGCAGCATATCTAGCAGAGAGCAAATTGCATTCAAATTAATTTAAGGGAAATAATTTGGGGCATATCAGGTTTATTTAGGATCAATTTTAATAAGCTAAAATAAAGTCAAGGCAGGGGGTGATACCATCAGCCAGTCAAAAGCCAGCTTTGATAGAGGTTTATACAGCTGAATGACAGTTCCTTTCGAAGCCATTATTAGAAAAGCTGTTTTTTGGATTGGCTCGGACAATTAAAAGAGCACCTCAATTACAGCCGCTGGAGAAATTAGTAATGAATAAATTATCCAGTAGGCTTGACCCTCCCTTCCTTCACATCATTTCCAAATAATTAAATTCCTTGCTGTGTTTTGAGGCATTGTATTAAATTCACCTGCAGCGGAGGATTGAGGAAAGAGGTGAGCCCTGCCTCGTCCATTAGGCCACTGCAAGGAGCATCACTGCCCTGGTGGACCACGCTGAGCCTTTTGGGATTTTCCAGAGCAGGGTTATATCTGCATTTTCCTGGCAAGTCCTTGATCCCCTGCTCGTTTAGAGATTAGATTTGCAGTATACACATTGCAGGACCAGATCCTGAGTATAAGTCTTCATACCCAAAGAGGATGTTTGTCTATCTCCTGTCTTCAGTCCAAGACATCAGAATCATGGAATCATAGAATACCCCAAATTGGAATGGAGCCCATAAGGATCATTGAGTCCAACTCCTGGCTCCACACAGCACCGCCTGTGTAGACTCACAGCAAGCTAAATCATCTGCAAAGGTTAAAGAGCACCAGATGGACACCACCTGAACGAGACACAGCCATGAGGTTCCTTGGGTATGTTCTTCAATGAGGATGGACCTACCCTGGATGCTCTGCATCCCTGCTTTGCCCCAGCCCTGGCTAAGTTGTGCTTACTGAGATGTGCTTTGCTACAGGAGCTCACTCCTCTATTGACACAGAGCACAGTACAGTGAATTTGCTGAGGATCTTCTCTAGGGCAGCAGGTCTGGACCACACAGGAATGTGGACAACATTTCCAGTCCTGCAAGTGCCACAGCCTTGCCTTTACTCACCACAGGAGTCATAGGATGAAGCCACACAGCTAAAAATACATTTTAATCTGTCTACGGCTTCCCTCGTGCTACATTGACTGTACCAGGACAGCTACAGAAATATGATTTCCTCCTGGAAACGAGCCCTAACCCCCAGAGGATGTACTACCACTACATTTTTATTAGCCTGATTTAAGGATTGCCTTCATCCTCTCCCCATTACCCTTTACCTCACAGACAGACCAATGGCCAATATTTGGAGGTACATCTTTCACCACTTCAGCCAAATGAGGTGATTGCAAATGGGACATGCCAGGACATAAGACATTATAGGAATTTAAAGGCCGCTCCCTGGTTTATGGCTCTTTAATCAAGTGCTTTTAACATTTAATTAAAAAGTTACAGGATTTGTCTTTATTTCTCAAGAATTTGTCTATGGTCAGAGGAAGTGAACAACGTGAGCTCAATACATTCCACATGTCCTAGGATCCCAGCCTTCTCCAGAAAGAAGAGAGAGAGGATGGGCAGCAGGACAACTAAAATACTGCAATTTAAGGTGATAAATTGACTAAATTTATTTTCAAGGAGCTTGAGAAACCATGAAAGGCTCATCAGAATATCGTACTAAAGAAGCAAGAGTGTTCTGCAGAGAAAATGCACCACACTGCAGAAAGAAGGGTTGGATGAAGACTCTGGTGACCAAAGATGACTCCATCCCACTCCTCACCCCTCCTGTGTGATGTGCCCCTGGCAGGCTGGAGAGCTCTCTCCAAATTTCTGCTGGCTCCAGAAAGAGAGAGGATTTGGGTTTGGGCTATTCACCTACAAAATAACCATCTGTGGCCCCCAGCTCAGGCAGCACCATGCTCTAGATGTCCACCAGCTAGCACTCAGGGTCTGTCAAATGTTGGACAAAATATCTGAATATTCCCCAAAGAGCTAAAAAGGTTACGTGTTTTTCTCTGCCGAGCAACAAGGGAGGCTGAGGTGTGTGTCTTAAACATAAACATTACCAGTTAAATGAGGTGAATCCTGCCCTGTGGCTGAAGTAGCAGGAGAAAAATGACCGTGTGGGCTTCTTGCTGGGACACCTTGTTCACAGCTCTTGCTCAGTGAACATTTCATGATTTCTGCAGAGCAGAAAAGCACTGAAGGAGAGATGGAGAGGCTCTCCCCACACACTGATGGGCTGGGTGATCCATGAACCCAGACGTCCTACAGTCACAGATTGAAAAAGGACTTGGCCATTGCCAAAACAGCCCAAGAAGAAATTGTGTGGGATTTGACTTTTTTTTTTGACAATTTTATTATATACTTGAAATAAAGCTATCTGCCAGTTTAATTTCATTCATATGTGGTGGAGATGGACCGGAGGGCTCAGCTTTGCCCTGGCAGTCGATGGCCTTGTGAGCATCTCTATCTCCACTACTGCTCTTCCCAAGTCTGGTCTTAGTTTGGGAGCTCTTTGCATCTAGAGCTGCCTCTCATTATGTATGTGGGTGCTGCTTGGCATAGCAGAGCAGTGATTCTGGTTGTGGCCTCTGAAGCTCCTCTAGTACAAATAATAATTTCCATTCCATCTATTCTTTTGTTTGCTACTGATCTATATTAAACAGTTGGTGATTACTACATTTATGGGTGATTATTGCACTTATGCTGTGTTAAATCTAAATGTTTGTTTATCTTTATGTGGTCTCTGTGTATGTTTGCATGGCTTTTAACTTTATGTATTGCAGAGTTCCTTAATTATAAAATCAATGAATTTTTTAAACTTATGACTATTGCATAGATGGAAACCCACACAGCATCCATGTCTGTATGCAACAATGATTCTGATCTTGTGCCTGTGGCAGTATACAAATCTCAGCTACAGGAATCAACAGACTTTTTTTTTTTTTTTTTGCTAGTAGCAATTAATTCTTTGTTAGCTTGGCTCTTTCTCCATTGCTCATCAAGGCCTTCCTCTTGCAAGTTGTTCTTCTCGGACAGACTCCCACCTCCCTGGAGGTTTGTTGGCTTCAGTGAAAGTCACTGGGCAATGGCATTTGTTGAATAATGGCTTGGAAAAGTGGGTTCAGTCCTCAGTTCTGCCACAAATGTTATGCCACAGTTTCTCTGATGCTGCTGGAAGTCCTGATGGAGCCAGCTGAGCCTTTCTGCACCAGGGCTCACTGTGCGACGTAGGCACAGCTCCTGTCTCTGTGGTTTGGTGCCCTCCATCTCCTTGAGCTCATTGATAAAGGCACTGAAGAGGCTGTATCCCTGCTACTCTGCTTTTCACCAGCTTCCAGGTGAGGTGTATACCAGGCATGTCCAACCCACGGCCTGCAGGCCGCATGCAGCCCAGCACAGCTCGTACTGTGGCCCACCCTCTGCTACCACACCGTCATGGCGGTGGCTCTTCCCCACCACACAACCTGGTCTGGCCCCAGGTGTGCACTCATCACTCAGCAACAACCAAACATCGGTGTGCCATGGGCACTGCCTGAGCTGAAGCCAGGACAAGGGGAGGGCACACTGCAGTGCTAAATCAAGTTATGCACACGTTTCTGCATTTGGATACGTTGGCTAAGCACAGCCCTGTGAAGAGCAAAAAACATGGAGCCTTGCATTCCCTTTTGATAAAGGAATTGGAGAATAGGTTTCAAGATTGCCCAAAAATCATCAATTTTTGGAATATTTATGACTCTATTTTTGGTCGACAGAAATACATTACCTGAGAATTTTCAAACTGAATTCGCAGAGTTGCAGTCAGGCATTCAATACAAAGAAAAATTTGATCAGGTTTCTCTACTAGACTTCTATGAGATCTGTCTCACTCTCCCTTCACAATCACATCTGATTCACATCATTGCTTTTTGGCAGTATGTACATTTGAGAACAAATATTTTCAAGGATGAAGCACAGGAAGAGCAAAATTTCATCAAAAATCTCTGATGGACACCGTGAGAACTCACTGAGAATTGCAACCACTTTCATTGAACCAGCCTGACGCTTTAGTTTCACAAAACCAAGGTCAAATATCCCCACTAGCTTTGTGTTTTTGTTGCTCTTTTTAAATGTTTTAATAAAAATATTAAAAAATGAAATAAGTTTTCTTAGTTATATACATTAAGTATATTACATATTTCATACGCTTTCCAAGACAATTCCTCTTCATTCAATGTGTCCCAGAGAAGTCAAAATGTTGGATACCCATGGTGTAAACCTTTAACCACCATCCTCTAAGCCCCACCTTTCAACCAGCTGTTTAATTACCTGATTGTCCACTCATCCAGGTTGTAATGTCCTAAACTTGTCCTTGAGGCCCCACAAACTCCTTGCATGCCCTCTGTCCATGGCAAGGATTTCCCCAGCCTTGCTTGCAAGCAGTACAACATCACAGATGGTTTTTGTTTAGCTGGGGGTAACCAAAGCGTGTCATTAAAGCAATGCCATACCTCAGACTGTGACCTCAGAGAAAAGGAAATGCACTTTGCTTATGGTCCATGACAGGGAAGAGAGAAGTATTGTTTGGACTCACAGTGCATTCTGCATCTATATTCTTCCAAAGCAACTGACCAGGGGAGCTTAGATATGGCCTCAAGTCTCTCTCTAGTGTAGCAGCACTGTTCAGGAGGCAGCAAGTTCAGAGAAAATTCTGCAAAAATGTGGCAGGACACGATTCTGAATCCTCCACTATGCATGGTTTCATGACACAATGTTATTCTCCCGTTGTCATTAAAGGAATTAGGCTGAGATGCACATCAAAATCAACTCTCCTTCATTCTGGGGACAACACACAATTTCTGAAGTGGACACTTGGTTAATGTAGGTTCTGTTCATACTGGCTGTGCCTCAGTTTCCCCTATAGGTTTGTAGCGATGCGTGTGAGTGAATAATCACCAATACTTCTCCCATCACCCAGAGCCCTGAAGTTCTACCAGACAATTAAAACATACAAATTGATAAATATATCAGGAGATGCCCACTGCCCAGCACTTGCTACCTCCTGTTGTTGCTGAGCTGAAAACTTCCCATGGAGGCAGAAGCTCACATAAACACACGCTAATCAACAACCAACATTAAGGAGTACAGTCAGGTGATGACCCCAATATCTTTTATTCCAGGCTATATTTCTCAAACACCAGCTCGCAGCAGCTCTTACGCTTCCTTTCTTTGCCACTTACATCTAATTAGGAGCTGCCCTCAGAAGGAGCAGCAGCATCTGTAATTAAACCAAACCGCAGCGCCGGGAGCGAGCAGTGAGGAAGAGTTCTCTTGTGCTGCTGAATGTGGTAATTTTTGGCACAGCTGGGCACTGAGGAAACCACTACTGATGCTCTGGCAGTGGACAAAGAGCTGGTGGGAGTCCTAGCGATGCACATCTATGGGGACAGCCTTTCCAAAGTGCTGCCCAACGGGTGGGGCTGGAGAGGGGGTCCCAATGATGATGGCAATGGCACAGCCAGGATTTCTGTACGGTCTCAAGAGTGGGTTTAATCGAGCTGTAAACCAGCATCAAGCTCAGTGTCTATAATTTTGCAATGCTATTTTACCATTTTTCAGGGAGAAAATAAAGAAGGGGGAAAAAACAATGTGTGCACGTAAAATTAAATCTGTCTAAAAAGGAGATGCTTGCACGTTATATTAAACCTTTCTAAAAATGAGATATTTTGCCCAGTATAGGTGTACTTCATACTAGCACAGGTGAGCTTGCCCACCAGCAGAAGAGAATTGGTCATTTCAAAACAGTATTTGGGAATGTGCACCTCTAAGATCAACCCGGACAATTTATTTTTAATTTTATTTTAATTTTTTTATATCCCATCTTTAATAACAATACTTATAGGAAATGAAGACACAAACACGTTAAATCTCACGTAGATTTGCCTGTGATCAGGCAGGTGATGTGCAGACTTTTTTTTTTTAAAAAAAAAGGAAATAAATCACCTTACTTAGCCTAAATTTACTTGGTGTCGATGCACAGCCTTTTTTTTATCCAGCACTGGCTTGAAGCTTCCTTTTTTCAAGTCAAATCAAGAGCAGCAAGAGGTTATAACTGCTGCCCTTGGCTAAGATGAAAACGGGAGAGAGAGAGAGTCCCAGATCGAATTGCAATTCTAGGGAAAATGTAGGAGCATAATTGATGTCCAAAAGCAGCCTGTGGATGTGAGCCCTGCTTTGAGCTGAAGCCAGCAAGTCAGGTGTCACGGGGTCTCCGTGGCCCGGTGTGGTCAGAAATGTAATATTACATCTCATTGGAAAACCTCAACGGGTTGTAATTTTGTTACAGCATTAGAACCCACCAGTGGTGGAGGCATCCCAGGGACTGCGTAATTCGAAAAAGACACATTCCAGCAATGATTCTTTTTTTTTTCCTTTGAAAGAAAAGCTGGTCTTAATGGTTTTAATTATTTTTTATCCAATTGCTGCGCCTAGTAGACATGGAATTTTAAATATGGGCAGGAAATAATTTCAAAGGGGACATTAAATGTATGTTTATGTAATAAAATATGTATAAATGCAGACCACAAGAAATGGACTGCAAAGTATTGCATGGAGCTCGTTCCACAGAGGGAGGGAAGGAGCCAGCGTGTTCATCCACACACTTTGTAAGGTCAGTGCAATCCCTCATCAGGACTTGTTTGCTTGTAAATAACCACAGCCCGACTCTTTGAGCATCACATCCCACGTTTTCCATGAGGAAAATGATACCAAGCTAAAAGCTTTCCAGCAAGAAGCCTGGTTTCTCTCATCCAAAGAGGTAATGTGGCCTCCTGAACACACAGCAGAAATCCAGGAACCTCTGATGTTCCTGGGCTCTGGAAGAAGCCAGGAGCTATAGCTCTGCTGGGTGATATTGGGAACGGCATTTCCAGCTCCAGCCTGCCTCCTTCTGCAATAGCTGGAAGGAAATGTTTCACATAACTCAACCCACACTGTTTTAAGAAGGCAATCCAGAAAGATATTTGAGGTTTTGAAAGTTTTCCAAAGGCAAGGCAGGAATTTTATTTTTTTATTTTTTATTTTTTCTAAATCTGGAAGACGTCGCCTGGGACAGGAACTTGACTTCCAAGCTGGCTATTGAGCCGATCATGCTTCACGCAATTTCAGATCACTTCTCTGAAAATGATGAGGCTGTAGGTAATCTGCTAAAAGGGGCTGCATTACCTGCGACCCACAGGTCTGAACTCCTGATATCTCACAGCAGGAGTCTCCCATCCCAGCAATTTAGCCATGCAGAGGAAATTGGGACGTATCTATAGGCAATGCAGGGTGCCACTGCTCATCCATACAGCGAATGTCCCTTATCTCCTGCTGGGGAGCACCATTGCTCTGACACGAGGAGACTGCCGTCCCACGAGAGATGCTGCTGACAGATTGGCCAAATTAACAGATTCTTGTGATAACATTTCTGCCCTCCAGAAGCTTTGTGGACAATAACAGAGTAACTTAAAGAACCAGAGCAACCCACTCCAGCTGCTGTATGCTGAATTAACATTTGAAGTCCCACCTTATGGTCCTGCCTCAGTTTTTCCCTCCTACACTGTTTTTTACCTCCCATTGCAGAGCTGTTGCTGCAGCTTTGTGCACACCCAGAGCTGACATGCTCCAGCCCAGAGGCAGCTGAGTTTTAAAAGACAGCGAAATAATCCACTGTATAAACTCTATGATCAAATTCTTCCCTATGATCCTCAGGGCTCAACACCAGTAGGTAAAGTCAAAGATACACTCGAATTGAAATCCACAGCAATTTTCAACAACAGGCAGCTCTTTTGGATCTGTATCCCAGTTGTTAATGCTCATAATTCCCTTTATAACCCTAGTGAAAACAAGTGCACTTAGTCAAGAAGGAAAACTGTTGATGGGACATTAAGCAGAGGTTCTCTGTGGCCATTCAGTTGGCCTTAAGTACAGCACATTGTTCTTGTGAGAGCTTCATAGGGATAAATCAGCCACACTGACTCGGAGAAATCATGCTAGATCCTAAGAGACTGAAACAGGCCCAGAAAAGATAGATAGCTTTGTGGTTAAAACACTGGATTATATCAACTGCAAGAGCAATTCCTGACACATCTTCCAGTCTCCATGGATCAAATTACAGTTTTTGTGCATTTGGACTGTGAACTGCAAGGGAGCTCGGAGGGCACGCTACCTCCCAGCAGGCTGGGATTATAATTCTGCTTGGTACACCCAAGAGTTACTGCCATGCAAAGAATAATAATAATGATTTACCTTCTTCAGCCTTTTGGGGTTGACAAAAACAGGTAGGCTCTGGCAGAACTGAAGTTTAATATACTAACACCACTGGGGACTGATTTAGCCAGGCTCTGGACAAGGATGATGAGTAGATATGGGAGCAGGAGATGGAGATTAACCCAAAGCCCCTTTAGTCTGCATGAGAACTGCTACCTGCCAAAAAAAGGGGGAAAAAAAAGGAGCTGGCAGGAAAAATTACAAGAGAACTGAAAAAGCAGAGCCCTTTGGACCTGGAAATGGTCTCTCTCTGTTTTTTAGTCTGTTGTGGATCAAAGTACCTTCCTTGTATTACACCAGAGAGTTCCCATAGCAATCAGGTGTCATGTCTGTGACATCAGGTCTTCTCCTCCCAGGCTGAACCTCTCTCAGTTCCCCTGTGGGAGGTCAAGACGACCTGGGTGGATTTCCCTGGTGTCTCTCATCTCAGGGGATCTGTACCTAAGGGAAGACTATCTTCCTCTATCTGATTTTCTTTTCCCTTCTTTGCATGTGCTGCTTACTCATGCAAAGCTGGTAGTCTAACAAAGCTAATAACAAACTGATGTATATTCAAGAATGCCAGCTAATATGTTAATGATGCTATGCAAACACATTTAACAACCCAAAAAACCCTCAGATCACCTTGTTTTGGACTGTGCTCTTCCCACTCTCTGCAAGGAGGATGTTTCGCCTCAGTACAGGTTACTGTATGCCATCTCCTATTATGTTCACCCATCCCAGTGGTTTGTTACAGGCTTTTGACAGTCGTGACCTATTCATTATTTCAGACAGGCCATAGGTTTCTGCTCTTACTGCACCTTTGTCCCTTGGGGCTGGGTCTTCTGAAGCTGGCTGCGATAACCACCATGGTGGTGTACACCTGCAGTCCTTTTGACAGAGGCAATTCCCCCATTTTGGGTATGCCTCAGGTGTATTTTTAGGTACACTCTCAGGACTCATCCTGGGGATCCATGACTTTCTAAAGCTCTGTGGATGAAATAAATACAACAAAAATATTGTTTGAGGCGGAGTCCACAAAAACTCACTCTTTTCAGGCTTCTCAGGAAGTGGTAACAACTAAAACCAGTTTGGTGAGGGTTGATCACAACAAACTCTTTTTCATTTCTTGAACTTCTTTAAGGAAAGTAAAGGTTAACAAGAGAAAGCCATTCTTTCTCCTCTTTCCATTCATATATGCCCAGCCAGGCAAGGCCGCTCACTCTAACCATGGAAAACAATTGTACGTGGGCATCCATGGACTGCCATAATTTGATTTGAAGCAGGGATTTAAACAAAGCTTTCTTGCCTATCAGGTCAGATCTACAGAGAAAAAGGTGTTAGGGCAGTGGGAGATGCAATTCCTTCAGCTGAGAGAAGCTAGGGTGTTGGCCATTGTGAGGAGTGGCTGGAATGACTACAAATTGCTTTGAATTTGTTCCATTCCCACAAAGGGCTCTGCCCCTATTGCAGCACTCATTATGTGCTATTAGGGGCAGCAGTTCAGGACAAAGGATGGCTATTTACTGAAGAAGTTATCCAAATAGCATTTGGCATTTCCTGTGTGCTCACAGATCATATATGACCAGTTCGGCTTGAATAAACACAATCACACCCTAAGGAAGAGTTCCCAAGAACCCATCCCATCATTAGAGCATCGACGCCCTCCGAAGAGCTCAGTGCTGCTCACCATGGCACAGACCCCACCTGTGCAGACCTTGGTCTATCACCACCCATAAGATATGTTCCCATGAGGTGATGGGTTATTGAATAAAAGTCCACAAAGAGCAGATTGCAGATTTTTGCTGCAGCTCTGATTCGGAGAGAAGGATGATTGACTATCTCCAGCCTCAGCTGCCCCACCATAGGCTGTCCAAGCCTTTCTAAATCTTTTTTATTCAAAGACCATGAAAGCATATTGATAAACCACTCTGCCACCACTAGAGCTGCTCATGTCATGCTACAATAGAGTTTAAGAACAAGGGTAAGCTTTGAATATCCAAGCATTGCCATGTTTTCTCCATTTTGTTTGTGCATTTGTGGGCTTGGGGGTTGTGTGCTCAGGGTTATGTGGATGCTAGCAAACAGGAGACAGGAACATTTGCAGCTGTTTCATGGAGCTCCTTTGCATGTCTGACACCATTTAGGGATTACACTGCACTGACCCACCTCTGTCCCAAGGTTTTGCCATTTTCCTGTTAGAGATGGGCTGTTTGCATCCCAACTGCACTGTTTTCTCCCAACCCTCCTGCCAAACAGCAGAGAAAAAAGACAGAGCAGGATGAAAAAAGCCTTCTAGCATGAAAGGGAGAGAATGATGCCTGGCCCGGGTTTCATCTGTCTAATTTTATGTGTCGTCAGTTCGGATGCGTAAATCTGAGCAAGTTGTCTAGACGCCTTTTATAGTCGATGGAGAGAAAGAAGAACTTCCCAGGTGCAATTCTACCCAGCTGGGAGAGATGAATTGTGCTCTAGGAGGAACCATCCCTCTTCCCCGACTGTAAAGAAAAGTCATGGCGATAAAGCAGCTCAGACATAACCGCCTACTTCTCAGCAAGCTGCAGTTAGCTGAGAAAAGTCCCACTCAAAATAACCCACAAACAACTGCCAGCTTCCCTAAACAGCTCCCACGGGGTAGCAGAATAAATGCATCTGGGGGAGAACCATGTCTTTCCTACTGGCATGACCCCTTACCATGGCTATCTGACCCCAAAAAAAGGCATCAGCATTGGCTCTTAATACAGAATTTGAGACCTGCATTTGGGGCTGCGTTATGGCAGAGGAAACCCATGAGCTGCACTCACTTAGGTTTGGGTTTTGCAGCAGCAGAGATGTCGAGCAACGTAAAAGAGGCTGAAAAACCCTCCTAGGGTGGTGTGGGCTGTGCCATGCAGTGATCAGCACTGGAGTCCCAAGGAATCAAGGATGGACCACTGAATTGCAAAAAGATCATAATATTGCTGCAGATTTTCCTGACGAGCAGCTCCATCTTTTCCTCTTTCCCAAATGTGGGGAAAATTTATGAAAATATTTTCCTTATTCCATTGGAGGCTCCACCAGCATGCACACACACACACACACTAGGCACATAGTCATTCCCCAGGTTTGCTTTTAGGATTTGCCTATTGACATTCCCCTTCCCTCCCTCCCTCCTTTCCCTGCTCCTCGCTCTCCCCACTCCCATGCCATGGGGACACTCTATTCCTTTCAACATTCCCCAATCACTGGGAGACCTGGGGCTGTTTTAAAAAGAAAAAAAAAAATTAAAAATAAGAAGGAAAAAATGGAGAAAGGGAGAAAAGGAAGAAAGAAAAGAATGCATGTCAGCTCAAACCCCACTGCCGCGCCAGCATGCACACGGGTTGCCTTTTGCTCGGTGCACATCAATGCCTCTTATCCTCCGAAGTTATTTCCCCTGGAGTGAACCTATCAAAGATTTTCAGCCTCTCTGGAGAGAGCAGTTCCAGATAACACTGGATTCCCTTGTCAATTCTTGCCTACCAGGCTCTGGCAGCATTTTCTACCTGACACTCTGATCTTGACACACATGTACAGAAGAAACGTGTGTGTGTGTGTGTGCATCTGCAGCGGCTTCCTCCTGCTGTGCAAGCAATGCAGCTGCCTTCAGACTGCAGAAAACCCAGCAATACATCTATATAGCACCCTCCTCATCTGTAACTCCCGCAGTGTCTTGCCCTCCTTGTAATTACAGTAATTGCTATTGTTATACTAATAATAATGATTATTCTTTAAGATGTGCCAAATCTTGTTAATACAGCTCCCTCCCTGGAAAACCTGGGCCCGTATTTTTAAAATGATTTTAAAAATAGGATTTCCAAGTAAGTGCTGTAGGATTTCCAAATAAGTGCTTACCACGAAAATCCCTCTGCTATGACAGATAGAAATACTCCTCACATATTATTACTGTTGCAACAGTGTTGGAAGGACATCCCACTCCAGCAGGTATCCTGCCTGTCTCTGATGAGATAGGTGGATCTTTTTGTTTGCTTGTGATTGTTTTGGTTTTGGATAGAGAGGAAGTGTTGGTAAAGCTGATGGTGCTGATGGTTCACCTGAGTGGTTTGGGCCTTCATCAACAAAGGCACTAAGGCTGGTGAGAGGAGAGGCTCCATGCAGCCCCTAAATCAGCATCCTGAGAACGTGTGTAATTAAGAGGCTTTACCTAGAGGGCCCAGAGCTCATTAGCTTCAGCAATAAAATGAGCAGTTTATAGGTGCTGTAACTCATGTTGGGCTGAAGGCTGGGCACACCATTGTGCAGCAAACCACGAGGCACAGCTGCGTGCCTGCAGCTTTCGGCACCAACCAAGAGTTTCCTAAAGCCTCAGCGTAGCTGATGGCTCCTCTGCAAAAATCCATGTGTCCTGCATATCCAAAACATCTGAGTAAACTCTCCCTAAACTGAGGCTGTGTTGTCTATACTCATTCCTCATGCCCATTATATGGGTAGTATTTGGTGACAGCCCTGATGTTCCTCACCCTACAGCTCTCCAATGCCTGTACCCATCGATAACTTCACAGAATCACAGAATCACAGAGGTTGGGAGGGACCTCTAGAGATATCTAGCCCAACCCTCCTGCTAGAACAGGTTCCCTATAGAAGGTTGCACAGCAAAGCATCAAGAGGGTCTTGAATATCTTCAGAGAAGGAGACCTCCTTGTGTTTTTATTGTCTTCCCTGGGCTGTTTGTCTGAGGATGGACTCGATCCCAACATGGATGATGAACACCAGCTCAGCTCCTGCACTGAACACAAGGAAAGTATCATGAAATGGCTCTGATGTATCTCCAAGCTGCCCTTTTCCTTCTGTGGCAATGCTATCTATCCTCAGCACAAGTGAGGATGCTAGAATTTGTCACTCTGTATTTCACACCATCTTAAACATAGTCTTCCGTTACATGCACTGTATATATGATCCTCCAGTTTTCTTTTTAAGAAATATCATCCAGGTCTTGCCCTGGAAGTAGCATTTCCCCCGAGGCAGCTGTCTCAGTGATGTGGGAGGAGGATCCCTGAATGTAATTTATGGACACGATTAGTAACAACCAGTAACATCAACTAATAATACTTCCATACAAGACCAATGAAGTCCTCTAGAAGAAACAGAAGCCCAGATCCACCTCATCACCCTTTATCACCATGTAGGTGAACCATCCAATGTAGGAAGCCACTCTGTGTGCCGTCAGGATCCCATCACATTCTGCCTTTGAGCACTTACACTGATTTTGCTCCAAGGACATTCCATGGCCAATGGTGGCTGGAGGAGCAGGAGGAGGTCCAAAGGAGGAGACCATGCAGGCAGAAGGGTCACCCTGCATGGTGTCCATATAGGCTCATCCAGCCACTGGGGACCTACAGAAAACTAGCCATTCCTGAAGATCTCCACGTAGAAATCCAGAGTTCTGTGGCACAATGTAGCCCCATGTCAATAGATCAAGCCCCAGGCAGGAGAGTTTTAATTGCAAGTTTGCTCAAGAGCTCACATGTGTTATTCCAGCCCCATAAATACAGATTGGAGACCTGGGTTTCTGGCTGGTTCACATCACTCTCCCTCCAGGAGTTCCAACATTTATCAATTCCAGGAACATCCAATAACACTTTAAAAGCAGGATGTGAAATTGGATTATGTGAGATTCAGCTTTTGAGCAGAGTGGAAGTGGCTCTCCTTGAAGGCCAACAGCAATCTTTCCTATTTTTCCTGCCTGGGATCTTCACTGAACGTTGAATGGCGATGCACATGGTTATTCCATTTCACTTTGCTGCTGGCTTGCTGTAATTGATTGTATTTGTCAGCTTACTTTTTTTCTTATAAATACCATGAATGGACTCATGCTGCACGTACATGTAAACCAGAGTTGCTACCCTGCAACAACAGTTCCCTCTTATTCTCTGTTTTGTGCTCACAACAGGAGGAAGGCATCCAAACAGGACGGAAAAACAGTGCTTTATAAAACTGAAGGAGGTGCACAGCATCTTATCCAGCCATCCATCATCTCTCTGCTCTGATCTGCCTGAAGTCAATGGGTACAGAGAGAGAAGAGGCAGACAACAATAACAGTATCATGGTAACCGTGAGCGCGATGCTGGAGTGGATTGT
Organism: Penelope pileata; assembly: GCA_013396635.1. Taxonomy (NCBI): domain Eukaryota; kingdom Metazoa; phylum Chordata; class Aves; order Galliformes; family Cracidae; genus Penelope; species Penelope pileata. The sequence continues at coordinate 286,270 of WBMW01004106.1, read as the reverse complement.
CAGCTCCGAGAGCACGAGGAGGGGTGCACAACCTCACACACAGCTTCCCCGGGCTATGTGTCCTGGGTAAGCATTAATCAGATAGCAAAGGGCACGTGTCACATAGGAGTAACACTGCTATTATCATTATTTATCTCATGTAGTGCTTTAGCTCTCCAGTCAGGTGACAGCTGCGGTCTTTTCTCTCATAGTCTGAAATAGTTGGAAGTGGGCATTGCTGAGAGCATATTCTGCAACCCTGTTTTCAGCTTTGCTTGGGGATGGCATTTTGTAGTCAGAATGTTCTTGCTGTGTCCTTTGCAGCTTAGGAAGAAGGGAGGTCATTGTGGCACTGGAGATGCCACGGAGCCAAGGAGATGGGAGGTGAAAAGCATCCTTCCTCCCAGCACCATTCACAGCCTCTCCTGCTGCCTGTCCTGGGATATGTCTGCTCACTGCAAAAAAGAGTGCTGGGCCAACAGGTGATGTGAGCTCAAAAAAAAATGAACTGCTCTGGAGCTTTTGTTGCTTGGAAATGGAGAAAAAAGGCACACTTTCATCACCTTGGAGGGTGGTTGTGCTCCTCTACTTCTCCCTGATGCCCAGACAGCCAGGAAGAAACAAAGGGAATCTGCAGAAGGAATATAGAGTGATTATACAATTAATTGGCTCTTCAAAAATTCTTCCAAATATTTAAAAAAATATTTAAAGATGCAGAAAAAAAAACATGGTTTGGGTCCTCTCCTTCCTCTCTCTCTTCTCATCTAGGTCACACAATGCAGGCTGCCCTCTTGCAAGGGGCTACAAAGACAAGAGGAGAGAAGAGACAGCAGCGCAAACACACATGCCCAGGGGCCAGGCTGTGCTGTTGCTTCTCTTTGCAGCTTTGCAGGGATGTGACAGCAACATGCAGTAACTGGAGCTCAAGGGCTGCCAGCCCCATGTTGGGGGAGTGCGAAGCAGGGACACTAAGGAAGAACTTAACACAGGGTAGATGCAGCAGCATTCATCCATTTGGCAAATCTGTGCTTGACACTGCAGAAAACTGTGCATTAAGAAATAAAGACAACGTTTGGTTGAAATTTGGCAAGGTGTGACAGCACCCAGCAAAGCCATGACACAGAGACCAGAGCACAGTGCTGACTTGTGTTTGCTAATGACAGCTTGCAATAGCAAAGGAGAGACAACCTGGTATATTCCTGCCTCTGCATCAATGAGGCATTTTTAGGGGTACTCAGCCTGCAGCTGGGTGGCAGGGATGGCTCCCACATCCTCCTCTCATGACAGGTCTCTCCAGCCAACACAGTTATGTCTAAGGGCTTGGCTCTGGCTCATGGATGGGACTGAGCTCAAAGCCATTCTCTGTGGTTCGGTACCCGGCTCAGCCTCTGCTATTAAACTTAAATAACACACAGGTTTTGTGGCTGCAAAAGCTGCCAGGCTGTTGCAGCTTTATTTAGTCGCACAGCAGGTGCATTTTGGGAAGGGTTTTTTGCGGTCTTCCCTCACACACACTTAACCACAGCCTTCCAGGGAGGTTAACCATCCTTACAGGATGAGGTGTGCAAAGCAGTCCATTCCCCTCTGCTCACCAGCAGAGCATCTGCTGCAGGGAGCCCTTGTGCCAGAGGCAGGAAGCTCAGAGGAGTCCCCTGCTGTCAGTGGGGTCTCTCACAGTGGGTTTGAGAATGGGTCACCAGCTTCATGTGGGGTCTGGAAGCATGAGTGGACTCATGGATAGATGCATGGATGGATGAATGGATGGATGTGTGGATGGATGATGTCTATGCATGGTGTCCCTGCTCACAGCAGGGATTGGAACCAGATGATCTTGCAAGGCCCTTTTCAACCCAAACCATTCCACGATTCTATAATTTGATGGATGGGTGGATGGAGGTGTTGCCCAGAATTCACCATCACCTTAAACTCCCAGATGTCCTAATCTGGCATGGCATCACTACAGAAACATAAGAAAAGAACTTCTACATTTACAAGGCCTTCCAATTCCTTGTTTTTCTTTCAGGGATTCGTCCAATGGCTTTCTGAACCTGTGTAAATGTGTGCAGTGGGGAGCCAGCTGTCAGAACAACAATTTGTTGTCTGAAGGATGTCCTCGTGTTTGTTCTCAGCTCGTTTTCTACAAAGTGCTGTCTGCGTGCCAGAGCTGATGTCTCCTTGCTCTTGTATCTAAAGGGAAGGCGAACAAGCTCTGTCTCTTCATTCCTCAGCAGCACTTAAGCTTCTACAGACGTCTACCACAACCACTCTCAGACATCTCTTCTTTAGAACAGCTATGTTGTATTAACAGGATCTCACTTCCCTGCAAGCTGAGCAAGATTTGCAAGGAAAAAAGAGAGAAACTATCAAACCCTTTGCAATGACCATGCTCCTGGATTGCCTCCAGCAGTAAGTTGCTTTGTAGCCCTGTATAACCTCTTGGAGCTGGATTCACCTCTCCTAACTGTTCAAATTTGAGGTGTTTTACCAACCATGCTTAGACATCTGCTTTAGGGGAAAGGAAAATCTTCTGTAGGTTGTCATGGACCTTCAGGCATCAGCGCTCAGAGCAATCACAGCCAGCTGGAGCCCACCCGTAGGGTTAGGGGTGGTAAACTCAACCACCTCCCTGCCTGCCTTCGTTGGCCCATCTGTACCAACACAGGCAGCTTCCCCACCTCGTGGCATTATTTAGCAGCTCAATTAGTTTAATGGCTGCAAAGTGCTGGGAAGATGGATAGTGCTATAGAAACACCGTTCTTGGGAAGTACTTCCACTACTAAAAAGACAAAAAAGAAAAAGAAAAAAAAAAGAAAGCCATATGAATGGCATATCTATGGCTAGAAGGGCCAGGGTGTCAAAAGAGATGGACGGTGAATAACTGAGAGGGGGACAAGAATTATAATTCATCTTCCAGTTGGCTTCTGTTTCATTTTTAATTCCACTTCAGCTTGAAAGCTCAAAGAGGAAGGAGTTTTGTTACAGACCTACTAACCTCTCGATGAGGGCAAGAAACCCTCCAGAGCACAACTGAGACCCCTTCTGTCCTCACACTGCTGCTGCTTCATGTTTTTTTTACTATTTCTGAGGTAAAAAACAAGCAGGGAAAGAAAGCCAACAGGAAAACAACTGAACAAGAGCTTCTTAGGTTATTTTTCAATATTGAGAAGAGGAACATTAACTCTGCCAGTGTTGTTTTGCGAGTCAAAACTAAGTCAGAGAGATGCAAACTTCCCTCCAACACATTTTTGGCAATGGTTTTGCCCCATGGCCCTATCCCTTTGCTGCAAGCCTGACTGGTGTCAGCAATCAGTGCTGAATGCACACAGCACTTATGGCTTCCTTGAGCTTTTTCTGTAGGCAGCTGCATGCCATCATCTCTGCTGTTTGCACAGCTGAATGCCTGTAATACCTGAGTCAGGGCTGAGCCCAGTACAAATCCCCCCAGCTATCAGGAAATCCAATTTTATGGACACGGCTAAGTTTGTGTGATGTGTTGGTGGATTAATTCATGAAGATCATTGCCTTCTCAATACTGTAATTCAAGCTCTTTTCTTGCAGGGGAGAGAGGCAGGCACATGGATATTTTCCCATCATGGGGCCAGCCAACAAGTGTCACGGTGGGATGCAGGAGCAGCACGTAAGATTGTGCTTGGCCAAAGGTCAATACGACTGTTACGGTGCCACATGGGATTGGTCAAAGGTTTTAAATGAGTAGCCCAGATAGGTTAATTCTGATTTCACAGATATTGGTAGGTGAAAAGGCTTCCAGCAACTCTGAAGACTATATCTGTGTATCATACATTCTGGGATCTTTTGTACTGAATAGATGTAGACCAGCCTATATCAAGAAATCACACAGGCTGTATGGGTCTGGATGAAGTGGAAAAACTTTTATTTGGGAGGTAACAGCCTGCTTACACTCTGATCCTGCCCCGTGTCCTTCTGCCCTTTGCATTTGTACAATGCTGTTTTATTCTGTGCCCTAGGAAAGCTGCAGGTTGTCACTGTTTCTTTCTGGTGTCCCTGGCCAACACCACTCCAAATCCTTTTCTCTCTGGTCAGCTTGCACCAGTGCTGCCCCTAGAAGGGCATCCCCAAAACTGATATCACTGTTCTTGAACCTGTGAGGCCCTTCCATGATCTGGGGAACTCTTGGGAGCTCTGGTCAATGGATCCACCATTTGCAACCTTCAGAGCCCATGTAAGTCAGGACCTTTCTGAAAGCAGGATCAGCAGCTTGGTGTTGGGGTAGATCTCAAAGCATATCAAAGAGTGTTAAGAAATAGTGTTTGCTCAATTTCATGCATAGAGATGAAGATGAGGGCAGCAGAGACATGATACATCTTAGACTGCTTGGGATCAGTTGTAGATTTGGGAATAGATCTAGTAAAAAATGTATATGTGAGTGTGTATGTACATGCAGGGGTGGAAGGGAATTGGTCTCACAAAAATCACAAGCAGAACCTCCACTGACTTCCCAAGAGCCGAGATTTCATCCAGCAGCTCAACACACCCGTGACTTGCATAAACATCTTTCATATAATTACTCCATAGCCCTAACAACCAAACAGTTCTGATGGTTGTTTCACTTAACTTGTTCCTGTACCAATTCACATCATTCAACAGCATCCACAGGGAATCATTGGAAATTTCCAAAGGCTGGTGAGATCCTGAGAAGTGGTAGAGGTGAAAGCCGAGAGAAGATCTGATCTCAACTCCGCTCAGCTTACAACAAGAAAGGAAGAAATATGCATCAGATGACGGTAGGAAGGACTTCGTATCACTCTAAAACACTCCAAACATCTTACAGAGTGAAATACCCACAGGCACAGACTTGTTCTCCCTGCTCCCAATTTATGGTCTCTTCTGCACTCATCTCTCTTTCTCTTTAAACTCACCTTCTGGATGCAGCCAGACGTGGTTCAAAAACCTTCTGCCCAATCTAATGATGATGACTTCTGCCCAGTCTCCTTCTCCTTCATATATCTGCTTAATCTCGTGTTTCTATCATAGTTAGAGATGAATAGAGAAGACCCATTGAAAGTGGGTTTTGGGGATGTTTTTTCACAAATTGAACCACTAAACCTAACGTATGATATTAGCAAAGTGTGGGCTATTAAACTGAGTAGTGTTCAGTGCATAAAGCATATTTAGAATATAAGAGATTAGGATCTTTTTCTCTTCACAATGCATAAAATGCATTTCGAAGTAATGAGAAGTGCATTACCAGAAGGATCAAGTTGTGATTCAAGGCTGAAGAGTTAAAGCTCCCTGGACCACTGTAATTTTGACCTCTTCTCCAAATCATTATACTAGGACACAGGGGCTTTCATTACCTGAGAACATAACATTGGGCTTTGGGAGCTTTAACTCCTCATTTTCTGGCTCTTGTGGGTTTAAATAGTAATTCAGAGTTCCATTAAAATAGTTCTTTTCTTTTATTTTTCTTCTAAATGAATTAACTTGGAGAGGTTTTTGAGAGAGAAAGGAGAAATTAAAAATGTGGAGAAAATGACAAGATTGACTTGATTCTTACATAAAAGCCTTTTTTGGGGTACTTAAGTGAAGGTGAACACACAAAAAACATCCCTTTGTTGGAGATGAATGAGGAGACCTTTGTACAGACAACAACCAGATCTAGCATGTTCACAAAGTCAAGGAAATAAGCTCATCAAAGAAACTTTATTTTGTGTCGTGCAAAAATATGTTTCAAAATACATAAAAAACACTGTTTTGTATGTTTATGAATATACAAACTCTTCCAACTCTCTGCCCTTCTTCTGAGCCCATCCCTCTTCAAATCCTTCCTTCTTCTCTCACTGATTAATTTCTGCAATGCCCTCTGCTCTCATCTGATCCTACATCACATGTTCATTCAATTTATCCGGACTCTGAAGGCTGTAAGGACATGTCTGAGAAGTCTCAAGGATTTGATTTCAAGATCTTTGATACAGAAAACATCTTTCTATCTTTCCGTAGAACACAAGACAAATATGCAATTCATTTTTTTGCATATGAATTGTTTTCTCTGGCTTGTATGGGGGATGTTTTTAGATACACCGTTGAGTTTACAACACTACTGTGCTGGATATTTCTTATCAGTTTACTACATATCTACCTTATTAGAGACAGCCAAGGGGTACCTCATCCTGCTTTTGGATGGTATTGTGAGCAAGAGATATGCCATAGGTTATATACCATGAGTATTTTTATACTTGCTTGGGCACCATGATACCTCCTAACTCATCCAGATATAAGCTGGTAGGCTGGTACCAATTCACAACATCACAGCTATTAAAAGCAGAGACAGCAAGTTGTGTAGGGTCTAAAGAACTGAATGGGATGAGTGGGTAGGAAAAAGGAGTGAGAAGTGCTATTGATTCATGAGACACAGGACGATAATGTTGCACCAGGAAATCTAGTGAAAGGCCAGCTTTGGTATTCCTACACATGCTGTAATAATGTCTTTTGTTTGCAAAGCATATATATCCCAAAACATACAAGGTACACAGCAGAGAAAACACATGAGCAGGTAGGAGGAAGAGAGAACAAGATGACAAGAAATGCGGCAGGTTTTGAGAGAAGCTTGCATGGATTATCTAGGAGCATACCTGGGTATAAGCAATAACCCAGCAAGGAGCTATAATCATAATCTTGTATTTGATTTTATCATTATTACTATGATAAATGTTAATCAGATGTTGAGTAATGGCATCAGTCCTTTTCCTACCAGCAAGTCATCAAAGTTGGATATCCCAAATCAAGAGTCTTCTGTTGTTTTCAGCACTCTGAAAAACTTGTTGAATTTCAGAGCTGGAACAAGAATGTCAGCAAGGAAGAAGCAGAGAGAGAGTTAATGGAGTGCTTAGCTTTGTGAGGTTTGGAAAAAAACAAACACAAATACTTTTGTGAAATGCATAAATGGGGATAAATGTTGAGTCCACAGATGGTGTTTGCAAAAATGGCAGCCATTGGCCAATGTTTTATTTCTCGTTATTCCTCATTTGTGGAACAAAATCAGACATTATCTCCAGGGACGTGTTCAGACGTAAATAGATGACTAGGCATGTTCCGATGATTTTTGCCATCCCTAGTGTTTATGTTTCATATCATTTCACGGGCACACTTCAATCAGGTTGCATCAAAACTGGTGACCAGATCAGGGGTGCTTTGACTGAAATGAAGATTAAACGTTACTCAAGATGATACACAGCTGTCCAAAACTAGATATGGACAAAAGATGAACCATTTCTCTGGCACTCTCAAAGCCTCAAGGGTAGGAAGTTCTGTGCAGATTTATATGTTCTATTTCTATTGTCTTAAAACCACTCACTAATGAGAACAATTTCTCACATCCTCAGCGTACACAGGACACCAGTGTCACAGCCCTTCAACAATAGTGCTAGATATGAGCACAGTGGAATCTGTGCACATCCAGGATAATGGATGGAGCAACCAGAGTCTAAATCAGACCCACACGTTCATCTTTGCAGAATCACCTCTCAGCCATGTCCTGCTCTGTCTCATCCAGGCTTGAATCATACTCTAATACAGCCAAGCTTTGAAAAACTTCAGCTCTCAATTCAAGTTTTTCTGGCTGTCTGTAGTTCTTAGCATGTTTCTTCCTCTGTCTCTGAGTTACATCAGAGCTTTGTTGCTTCAGGAGGAATGTTACTTTGAGATCTGGTGGGATTCACCGCAGTTATGTCGTGCTCAGAATTTCTCCAAAATAACCAACGGTTGGGTATGTTGTGCCAAGGTCTGTTCATCTCCAGAGTTTTGATGTTATTTACTTGTTTTACTTGATCATGTCTAAGTGATTCTTAGGAAAATTTCCTTTTTTTCCACAGTGCACAAGCTGATAGTTGAATGAGGGAGGATAAAACATCATTAATTTCCTATGGATTTGATGTCTCATGGCAAAAGTGTAAGTTATTTTTCTTGCTGCTGAATCAGGTGGTGCAGGAAATTGACAGTTTGAGGAGTCACACTGCCAAAGGAGAAGCATCTCCTTTGTGTGCTGTAACTTTGCAGCCCCTGCACAGCGTCCTGGGGAAGCTATGGGACTTCCACAGCTCCTGCACAAGACGAGCTGGAGCTATCCTCCTCAGTGCACTGCTTGTCTTCACAATGAATAACTTTAATTAGTTTCTTTTATTATTATTTTAGACTGTTGATTCACATCTCACAGCACTTTGCTGCTTCTGACTCCCTCTCCTCAGCTGATGAGAAGTGGGGTTGTGCATCTGTCTCTCACTGCTGTCGCATGAAGCGAGTCCTCTATGTTGCATACAGATGAGACTTGGCTCGTGCCTGCACGGCAGCCAGAAGGAAATCCACAGGAATCACAGCTCCCCAGGTGTAAAAGCATGGAAAAAAAAAAATAACAGGCTCGCAGTTTGCAGAGAACTAGTGGAAGACACTAGTGCTGCTCTGCCAGCATTTGTGATTTTACTGCCAGCCTCACGACGTCTACTAGTGTCTTAAACCAAGGACTCTGTGTTAAAAAGCAAATGCTGTGCAATTGCTGCTAAGGAGCAAAGCTAGGACGAGTGAGCCCTCGAGGGTGTGAAAGCAGAGGGCTGCAGAAGGACCCAGATGTCACTGCTTTTTAAATCCTAAACTGTTTTCTTTTTGCACTCAGGATTGGCAGTGGTGAGATTAATGGCTGGATCGTGCCTGTGTTCTCCAAAGTTTCTTGCGATAATGTCTGATCCCTGAAGATTATCCCTACATCTTCTTCAAAATCTTTCTATTTAAACATCGCCTTTACAAAGTCAGCTTTCAACCCAGCATTTGAGAAAAAAATATTAAACTGTTTTGTCAGAGAAGAGACACATATCAGAAAGGGGCTCTTTCTGCAGCATCTGCCTCAGACCTCCCTAGCTTCTATTTATGCTGCTTTTGAGCATAAGTAGAGTGTACTTTTATCTGTCCGATGGATTTCTGTGGCTGTGATCCTTTATCCCCCTGGGAAAGGTGTCTGTGGCTCTTTCCACCACCACAGAAACACAAAAAAGACCCCAGCTCCTTTTGTCAAGGAGGCAATGTCGAGAATTTCCTGCTCTCTCACCTGGGGGTAGTGACTGACCTGGAAAGAACATCTCAATTGAATATATAGTTTCCCCAAATGAAACAGCACTTACCCTCTTCTTTGCAGTGCCGGTAATACAAATGGTCTCCAACCACTATAATTGCTTCGTGGTAGATTGAAAAAAAGAAGGAGCAGCTTTGCTGATTTGTGGTTTAGAAGAATGTACAATATATGTGTCTCCAACTGATATTAAAGATGACAGATTGAAATCTGAACAAGTGAAGATGTGTGCTGCGGATGATAAATTGCCCTCCAACTTTGAGAAGAGTTGGATCGTGGCTCTAAGTGCAAGGGAAAAACACAAAATGAAAGCCAGAGGACCAATGCGTAGTGGCCACAATTAGCATAAGCATCCATCCTGCATCTGTAGAGTGCTTTCTATTTCCATATGGATGTAAGTGAATTAGTGTGGTAGGGGCTGACAGCCCCCATTAGATCGCCTGCTTTCCTTTAATGGTTTGATAAAAGGAAGGTGACAAGAAGATAGATAGAGGTAATACTCTAGGCTTCTTACAGTAGAACCATTATCATTAACAGCATTAATTAGCCTATAATACACTGTAGAGAAACATCAAATACAACCAGTCTAAAGGGAAGTAACCTGGCAATTGCCAGTAACATGATAGGCTAGCATTAGCAGATACTGATCACTGAATATCTTAATCTTCCTAACCTGGCCTTTCAAACAGGGAAGAATTCCCAAGATTGCCTTGCAGGAAACATTTCCAGCCAAGTCATTAAAAAGACACATGATTATGGAAGTGAGAGCCTCAAGCCTGGTAGCAGACTCCAGAACCTTTTGTCATCCAGTCAGTCCCTCCTGTACAGTTTTACTCTTTGGAGACTACTTGCACCTAAGGGCACGTCAAGGTGGACTAAATTATTTCTACATCAATTGATGACTGGACTAGATGATCTAAGGTCTTTTCCAACCTTAGTGATTCTATGATACGTATGACAGTCATTGCCAACAAAAGTGGGCAATGCCTTTGGAGAGCACCTCAAAGAGTTATTGAGCAATAACTCCAAATTTACCCCTAAGACGTAACATAGAGAGACACAGATAGAATTGGAGTATAGGCCTATGCTGGTAAGTTTCAGTCTAAAGCCAACCTTTATCAGTCTGCAGTCTAGATGTGCAGGGATTATAAATTACACTAAAGTGGAATGGAGTGTGCTGCCGTTATCCCTAGTGAGCAGCTACCTAAAACCCCAAGGTTCCTGCTAGGAGGAGAAATTAGCTGTGGAATCAGTATTTCTTTAGGGTAATCATCTCTCTTTGCAAGGAATGTGTCAAGTCACAGAATCAGAAAAATGTATTTTAATCAGTTTGGACCAAAGCTGAACCAGGAACTAGATCATGCTCAACAGAAGTTTATCCAAACTACCTGGAAAAAAGAAATCCCTAATTAATGAGCTTTTTACATCCTCCCTTGCTAACTCAATTTAGCATTTTGAACATGTTGTGAACATGGCTTCTCTTCTGCCCTAGTATCCAAATTAAATCTTCTCTGCTGAAAATTATGCTCATTTCTTCCTATTTTTCTCCCAGCAGACCAGATGAATTGCTCTCATCACTTTTTCAAGTATCTTTTGTCTCCTGGACGACTATTATTCTATCTCCACTTGGCTTCTCTCTTCTTGGCTAAAGAAATACAATTCCTTCAACCCATTTTGCTGATTACAAAAGTAATCAAAATACCAGAGAGAGTTTCCTTCCTGTGAGCACAAGGAGTCCTGAGACTTCCTTTCATCAAGCTTTCCTACATGCTGCTTCTCCAGCCTGTGTGCATGACTATGCTGGAAGGAATATCGAGGTTCAATCCAACTGTTCTTGATGTCTCAACAGTCTGAGGCATGTGGGCTATGCAAACCCTCCCTGGGTTCTGGTAGGTCTTCAGATGCTGATGTCTAAGCTGTTTTATATTGCCTGCTCATCAGCATTTATCACAAGACACTGAATCAGCCACAGCTGTGAGTCGACCTTCACAGGGAGATTCCAGAAAAAGATGGAAAGGATTTTAAACTCAGAATCCCTCCCAGTTTTATTCAAATAAAATCTCAGATTGATTTCCCAGATAGAGAATGGAAAGAGAGAGACATCTCCAGGGGATGTTTTATCCCAGATGATAACCTGAGGCTGTGACAAAAGTCTTTTTCTGGAAAGACCCAAGGTTTGCTCAGCCTGGACACCCAACCATTAAATGGCCTTCGTTTGATGAGATGAGTTACATGCTTGTACTTTACCTTTCTTCAGCTTTCTCACAAACAGCTTAAGTCCAAACAGAAGGGAAAGGGTGTTTATTTATTTATATATATATTTGGCAACAGTAAAAATTTTATGTTTCTGATATCTTGGGTGGAAGCACTTTTATATCTAAATTGAAACACTTGGTCTTCTGCACGTCAATGCCATATAAATGAGCAGATCTTCCTGTAGGAATAAGAAAATGAAAAAACAATCTGGATGTTTAGCTGGCCAAAAAGCAAATGTGAGGCTACTGTGGAAATGCAGCATTTTCAGAGTAAAGCAAGTGAAGGGCAAAATTTATTAAAGTGGAGGTGAAAATGGCAGATTTCGAAGAGGATCCCAAAAGTAAAGTTTATCCCTCAAAGGGACGAGTGTGAATTTGTGTTCCACTGGTTCCTGAAGTGAGTGCTTTCAGCAAACAAATTCTTTCAAGACTCTTCTTGAAATCATTCTTTACCTGTTTTTTGGCAGATTCCAAACTCAGTGGCTCTGCCTGTCCATGCAGCACCCAAACTCCTGGGCACTATGAGCTCACAACTACAAACAGGCACCACAAGAAGAGTGCTCATGAATAACCTCCAAAGAAGATGACAAGTGAGATTGGACTGTCCAGCACTGGCCAGGCTTACAGCCTTCATCTAGGTCTTTGCAGCTCCGCTTTCTCACTCTTCAGTTTCCATACTGTCCCATATTGTTGTTTCAAGAGTGAGCTGTCCTGGCAATGGCAGAGAAGACAGCTGGTTATCAACACCACAGTAGGAGTGCAGTCTCACAGGGAACTGCAGGGTTACATTCAAGCCTCGTTGTAGAAATGCTTAACTTAAGTGCAATATCTGACCTGCCATCTAAAGCGGAGCTTTCTGGACTTGGCCCCACAGCCAGTGGAAAGAGCTAGAGCTGATACTTATGGCAGACACCAGCAGTAAGCAGTTGTTCATGGCCCATTGCTTACCCAGTGACAGCTTAGTGACAGAAACGTGTTGCCACCCACAGCTGAAAGCAACCTGGGATCCATCCCATCTGCATTCAGCCACAATAAATTTCCTAGCTCAATAAATTCCCCCTGGCTACATTCATGGCCAAGGGATAGAAGTAGGCACTCACAGCCTGAAGTTCATCTGTCCTAGGGTTGATGGCTATTTTGGGATGAAATGGTTCATGTCTCAGTGGTGCATGGAGTGAGCACAGGGGGATAAGCTCAGAATGGTGGTGAGATGAATCCCACTTCGGACCTCAGTTCTTGCAGCTATGAGTTATTGGAACGGTTCACATCATGGGTCAACATTTTAATGCTTGGAGCTGCTTTAGTGAAATGCAAAAAGAAATGCTGCCCATTCTGCCTGGTCTTGGTTAGGGGACAGGAGGATAAAAATCTTCCTTGAAGGATGCAAAATATGGAAAAGGAAGCAGAGCAGACAGCAGAGAGACTGGCAGCTGGTGCCTGATGGATCTATTGCTATTGACCACAAGCTTGGTTAAGGTGGCAGTTATCAGCTATAGTATCATCCCACCTAAAAGTGGAAAAGAAATATCAATACCGAAATGTTAAAGGCATCAAAAAAAAAAAAAAAAGAAGGCTGAGCAGAGAGAGGATGTGAAATAATGGCACTGCAGTTATTAAGACAGACAGATAGACAGTGATGCTGCAATGACTCTCGGCAGTTCTAGGAATGAAAGTCTACATTTCACTATGACAAAACATAAAGGAAGATGAAACTGCCCTTGTGCTGCCTGCACATCTTGGTAGACTGCAAAACAGATTTCCTGGATTCTCTGAAGGGATTGCTTTGAGGAAATATACAAGTCAGGAAGGTCATTCTTCTTTACTCACAAATGGGACCTGGATATAGTACCTACACCTCCAGTTTTGGAGCAGAGGGATGGATCAACACCTCTCCATATACATAATAAGGTCTGAAATGGCTTGAGGTCAGCGGTTTCCCGAGAAAAAATATGTGTTTGGTTCTTGCTGCTTTGAACTTGATGATTTTCCATTGCTTGGGGTGAAAATCTGCCCCGAAATGGTGTACATGCATCAGTGTGTGTATGCATGTGTAAGCGGGGGTCAGATGGGCATGCAGCATTGTTATAAATAAAAAGAAAGCGGCTGTCTTCTCGCATTGTGCTTGGAACCAAGGCTTATTTCCCTAGAGGTCCATGTGTCCCATTTTATTTATGATCTCTAATGGCACCATACCAAATGATGGCTGCTCCACAGATGGGCCTGGTTCCCCGAAGGGGACTGTCCCATGAGCACGGCTTTTTGAGAGCACCAACCGCCTTTTCCTCCAAAAGCCAGAGACTGTTTTTTGGTATTTTGCTGGCCAACAGCTTCTTCTCACCTCTACAGTCTGGTCCAGGATTGAAAAACACGGCACTCAAACATCCAGGTGAAAGATAATCTTCTAGGGATTTGGGGCCTTTTCTTTTGGTTTTGTGGGGAGCAGATTTTTTAAGAGTTATATTCAGCTGAGGTCATTTCACAGTTTTCCAGAATCACCCCAACTCCAAAAATTACACTTGTGATGGAAGAATATCTAAGCCTAAGCCTGTTCACCCTTGTTCCTCTATTCCCAGCTCAGCCATTGCATTCTCAGAAAGGCTACAAAAATTAATAATGACAGCAAGAAAAAGGGATCTGCCCTGACTATACAACTCCCCTCCAAAACCTGCAGGCGATGCCTGCAGTGCTGCTGATGAGGCCAGGAGGAGCCCTCAGGAAAGCATCTCTGCCATCCCCATCCCGCTGAGAAAGCACCCACGTCCCCCTGAGCAGCCCCAGAGAGTTTTGCTTAATTTTTTTCAAAGGAACAGGAGGGAGAAACGTGGAGAAAATCTTATTTATTCTGATGGTCAGAAGCAAGGCCAGGGGGATCGGATTTGTACCCGGACACACACAGCCTCTGCATCTGAGGCTTTGCCTCAGTTGCCTCCTAAATCATGTCAAGAGGCATTGGGGTGACAGCAGGCAGCTACAGCCATCTCCCTCCTTCCCCCACAGGCCTGGCTCTGATTTTTCTTGCTCAGTTTTCAAGGCTCTTTCGGTTTCTAAAGTCAATACTTTCTGCATCCTACACCTCTTTTCCCTTCATCTTTCACCGGTGCTGGGAAAGAAACGTGAAAATTGGGTTTCCTCTGCAAAGCACGGCGAGAGGGGACCCATGATTGCAATTACAGCTCTTGAGCTAACGACGTGCAAAGGCTCCAGATAACAGCGCTCTGCACTGGTTGGATGGGGATATCCTGTGTTGTCCTAGCTCTGGGTAGTGTGTGAAAGGGAGAAAATCTGTTTTAACAGGGGTGTATTTCCTCAGCTGGCATAAACCAGCGTACACTTGATGCCTTTCTAAAGGCCAGGATGGATGACGATAGCCCCAGGATGATTTCCCACAAAGCTTCACAGTATCTGAATGAAACGAGCACGATTCATTGCAAGTCCTTAACAAAGCAAGCACACAGCTTGGTGCTTAAATTTCACCACCATCACCGCTATTTGTGTGTACAGCCAGCCAGAGCCATATTTATTTTCCCAGCATCATCCCCTGCTTGTTTTACAGGAGCAGGACTTGACATACAGAGCGTAGGACAAATAACTTGCCCAGTGCTTCAAAAAGTCGGCAGCAGAGTCAGGAATCATAGCTTGGCACTGTGCAAATAAACACATCTATCCTCTGGCTGCATGGAAAAGTGCAGGCGTGGGATTTAAGAGTGGTGGTGAGCTGGGGGTAGGGAGAGAGGTGCAAAAAAGGAGCTGAAAACAGAGCCTGTACGCTGAATGTATTTGAGTGGGAGTCAGTTAAAGGCTGGTTTATGGTAACTGCATCACATATTCGCATTCATCTTTCTTTAAAACATTTTGCGTTTTCCTTACTCACTACCAAGGCAACTAATTCCTGCAGGAAAACAGGGCGAGCTCACGCCGAGCAGTTGTAAACAGCAGCGAGCGCAGAGCACCATGGTTTTAGATGCACAGTGGCCAAGTGCTGAGCAGTTCAGCAGGCACAGAGAAAACTTCTTGGCATCTGGAAACCTCCCACTGCTGACCCCCGGGTGCACACAGAGCATCCTACTGAACACACAGCGCGGTGACCACCCGTGTGCATGAGGTGTCAGATGCTGACGGATGGCTGCTGGATGTGCAGCTGCACAGCGTCAGCGAGCAGCACTGCTGATGCTGGCAGGCGTTTTGCTCCTTGTACACGACTCCAAATTTCTCCTGCTCTCTCCTCCAGCTCAGCTGCCCTGCAAGCAGAGAGCGAGCTACGCGAGGCATCACAGCTCCTGTTGTTAGTAGCATTGATCTGACGGTGCAGGTTTCAGAGCAGGGGCTTGAACCTTTACACCCCACACTGGGAAAGGACAGCCTCCATCCTTTGTGCATCCTGAGCCATTCTCCTGCAGGCAGCCCGCAGTGACATGGCAGCAAGGGGACAGCTTTGGATGTTGACTTTCCCAGTGGGGCTCACAGACCTCAGGGGGAGAAGGGCTGGAGCTCAGCTGGCCAAACCTTGGCTTAGTTACAGCATCAATGACGACCCCGTGGCCTTTGTGAAAAAACGTGCTCAGCCCTCAGAGTGGAGAGGTTGGACACCTCTGTCTGATTTATCCACAGGCACTGACACAGGTCCCAGCTCTGGGAAGTTTGTGGAAGATGGATAACACAACACAGATGTTAATGGGCCATAAGGGAAGTCAGCAGAAAATGTGAGGAAGCTACTGATACCTGACACTTGCCTTTCAAATCTAATTGCCCCTTATCTGGTTGTTAGAGGGATATGAACCTGGCACTTCCAACACTGGAAGCACAAATCACCATGGTCTGCACGGAGGAGCAAGGACATCACCTGCACATCTGACCCATCTCTTCTGCTAACAGTGAGGCTTGAATCTCAAGTCTCCAGTTGGATAGCCATGGCCAACAATATGCACAGACAAGAGCATCTCCATGATAACCTGTTATCATTGTTTGCCTTTGGATGAGCCTAAGATCAATGAGTTTCTCCACGCAGCATCCACCACACTCAAAATCTGAGCCAGTTTCAAGCCAGCATTGCCACAGCTCCTTGCTTCTTGCTGTGCTTCAATCCATAGATGCTAAGGGTGGGTTTCCATCCCATCGGTCATATCCTGGCCACTTGGTTCTTCCTCAAGACGAGTAAGCATGAGTAGGTGCAGCTTATCTCAAAATATACATGGCAAACCAATTGGTCATCCCGAACCCTAGAAAAGCTTGTCCTTCTCTGACGACTAGAAGGGGAGAGGAGGGTGATTAGCCCTAATGCAATATCTGTATCATCCCACCATAAGACCCTAAGAAAGCTGAAGTAATGTTGGAGTTACATCCCATCAAAATGGAGTCGTAAGCCATTTAGGCACCTCAGAAAATCCCACTCCAGAAACAACGTAGAATAGAGATAGCGAGATGATAAGGTGGTTGATAAAGCAGATAGATATCAACGGTGCTGAAAGAGAAGCCCACTACTGATTGCAATATGAACTTTGCACCCAAGTGGACAGAGAGCACTGAGAAATATATTGCCCTACATGGCAGGACAGTACGATGCAGCCTGTATTTTAACCCTGTCACAAGAGAGAGCTCTCCAACTATCAGAAGTAGCTAGAGATTTTTGTCTGCTTCCCCTTCACAGGACTGCTTTCAGATATCTTTAAGGTGATGGAGCTTCACGATGCACAGCTTGACCTTCTGCATGTGTTTTCTCTGAAGTGTTTCCTGCTAACCACCCAATAATTAAGCTCTCCAAATTCATCATCGGTTGAATTGTGGATCTCCATGATCTAGCCTACCCTTCCATGTACAGTACCATCTACAAGGCCTGAAACTTTTCAAGGTTTATCTGCTGTGTCTCAAGCAGAAGTTTTGCAACAGTTTAACAGTAAATAATAGAATCATAGAATGGCTTGGGTTGGATGGGACCTTAGAGACCATCTGGTCACTTTATGAAGTAGGCTAGAATTAACTCCCTGGTTTCCAAAGGGAAAGAAGGAGGAAACGCAAGGAATGACTGAAAACATCTGAAAAGAGTTTGTACAGATGGAGAATGGTCTCCTGCATCAGGGCCACATATATTAAACCCAGCAGCTCTCCTGTCCTTGTTCTGGGCTCCTCCAGCATTTCTCCAAGGCAACAGGCAGCCATCAGATGATACAGCTTCCTGACATGCTGTAACCACTCCGTATTGCACTGAGCACACTGGTCATGAGTTCTCTCTCTACTCTTGCATCCCTTGGGGAGCTGAGCACTTTGTGCAAGGCCTGATGGTTGTCCACACACCCAGCACCCATCCAGTAGGAGTACCACACTGCTGGTGCCATGTGTGTGCAAGATCCGTCTCCAAACGGGTTCTGAATGCTTCCCTCCCACCCCATTTTTTATTGATGCTCTGATTTCTCTTTCCTGAGATGTCCAATGTTTTGTGATTTTGAGTTCTGGATAAACAATGACAGCAAAGGAGATAAAAAATTCACTTAATTTTCTCTGCTAATAAGATACCTGTGTGCACGCCTGCTTCCCTCCTCCCCTTTCTTCTGAGCTTTCACTGATTCAAGGATCTGTTACCGGGTGCTTGTTGGAAACAGCTCCTCTGTGTTTACTGTCTCTGCAGGAGATATTGTTTCTCACATCTTAAATTCATCAATCTTTTTTCTGTTTGTTTGTTTCCAGTTCCAACCTTCCTTCTTTCTCCAGCTCCTAGCTGGAGAGTGCCTAGATACGCAAACTATTTTTGAGACAAACCTTATTGCTTACCCTTCATGTGCAAGGATAATAAGCACGGGTGCAAGACCAGGGGCTGTGTTCGGGTAGCCTGCCCTGGGTGCCTTACTTTGAGACCACAATGATGGATCATCACCACTCAAAGACTGCTCAGTGACTCACCTTCCTGCTACCCATTGGATCAACAGCAGAAAAAAATAATGACCATGTAGGCACTGGACAGAAGACCTAACAATAAGTTCATATGTGTCCTTTGTTTCCATGGGCACCAATGGGCCTTTGCTATTTTTCCATATGTGTAAAAGAGAAATAGGTTTCCTTCCCTCACTCTGCCAGCTATGAAGGAGTAGGATCGTGGTAGAAAGCCCTGGAGAAATGTAGAGCTGCCCCAGTGCTGGCAAGACTTCACCATGTAGAAGAGATTGGTGTGAGAAAGGGAAGAAAATAGATAGTTCTGCATGGGCGTAAGGGACACAGTGCTAGCAGACCAGGCTGGGAGTTCAGGTCATTGGTGGCATGGTTCATTTTGAAAAAAAAAAAAACATTTTAAGCTATAATTCTCTGTAAGTTAACAACTTGATCACTGCCATTATAAGAGCATTACGCCTTTTTAAAAATTATTTACTTTTTTTTTTCCTGCTCATGGTTTGCACCTAGGAAGCACTCATCACCCATTTTTTCAGCTTTTCTAGGGTCAGTTCTGGGAATTGGGTTCATGGCCAAGGCTGTTAGGGTGGGAAGCAGCCCACTCTCTTCCTCCTTCAGCACTGGGCTGCTGTTGTGTCAGAAGCTCACCCCAATTTCAATAAGAATGATGTGAATGTAACCCTAGAGTCAGTCTGAGGATGCTGAGGGAGAAGGAGCTGAGGGAAAGGTGGTTGATGACAGCCTTAGCTGACGGTTTTTGCCACTACTTTGGGTTCATTACAATCATCCCTAGCTAAAGAGTGCAGTAGTGGAGGAAGCAGCGGGAGACTGTCCCAGCTCATTGCAAAGGGCAAAAGGGTCCCAGGGCCAGAGCAGAGCCAAGCAGACAGAACTGGGAAAGCTCATCAGAGAAACTGTTTCTAGAAAATGGGCTGTCATCATCTCCCTGACCCTTTCCGTCTGCTGAGCCAACATTGCAGTTTTCATTTCCAGGCAGTAAGCTGGAAATGTTTCCTTCTCTGTCTGCAGATGCCAAAGGTGCCTGAGCTGAGACAGAAGCTTTCAAGGGTGGCTCATCACAAAATGCACCACAATAAATGCTCTCAGGGCTGGAGTACCTCTCTGCTGAGCATCATGCATGCCTTCTGCCTTCCTCTGCCACACCACGCAGCAGCCTGTCAGGAGTGGGACAGTCACAGCCTTTGCCTGTCAGACTGTGGGATTTCTCTTTCTCTCCCTGTCTCTGTGCCTTTGGTGCAATGCAGTATTTTCTGCTTTAGCTGTTTCACTTGCTGGAGCCCTGTGAGTGCTGGAGAAAATGAGGGGGATGCTTTGCAAACCTCCCTGCCTGCAGCTATGGTTCTTGTCCTCGGTGGGTCCACGTTTAGCCCAGCACTTGGGCAGGAGAATGAAGACCTTTTATGTCCCACTTTTTCTGCTTGCTTTTCAAAAAGTGAAATCTGGGAAGAGAGGGTCAGTGAAGATGTCCAGTGGAGGAGCCCAATTTCTGGGAAATCTTCATGCTGAGCACCTGGCTGCAGCTCAAAACACATCTTGAGATGTTTCTCCTTTTGTCAGTCAATGAAGGAAGGGATTAGGGAAGACACCAATAGTAGACAGCTTGCCACATGTAGGATGGAGGAAGAAACAGCTGCATCAAATCAGATTTTCACTGGACAGCAATAGGAAAAGATCCATGTGCACCAGCTAGCTCCTTTATGGAGGGTTGAACACATCACTACAGAGCACCCATGGCTTGTCCATGGCCTTTACATGTAATTATTACATTTTCGTGTATTTTACTCTCCAAATTAATTGAAATGTAAAAGCTATCCTCAAACGGTGTTTGGGCTTTGTTTCAAAGGCACAAGGTGATTAGCACATGTCAGTGGTAGGTGATCTAACAGACGTTCACCGCAGGCAATGCGTGGAACAGAGCATATCACCTACCCATGGGTCTAAGCTGACAGCAACAATGTGGCACTAAAGGACTTGTGTTACTGAGGGGACTTGGTAGAATCATCACAGAATCATAAAGGTTGCAAAAGACCTCTAAGATTATCAAGTCCAACCATTGACCCATCCCCATCGTGCCCACTAAACTTTGTCCCCAGGTGCCACATGTCCACCTTTCTTGAACACCTCCAGGGATGCTGATTCCCCAGCTTCCCTGGGCAGCCTGTTCCAATGCGTTACTACTCTTTCAGAGAAGAAATTTGTCACTCTCCCTCTGAGCAGGACTTTGTTCCATCACCAGTCAGGTGCCATTAGGAGATGAGCTGCCCAGGCACACTGACACACATCTCAAATGCAACGCATTTCTACGGGAATCATTCACCAAGGAGGGCTGAAAGAACAAAGAGAAGGGAAAGGACCAACTCCAGGGCACAGAGAAGAAGCATTCTGCTCATCGACAGCGACATGAGCCAAAAATGACATAGGAAAAAGGGATTATTGGTAGGTCAGGGTGATGGTTGGACTTGATCTTGAAGGCCTTTTCCAATTTAAAGATCTTGTGTTTATGTGATTCTATGTCTTTTGTTNTCGTGTATTTTACTCTCCAAATTAATTGAAATGTAAAAGCTATCCTCAAACGGTGTTTGGGCTTTGTTTCAAAGGCACAAGGTGATTAGCACACATCAGTGGTAGGTGATCTAACAGACGTTCACCGCAGGCAATGCGTGGAACAGAGCATATCACCTACCCATGGGTCTAAGCTGACAGCAACAATGTGGCACTAAAGGACATGGGTTACTGAGGGGACTTGGTAGAATCATCACAGAATCATAAAGGTTGCAAAAGACCTCTAAGATTATCAAGTCCAACCATTGACCCATCCCCATCATGCCCACTAAACTTTGTCCCCAGGTGCCACATGTCCACGTTTCTTGAACACCTCCAGGGATGGTGACTCCCCAGCTTCCCTGGGCAGCCTGTTCCAATGCATTACCACTCTTTCAGAGAAGAAATTTGTCGCTCTCCCTCTGAGCAGGACTTTGTTCCATCACCAGCCAGGTGCCATTAGGAGATGAGCTGCCCAGGCACACTGACACACATCTCAAATGCAACGCATTTCTACGGGAATCATTCACCAAGGAGGGCTGAAAGAACAAAGAGAAGGGAAAGGACCAACTCCAGGGCACAGAGAAGAAGCGTTCTGCTCATCGACAGCGACATGAGCCAAAAATGACATAGGAAAAAGTGATTATTGGTAGGTCAGGGTGATGGTTGGACTTGATCTTGAAGGCCTTTTCCAATTTAAAGATCTTGTGTTTATGTGATTCTATGTCTTTTGTTTGTGTATCATTGGTTTTCTAGGCAGAGACTGCAACCCCAAAACGCAAAAAAAAAAAAAAAAAAAAGAGCAAGGATTGCCATTACAGCCACTTCTGGCATGAATCCAGCAATGTATTTAATTGGTTGTACAAGACCCAGAGCAGCAAACAGCGTGCAATCGCCAGCTTTGCACGCTTGGTGGACTTGTCCTCAATCACCCTCACTCCTCGGAGCAAAGGAAAGAAAAGGAGGAAGGAAGTGGATGGACAGCACCAAGCTCCTGTTTCTCTCCTCCTCGCTGCTGTCCACTCTAATGAGGAGCAGACAGAATTTCTCCTTCCCCAGCAGCCAAGGAGCTTGTTTGAAGCAATTTGGAGGCAATTGAATGAAAAGGAATAAATGAGTGGATATTGCAGTTTATGGATGGCTGAGTCAAACCCACAGGCAGTGATTAGAGGCCCACAGTCCCCTTTATGCCCGCAGTAAGAAAATCACTGAAATTCATTCCAATTTAGCTCCAAACAGGAGGCGAAGTTGTAGTGGGCTGGATTGTCAGCTATGCCACCTTTTAATATTCATCTGGAGGAAAAACAAAACAGATTTTTTTTTATTTTAAATAAAGCGTCAGTCAATTCAAAGCAAGTTTCCCTGCTTTCTATCTTCTCCTTGGAGCTGAGATGAGAAGAAGTGGGGGTGGAGGAAACAGAGAAGACAAGTGCAACTTCCCTGCCCTTTCTCCTACCTCCATTCGCCTCACAAACAGATTTCAAAGCTGTTTGCCCAGGAGGTCCCTTGTTAGCACTATCTGTGCTGGTTCCTTGGCTTCTTCTTCACTTGTTTGCAATCAGCCTGGCTGAACAAACTCAGATCCAAAGAGTGGAAAAGATGAGCACGTCATAAAAGAGCTCATCTGAACCTTAACATCATCACTGCTTCTGCTACTGATTTTCTGAGTGAGCTTGGATACGCTACCAGAAGGGTTTTTCCCCCCAACAAATTCCTGCTCACTGCATTGCCAGTAGCCATGCTGAAATTTACAGGCAGTGGAACAGTCACACCAAAACAGTCAATGCTTCGTTTGCCTTTCTGCAAGCTGGGAGAAAATGATTTCCCAGTCCTGAATCCTTACAGCTGATGCCAAAGGACCTCTCAGTGCTCATCACTGATGTCTGGAGGCCTACACAGCCAGAATTCCTTCCCATAGGAACTAGGGTGAGGTTCTGGAGAAGAAATGCCAGAAATGTGGAGTTTCTTCCAATGTGAACCTGAGCTGAAGTCAAAGTACACACCAGGCAGAAAGATGCATCCCCATCTTTGAAGAATGCATGGTCTAAATGGAAAAAGCAAGAAAAGAGATTCACCCAAAGTCACCTGAGATGTCAGTGGCTGGAGCACTTATTACCTCTATCCTACGAAGAAAAGAATAAAAAACCTTGTATTCCTGAGCTCATTTCTCTCATCAGTGCTACTGTTAAGATTTTGGCTTGTTTATTTATTAATAGGAGAAAGATGCAGTGAGATTTAAAATGCACTTGTCAAGCTGCATCTCTCAGAATTGTGTTTTCAAGTCTCCTGGGACAATGGCTACCATGGCATCCGAATCTGAATCCACCACATCAAGTCTCCTCTTTTGTAAACTGCTGAAAAACTGACATTTTTCAACTCTTCCAGCAAAATTACAAAACAAAAAGACATCAAAAAGAAAAAAAAAAAGAAAGAAAAAGAAAGAAAAATAGAAAGAGTTTTCAATTTGACTGTGATGGACTTTTCAGAGCATGGATTTTTCACAGGCAACTATATGATACTGATTTAGAGAATCATAGAATCATTAAGGTTGGAAAAGACCTCCAAGATCTAGTCCAGTCATCCAGCTACCACCAAGACTGCCCATTAGACCTCTAAATCACAACCCTTAGTACCACATTTAGATGGGTAGGACCTTCCATACCAGCACTATCATGTACTTTTCCAGAGATAAACATAAAGCAGCAAATACACAAGTCAAGGAGCACTTTGGAGGCTAAGTTCAATCTCAGCTTCATTTGGCTCTTATGTATAATCTCAAGCAATCTACTTCTTCACTGCACCCTCTTCTAATCTTTGCACAGTCCAGTGCCTTCCAAGTAGAGATGTCTCTCACTGGGGTGTCCAACAACTCCCTCCTCAACTGGCCTTTGACTTCCACTGGCGCCTAAAAATGCAGAGATCAGCAATAACATCCCCACATGGCAAAAGCACAGAAGTACTCTGAGACAGTAGACAGCAACAAGGCCAACAACTCAGCATAAAAATGGGGTGATATTGTGATTTTTTTCTATGAAAAGACCTCAAAAAGCAAATAGCAGTACAAGGGTCCTCCAAAAGTGGTGCATACTCACATCACTTACGCTAAGTTTGTGTGGAAGCAGATACAATGTGGATGTGTGGAGTATTGCAATAGGCACAGATCAGAGAAGAGACATGAGGATTTGATGTGGAATGGAGTAAATTCCTGAAGACAACCAATTACAAAAACTTTGTAATAGTAAGTGGAGTTGCTTCGTTTTTGTTGCTACAAAAGCATGTAGAGCATGACAGAAGCTGAAAAATGATAAGTGGCAAGGCAGAATTTCGGATATAATACTTCAGCAGCTCAGAAAGTATAGATGTCAATTGTGACTCCACTCTAGTTTTTTCTGAACCCGACCACTTGCTTACAGCTAGATTTCTCTCCCCTCAAAAAACTGAGGTTCTGAGGCAGCTGCAAAACAATTTTGTTTGGTTATGTGTCCACTCCTGTAAAAAAAAAAAAAAAAAAAAAAGACACTTGGAAACTGTATTTCTCAGTTCTTAAGGAACTCTCTCACTTTCTTTTTGTTGCAAATAATTTGTCATGGAAAAAAAAAAAAAAAACACACTTTCAGACCCTCTCTTCAGACTCCCCTCTTTTTTCCTACTTTGTTTTGTTTTCCTCCCAAAAATGGCAACCTCAACAGAAATCAAGAAAACAGATCCAAGAATCTCTTAGAGAAAAAAAAACTGGAGGCTAAGCATCCAGGTGAGGAAGTCAGATTTCCCAAAATGCCCAGCCTGCAGGAACTCCCATTTGTACCAGGAAAGCTACAGTAATCAGACGTTTCTACTGGATTAACGTAGGGATTCAGTCGAAACTTGCTGTAGTCTTCGTATTTGGTCCTCTCTTCAGGATGCAGGATGTTGGGGTCAGATTTTGGGTGGGTCTGCATCACACAGGAGTAGCTGAAGAGCTTTACAGAGCAACCCCAACCCTACACCATGGGCCAGGCAAGCTGAATATCGTCCTTGTGCTGCTGCAAACCCCACTGCTGTCAACTACAGAGCGCTGGGAGACACTTTCCCACCTCCTCCCTCCTTATGAACAGTTTGGAGCTCAGCCACGTCCTGGAAGAGGGCCCAGATATTTATGTTCCTGGACCTTGGCTGATGGCAGCCAGTGTTTGGTTTTGAAAACAACTGCTGATTAAACAGAAATCCCCTGCCGAACAAACAAAAAGAATCTTTTCTTCCCCATTTTTGCCCATCCAGTTATATGCCTGGGCTGGAACAAAACTGCATTTTGCTGGACAAATCCCTGCTCACCAAATTACAGCAGCAGATGCACTGCTTTGGCTCATATCTGCACTGATGTTCCCAGGGAGATCATCTGGGCAACGAGGGAGTTCGTCCTGAAATGGTTACACTGACCCTCAATAAAACTGATAGGTAAAGAGCCATGTAATCATCACTGCTCTCTGTCAGTCTCTGGAAGGTTTGATTTCAGTCCCAAATACCTCTGCTTGCAAATATTCTTTCACTGGTGATAGCCATTGTAGTCCACAAATATCCATCTTACACAGTCCTTCAAAATACTTTGCTTTTCCTCAGTTTAGGGCACTGGTGTGACCATTCTGAAACACTCCAATAAGTTTCCAATCTGACACCAAAAGAGTTGTCATTTGGTCAGAGGACACAACCACAACCATTCTTTCAATCCCCAGCACGATGCTCTCTTATTCCACAACCGTGCCATAACAGATTTTATCTGTATTTCGCAACACCACTGCTTCCAGCTTTCATGTAGACTTTTGAGTGTGTGGTGCTGCACATAACCAAATCATTTATAAAATCAAAAAAGAAGCTGATGTTTGGGAACAAAGATCATTAAAGATGTCAACTAAAAGTTGACATCCTCGTGTCTTGAGACTCCCTTGTGCCTTCAAATTGTTGGCCTGCACGGATCATGTTCCTCCCATTATGTTCTTTCATGCTTGATTTTGGATTAATTTGTGCTGCCATGTTTTCTAGGTAACCTGTTGATATAAGACCATATCACACTATCTGGGAAGAAACTTGCTAGATTTTCAAAGAGATTTTTGCAGAGGAAGACATATTTTCAGGATAGCTCAGCAGGCTGCTTACTGAGGTCATTTGAAAATCTGAGAGTTCTCAAGGGTAAGGCACTTTTGAAAATCTGAAATTCTTTGGAAATCTTGAACTAGAACTTATTCGAAGTGCTATAGAGACCTATGGCATGCTAAGTCCTTGTGCTGTTATATTCTAATTCCTCCCACTGCCTTTGCATCCCCTTGTTCTGATGAGGCTGTGGGTATACAATTGTTCTATACTGCATGTTCCTTTTTCATCAATGCATTTAGGAATAACAGCAAATATCCCATCACAAATTATTTCTCAACGAACGCATATTCTTTTTCAAACTACATTGTTTTTCCAATAATATATTCAACACCAAAACCAACAGCTTAGTGCCTCAAACATGAAATTCTTGGATGAGAGTTCTACTCAGCTGTCTTCAGCCTCATTTTCCCACAGCGTGAGACTCCGTGCCTTAACAATCCTTAACATACTTAACAATGTAACACCAACTTTTCTCAGGAAGACTAATTGGAAAGTCTAGAAAAACTGACCAAATCTCTCTAGGCACCACAATAGCACTTTGGAAATAAGAAAATTATTTCCCAGCTTTTCTTTTCTCAAATTATTATTTTCACTGAACTCCTTCCAAAAATGTCTAAAGATAGAGATAGGAACTTCTTCATAAATGCAGTGGTATTCCTTTAAAATAAATAAATAAAATAAAACTCCTTCCCTAGTGCCTTTTCTTTGAAGAACTAACTTTGAAGTTAATTCTTATGAAGGCTGCTAACTTAGGATCCCGCCTTTGAATGACAGAAACGATACCAGATGAATTGAGAGGAGCAATTTCTTCTCTTCTTTCTCTATCACTCCTGCTCCTTTCTGCTGAAACAGTTGAAAAGAGATCCAATCTGCTTTGGACAAGTGACCATCTGACCTGGTCAGCCGTCCCTGTCATGTAACTCATCCAACAACTGTCAAATATTAACATCCTTCAGCTGCTCGTTGGTTTAGTTTGGATTGACTTGCAGTCCAGTGACTTCTAGGTGAAAGTCTTTCATATTCCCTTACCAGCCAAGGTCATGCCGAAGGAACTCGCAAAACATAATTACAGGAGAAAACTATTGGATAGCAAAGCCCTTACACATGTATTTGAGTCCTGAACACCAAGGAGACACTAAGTCTGTTAAGAATAACTCCAAAGATTATGTGTTTTGAAGCAACTAAGAAAAGGAACATATAAACTTTATACTGACATATTTCTTGGCAGGCACCATGGAGTACTCTCCCCAAAGGGTGAGTAAATACCATGTTCTCTAGAATTATTTCAAACTGGGTTGGCCTCAATGAGTACAGAAACAATCTTGCACTGGTCATGAGATGATCTAATAGGTCTTTCTGTCTCACATTTCTAGCTGTTGGTCCCTTGGGCCATCAATTTCCTTCAATGCAATTGTTTTATTTGCTGCTCTAAGGCTGACTCGCTTCTCTAATCTACAGAACAATGATGCTGTCATTAGTTTTCATTCTAACCACTTTCATGCCTTTCATTGCAGAGCAGATGCTCACTACGGTTACCAAGAAAGAAGAAAGCAAAGTATCTTCATCTGCTGTCTACTGAACATGCTGCTGGTAGACCCCTCATACCTTTCACAAGGCCTTTGTGCTGCATTTGGCAAAAGATAGGAACACATACCACCACATCCTTTGCAGAGCATGTCTGATTCCAGTCTGGTACCATATGAGACAACAGAAGTAGCTTACAACAACGAAGAGGGAGGTAAGAAGCCCCAAAATGTTATTTCTCATCCAAAATTCCTCATATTACCCCACATAATAATATGAAATATACCTGGCTGTGTTAGGCCAATCCAGAGATCCTCCCTTCGGCCCACTTGCCTATTTCCAACAATGGACAGCTGCAACTATCTAGAGAGAGTATACAGAACTAGGCAATCATAGAATGACCATTCCCAGATTTATCCATCCAAGATCCATTTTTCTTTCCATCATGGCTTTACATCTTCAACAGGATGGTACACATGGTGGGTAAGTAGCTTTAAGCAGACACATGTTCAAATATCTTATTCTAACTCTGATTAAATTATCCTAGAAAATCTAGAGGACACTTGAATTCTGACGCCATTGGCTTAATGAAATTAAGTGTCCTTCTTGGAATAAGTAAAAATTGTTCATATTGAATGAGTGTCTTGGGCAGGACATATTAGTTAGAAATCCCAGCTGTTTTTTAGACTCTGCTTTTGGACTGAAGTAACCCAGGCGAGGTTCAAGGGATGATCTAGAGAAATGCTGCCCTCAAATGCTTGGGTCTGTATGTTTGGTAGCTCTGATACATAGGAGAATTATGCCTATCCTTGCTTCCTCCTGGATGAGAACAGGAGTGCTTTGCTGCATGTAATTCAAGAAATAGAAAGTTCAAAAGCAGCAATAAAGTCAGAAAACAAATTAAAGAAGAAAGAAAAGGAGGCGAAGGGAAATTAAACCAGTTGGATGATGGAGTTCAAGGTAGGCTTGCTCAACTGAAAATCCACACACCCAACAACTGGAAACAGTTTGATCTCAATAGTCACCAAGAAATGAGAGACATTTGAGACAGTTCTGGAACCTGCCATTTTTAACCCTTCTCATCAAGAATTTCATAGGAAACTTCAAATTTCTTCCTTTTCTAAAGTGGGGTGAAACTACAAGCCATGCCCACACACACCTCTCAATAATGGAGAACGGTTTCCTGAAAGTACTTCACCACGTGGATCTTTCAAAACCAGACACAAGCTACCCCCTACCCATTTTGTGCCTGCATTTTGGACAAAGAAAAGCAGCTGCCTCAACATGCAAGCTTGCGATGTCGCCCCTAGTTAGATGACTATTGAACTGCTGTGCCAGCATTTTTTTTTACGGCAGTTTAAAACACTATCAAGGCGGCATCAAACTGCCTTTTACATCCAAACCCAAATGGCTATGGAATGGAGCCCAGAGTGAAATGCTAAATTGGATCCTATCAAATCAGCATCAGATCACACAGGCTAAGCGGTAATGAATGGCTCCTAACGACGGAGTTCATCATTATAAAGTAATGACAAAAGATACATAACCATCGAGGTCTCCAGCGGTGCAACCAGCCGCCACCCATCACCTACCCCCTCTGCTCCGTCTGCCGCCTGCTGATTTTTTCCTATTTGGGTGAAGCTCTTTTCTGGGGAGTGTTTTTCTCCCTTTAACTGCCAACGCATTTCAGGGCTCATTCAGGATAAATTATTCAGTCTAAACAGTGATGCAATAAATCTCAAATGGGAAACAATAGATGATTCTCCCTTTAGACACATAGAGCCTACAAAACTAATCTCCTGCTAAGCAATGGTGTGTCCCACCACAGCTGCTGATGGCAAAATTTACAAGGGTAGCATTTGTTTCCTTATGTGCATCTATATTTAGATTGCCACTGGGCCTCCCCTTCCCAAAGCAACACAAGGTAACCATCATTGCACGTGTGAACTGGTCACCATGGGAGAGGGAGACAGAGGAAAGGTTCACCATCTCTCTATTTGGAAAAAAACGCAGTGATGCAAACTTCTAGTTATTTCACTTATTAAACAAGAGCCTTTAGAAGTGGAAGAAAGGACAGAGTAGCTTAAGTAATTGAATTAGGATTAGCAGTGTTGTATATTCTATAGCTGAGATTTAAGCCTTTCACATAGCTGATCTTGCATTGATCTTTCCAGAAAGTGTGGCCTTGGCAGGAAAGCAATGCTACTGAAAGCAATTTTATTCACCTTGAATGCAGAGGACCCCTTTGGAAGTAGCTGAAGCTTCAGACCAACCTACAGTGCTCTCTCTCTGCACCATTGCCTACTCGTAGAATAGCTTAGGTTAGAAGGGACCTTAAAGACCATCCAATTCCAACCTCCTGCCATGGGCAGGGTTTCCAGCCACCAGACCAGGCTGCCCAGAGCCCCATCCAATCTGGCCTTGAGCACCTCCAGGGATGGGGCACCCACAGTTTCTCTGGGAAACCTGTTTCAGTGCCTAAGCCTGCTCATCCTTTATCCTCCACTAGAATTCAGAGCACAGACTAAGTCTGTAGTATCTGGAGGATGGTGCTGCTCCTTAGAGAAGAGAACCAGCTCAAAACACAGAAAATCCCTACCACAGATGTTGTGCCAGTAACCAGATGAAATCACACTGTGGCTAGCACAAGCTTCGGCCACCGAGTAGAAATAGCTGTCAGTGGATCCTCAGCAAGACATATTTCCACTGGCTGAGGACTTGGCCTTCTGTGTTTAAATCTTTCATCACATTGCACACCCACTCCTTCCTGCCATCTGCCAGGCGCGCCGTGCCCCGGGCCAAGTCTGGTGCCGGCTGCTTCTCCCTGCAAACCTCCCCAGCCCAGATATGCCCAAGTGCTTCCGTATGCTCCAACTGCTTTTCTCAACCCAGCAAAGAGCCAAGTTGGGAGCTCTGCTGTCATTTCCCCTACCCCCACATCAGCTGTAGCAGGAGTGAGCAACTGCTTTGGCTTCTCTTACCTTTCAGGCCCATCTGGAGAACCTCAGACCTCATGCTAAGGGAAATGGAGGATCGCCAACAGCACCTTCGTGATGTCACCCAGGAAGCAATTTATAGCCTGGAAGCAGGAGGTTTATGTGCATTCATGAAATACTCAGGGCTTCCTTGCTCTCCTTTATGGCTGCAGAGTCCTCTGGGAAAGGCATGGACTCCTAATGGATGCTGCATTAGCTAA
Source organism: Penelope pileata (assembly GCA_013396635.1). Lineage (NCBI taxonomy): Eukaryota > Metazoa > Chordata > Aves > Galliformes > Cracidae > Penelope > Penelope pileata. Next base: position 255,657 of record WBMW01004106.1, on the reverse strand, counting down.
TCCAGTGATTCAATTACTTCTAAATACTCTCTGGTGGCAGGGGCTAGTCTTCCTTCTCACTTACTGGAAATAGTTACTTTTCCAGGGGGAGGGGAGCTTCCATTATAAGAAGCATTGCCCTTTCTCATTTCTGCATTGACTTTCCATAGCTGGTGCTCAATATCCAAGGGCACAAATGGATGCAGACCAACTTCAGACCCAGCATCCCTCTCCTCTCCGAGCCAGATGCAAATCTATTCAGCATCATAACAGCTCTATGAGCAAAGCTGATCATACCAGCTCAGTACAAGGGTGCCCTGAAAGTCACCAGTTTATGGGAGGTGGCACCTATGTAGCAACCATGGGGTGAAGCCAGAGGTGCTCAGTCCTCTGATACTCAATTCTGTAGGCTTGTCCACTCAGAACAACATCCAGATGATGTTAGGAGTTGCCCCATCAGTTTGCTACATGGTCATCCTTCAGCTGGGCAGCACTTACTCATGGTCACTAAAGGAGATGGCAAAAGTATGGGTGCCAGTCAGGACAGACTCCTATCCCAGAATCACTACTTATTTTGTTGTCCAAATTCATACTGCAGCTGTAATTGGGCATTTATTCATTTCACATCCCAAGCTCTGCCTTTGTGGATGGATACAATTCAGCAGTGCATTCTGAGAGCCATTGTCTTCAGCATATGCATAGGCAGCACCTGCATGTCATACAGCAAATCCATGCTCTGTTAGCCAGTACTTTGCTGTATGGACAGAGCCTCATAAGACTAAGAAGAGCATTAGTCTTAGTTCTTGAAAGCACAGAGGAGATGAAAGACAAATTCAGCACGCTCGGAGGAATAAGAAGCTCATGACAGAGAAGAGCAGGTTTGACACTGTAATGAAGGAGGGTAGCAACCAGCTTCTTCTGGTGGATACACACATACAAAATACTGCTCCCCTCTGGAAAGTAATCAGCCAGACCACAGGAGGGTCTGCTGTGAGTCTCAAGTGGTTTTTACATAATAATACACTTACTTCTTAGAAACAGACAGAAAAAATGAGGAAAGATTTGCACAGAATGGGAGTGTCAGGCACAATTCCTTTTGATTTTTAAGGGATGAGCAATCAAAGGAAACCCACTTTTGGCTTTACTTCTACATTAGAATTGCTATATTCGTTTTTGACCAGGGAAATGCTGGAGCATATACAAAAGACATTGTCTGCATACCTTAAAAATAAAACACAAAATCTTTCAAGCCTGTACCAAAAACTTCACATGGCCAAAGGCACAAGATATTTGTTCTTTGACTCATAAAGAGCAGAGGAGATATTATATGAGAATACATGCATACACACACAAATACACATGAAATATTTGAAAATAAGTAACACCCTACTGGGGAGAAAAATCAGTGTTTCCAACATGCTGTTGCAGAGCATGGAGTCAAGTGATGTGGAACTACATTAATTACAATTATACTCATTGTTTGTCCCAGGCTTGAGCTCTCAGGGAGGAATTGCTATTTGCAAGTGGTTTAACACCCTGCTGCTGCTGTTCCTGAGCTCCCAGCTCAGAGGGGCAGGACGAGTGGTTAAGCTCACTGCTGCTGTAAAAAAAAAATGGTCAGCAGCGAGCATTTGCCTGAGCAACTTTCCCAGGAGCAAAGCATGAGCAGGCAATGCAAATCCTGGTTAATCTTCCCATCCAAATAGCACAGAACAGAAATCCAAGACCTTGCCCTTCAGCATCGGTCCAGCACTTTCAGAAACCTCAGGCTCAGATATTAGACTCAAGTTTCCAAAAAATAAAAGACATCCTTTGTGTAAGGAGAACACTTATGCCCAGTGCAGAGAACTCTTTAAGCCAAAGGCTGTCTCCAACAGACTGCTTGGATGGAGCCACCCTGTATTACAAGAGAGCAGGTTTTGGATACGTGGATGTGTGCTGTGCTGAGCCACTTGACCTCATATTCAAATACAAGACCCTGTTCTGGAGTGTTGAGATTCATCCATTAGCTGATCCCGTTCGATCAGGTATGTCCAACCCACAGCCCACAGGCTGCATGCAGCCCAGCACAGCTCGTACTGTGGCCCAACCTCTGCCACCATCATGGCAGTGGCTTTTCCCCACTGAGTGTCCCAGCTCATCCTCAGGCACGCACCCATCACTCAGCAGCATCCAAACCATTGGTGTGCCACGGGCACTGCCTGAGCTGAAGCCAGGACAAGGGGAGGGCACACCGCAGTGCTAACTCAAGTTATGCGAAGAAATCTATGCATTTGGATACATTGGTTAAACACAGTCCTGTGAACAGCGAGAAATAGGCAGCCTTGCTTTCCATTCTGGTCAAGGAATTTGAGAATAAGTTTCAAGATTGAAAAGAAAAAAAAATCAATTTCTTGGTGTATTTATAACTGAATTTTCAGTCAACAAAAATACATTACCTGAGAATTTTCAAACGGAATTTACAGAGTTGCGATCAGATATTCAACTCAAAGAAAAACTTGATCATGTCTCTCTTCTAGACTTTATAAGACTTATCTTACCCTCCCTTCACAATCACGCCTTATTCATGTCATCGCTTTTTCGCATTACGTACATTTGTGAACAACTATTTTCAAGAATGTAGCACAGGAAGAGTAAAATTTCAAAAATCTGATGGACACCTTGAGAACTCACTGAGAATTGCAACCACTTCTATCGAATCAGACTAATGCATCAGTTTCACAAAAACAAGGTCAAATATTCCACTCTTTTTTCTCTTTTTGAGTGTTTTAATAAAAAATATATTAAAAATGTTTTCTTAGTTATATACATTAACTATATTATATATTTTATATGCGTCCCCATTCAATTCCTCTTCACTCAATGCAGCCCAGGCAAGCCTAGGCAAAAGATTGAACACCCATGCATTTGATCATCTCTTTCTGGCCTGGGTGAGATCTCCATGGGCCTTGAGGCCAGTGTATCCCTGCCAACGTTGCCACATTTATTTCCTTAGGAGCCAGGCACAGTTTACAGAGGGCAAACAAGGCATCCTGCTGTATAAAGCCCTGTAGTATCAGCACAACAATTTAGAGTACGACTCCTTCATCACTATCTTAGGAGGAAGATCTTAGTTTATATCCTTCAGTCATAGGTGTTACAAGTCCCTCGCAGCACATATGGGCAGATAATATATAGCCTGGGGACAAGAGGAGGAGGTATGTGGAGAAAGTACTGCATAACTGGCAGCACAGGTCAGGAAGAAGACATCATAAATTCAAGAAGAAAGAGTTAAACAGACAAAGCCTGAAATTCAGAGATGGCAAAAAATTTTCTTTTCATTGCAAGAGAACTAGTCTGGGGAGAGGAAATTATGAATGAGGAGGGATGGAGATGGGGAGTCGCCTTGGATGGTCAGACAACCAAGGCACGGAAGGACTTTGGTCTGCTAACCCAGGAGCTGCAGAGGTCTTGCCAGGCATTGCCTTGATAGATTTGGAGTCAGCCTCCTGGTTGTGGAGACTGCTTGGTCACAAGCCCAGGAAATCAGGCGATGGACATGTCACAAGGTAATTAAGCTAGCAGCTCTGGTGTGGGGATTTAACTTAGGGCCATACCATGGTGTTTCAGTTCAAGAGGGAAATGATTCCCAGTCTATGCTATCCAAGACCCTCCTTTCCTGTCATCAGTGCAGAGAGGTGAACAGGCTGTCTCAGCATCCACCTTACTGCACATACTCTGGATATGGAGCCTACATTCTTCCTTCAGCTATAGGGAACCGGGACTTGGTGGCCCCACACATCCCTATGGGGAAGCCTTCTGTGTACCACAGCTGGTGCCTAAGTCCTTCCTGGGAATCTCAATGTGAATATGGCCTTCAATTCATGAAATTATGAACAAAATAAATTCCCTTTCCCCACCCTGCAGTCATGAAGTACTTTTCAACTCTCCAGAGCAAACCTCAGGCACATACAAAGACATAGCCATAGAGGGTGACAGGAGGACCTATGAAGCACTGCCTAGCACTGCTTGTGCCCCCCATTGATGGTGATGATGGAGTTAATACAGCTCCCATCTACATGTTGAGCAGGCAGCTTGCCAGAGGCTTGAAGTCTGGTAAATAAGCAGGCACATCTTGGCTCAATGGGAACAGATTGTTAACTCCGTTCAGTTCAGGGTGAGATGCACTGCTGAGCGGCTGTCATTAGCAGGGAGGATTCAGTGGCCATGACTGCATGTCACTGCCACAGCAGGAGCTGCATGGGACTGGAGACTTGGTAAGAGGAAATGGGTTTGGCTCTCATCCAAGACTTGCAGTCCTTATTCCATCAGCACTCCCATTCCCCGTTTTGGTGTACTGTGCTGTTCAGTGGGTGTTTCACGCTCCTTCCCTGGCAACCAGCCTACAAACAAGCAAGTCTGATACAGCCACTATTATTTCTTGAGGTCTGAATGTCCCCTGATTCAGGCCCAAGCCCTTCCTGCTGATCCCAACCTAATGACCACCTGGTTTGTCAGTAATGCTGGCTTCCCTGAGATCCTGCAGACTCCAGGTGGAATATATGGGCAGACCCCAAGCATCACCATCTTGGCTGACACACCATGGCAGAGGCAACATATTTGATAGTGGAGCTTGAAATGCACAACCAGTTTAGCTGAGGAGTTATAAGAAAATGGCAGAGAACTGAAATCTTGTAGGGATCAGGGTGAGAGCAAAGGAGAACATCAACCATCCCATCTCCAGGCAGACAGCTCACCAAAAAGGCCAAGGCTGCTCGTGGCCATGAAGCTGAGAACCTCTGTCCACCCAAGAGGCATCTTCCCAAGATGATGGACAAGCTCCATGAGGGAACTGGTTTCTACAGCATCATTTCTGGGACTGAAACATTGACTGGGTTTCAGCTAATGGAGCCACATCACCAAATCCCCTTCTAAAAGCCTCCAAATCAGAAAACATGACTGTCAGGAAACCTGTGTATCACAAGGGCAACTTCTGGAACACGGTCAATTGAAAGAAGCAACCAGCAAATCAACAGCTTGCCCTGTGCAGTTCCCTTGAGCTGGAGCTCAAGCACAGAATTACAGACCTATTATCTGGGTTAAAGGAAAAATCCATCAGAAGTCATTGGCATAGGGCATGCAGTGCACTTTGGAGCAGTTTCAGCTCAGTCCAGCAGAAGACAGTGGGGACTCCATCTGCTCCAGCCAGCTTGTCGCAATGCCACACTTGCAATTTATTTGTGTGTCCTCAATGCAATTATGAGGATCTACATGGGAACTTTCTCTCCATCCCGTTTGCTCTCGGCATGCCATGAATTCAAAGCTGTGCTTCCAACATCACAGGGCATTAGAACAGAATTGGTTGCAGTGTCACGAAATCAACTGGAAAGTCTGCAGAGCCACAGCAAGGCAGGCAGGCTCATTTTTCTCAGCTGATAAAAAGCCTGAAGAGCGTTTTTATTAAATCCATTGAGGGAAACCCCAGGATCAGTGACAGAAGGGGAGAAGGGGTTGTTATGGAGAAAAATCCTCTCTTAAACCAGACAGAAATCTTGGAGAGAGGCTCAGCAGAGGCATGGTGAATTATGAAAAATTACCAATGGCCTCTGAAAAGGAAATGACCACAGCTCTGTAACAAACCAGCCCTAAAATAATGTGCACTAAAACCCTGCTAGGAGATGGAATCCAAACTGTGTAACAATACAGCTCTACCAGAGTCTATACAGCAATCTGCAAACAAGACTTCCTATAGCTCACACAGCAGAACTTTGGGGTAGAAAGGTTGGGAAATTTATTTTTGCCAAGCTGTGAGTAGATATGATGCATAACTGAGCAGAAAGATAAATGTACTGAAACCTTTCTTGGGCAGGATCTGTCTCATCACACTGGCTACTTGGTTGGTTCTTAAACAATATGGTGAGATACTGCAGTTAGGAGGTAAGTCCTTCTGCAGGCAAATGACCATTTCTTTTCCATAACTATTTCAAATAACCCAAAACAGACCCCACCCGATCGATATTCTGCAGCCAGCCACCGAGCAGGTGCTTGTGAAAATGTCTCCACGACGCAGCGGATTTCTTTGAATCTCTGGTCTGCACTTTGAATCCTTGCTATGAACCCACCCCTGTCCCTCCCTCTTGTGCATCCATCCAGCTTCTTCTGCTCCTGGTCTCTATCCCTGACCACCTGAATGAGATGCAGCATTGCCCACTACTTACCCAGATCCCTTCCTGAGCATTGTGCCTGATGCCAACCTCTGCCCTTCCCCTGCTCCTTGATTTTGATGCATGTTACCTCCACAGTGTTGCCACCTCCTAGCTAACTCTAATCACACCTCTGCTTGACCTTTCAACAAAGATATTCGTGATTTGGGAATCTCCAGCACTGCCTCCTGTCTGGAGGATGGTTAGTTTGGCTTCCAATAGCCTGCATCATAACAGAAAATCTACTTGGCCTTTATTTTTTGTAGTTGCTGTTGTTGTTGTTGCAATATTTGCAATTACAACCTTACTTCTAGGTCAAATGCAGAATTTAGTGGCAACACTGCAAAAAAAGAGTGATGGATAATTATTGAAGAAACTAAATGCCAATTGGCCAAGTGACTTTCCCATAGGGAGCCTCTGTGAAGGAAGTCTTCACTACCATGGAGGATTTCTGTGACTGATGCTCAGTGGAGCTGATTAGATAGAAATGATCTCTCACTCTCAGGCTAGCCCTTGCCCTCCCTCTCAATTCAGGTGAGAAAGGGTCTGTAGAGATAAACCTTTCTCCTTTTGAAATGCATTCTCCTCCATGACACAAAAAGGGTTGTTCCGAGCCTTACAAAGCCTGTGCAAAGTGGGAACAGGCAGCATAGCACAGTATATCCCTGAGATGCAGGCTCCCAAGGAACAAGTGATACCATTTGCTGCAAGTGAACTTTAAAGGGGAGGAAGCCTTTGTTTCTCAGATCCTTTTAGGTGCTGATCAATAACAAAGCTTCAAACCTCCACAAATATACCTTTCCCTAAAGTCAAACCAAGCCTTGAGGCTGGCTTTGCTCCTTCAGATGATGGGCAGCCTTTCTTCCAGCCCTGTTCCATCATCCCTTCCAGAGGGGTGGTTTCAGAGGACCCAGGGTCTGCGCATTCTGTATTTGAGCCAGCAAGCAGCTATGACCAAGCCAATTAGCAAGAAGGAACAGCTGTCTGGGGAGCGGTGATGGATCTGACTTCCTACAGGCAGGTGAGGGCACCATGATGGTGACACAGGGAAGCCCGTCTCAATCCCAGCTCTGCATCCATCTCATTCATAACGCAATTGGGATGCTCACTTGCTTTTCCCTGTTGCTTTCGATGCCGGATGAACAGGAAAATCGCTGATCATTAGCAACAACAGAAAGAAGGATCCCAAGGGCAAACTTTATATTGTATTCATGAAGTCATCTCTCCTCTCAAGCAGCCTGTCTCCCTCTGGCAGCTCTGCTCCATCTAGCATCTTTAAAAATACAGTTTTGATTTCAACAGCGCCAAAAATCAAGGTCTCCTTGTGCTAGGCACAACACAGATTAAGCAGATCTTCTCTGCTCCATTGAGCTTAAAATTTAAATAGTCAAGACAAGGTGTGAAGGGAACAAGAGACACAGAGAGGTGAATTGACTTTCCAAAATCATGCTAGAAATTACTTTCATAGAATCATAGAATGGTTCAGGTTGGAAGGGACCTTAGAGATCATCTTGTTCCAACCCCCCTGCCATGGGCAAGGACACCTCCCACTAGACCAGGTTGCCCAAAGCCCCATCCAGCCTGGCTTTGAATACTTCCAGGGAGGGAGCATCAACGACTTCCCTGGGCAACCTGTTCCAGTGTCTCACCACCCTCACAGGGAAGAATTTCTTCCTTATATCCAGTCTAAATCTACCCTCTTCCAGTTTATAACCATTACCCCTNCCGACCCAGGTGCAGGACCTTGCACTTGGGTCGGAGCAATCCCAAGGTTGGAGCACCTTTCAGAGCTGAGGATACCACCATGGTCTCCAGCCATGCAGAATCTCTACAGCAGACACGTCCACAGGCTGCATGCAGCCCAGCACAGCTCATATAGTAGTTCAATCCCTGCTGCCATGCCCTCGTGGTGGTGGCTCTTCCCCACCAAGCCCACCTCAGCCCCAAGTGTGCACCCATCACTCAGCAACAACATTGCTGTGCCATGGGCACTGCCTGAGCTGAAGCCAGGACAAGGGGAGGGTGCACTGCAGTGCTAACTCCAGTAAAGCAAGCAGGTTTCTGCATTTGGATACATTGGCTAAACACAGTCCTGGGAACAGTGAAAAATAGACTTGCTTTCTGTTTTGATCAAAGAATTTTGGAACAGGATTCAAGATTGCTGAAAAAAATCATCAATTGTTTTGTATATTTGTGACTCCATATTAAGTCGACATAAATCCATTACCTGGGAAATTTCAAATGGAATGTATAGAGTTGCAATCAGATATTCAATTCAAAGAAAGATTTGATCAGTTTTCTCTACAAGACTTTTATAAGAACTCTCTTACCAGAGAACCATATCCCTTGTGGCACAATCACACCTTATTCACATCATCACTTTTTGGCAGAACATCCATTTCTGAACTATTTTCAAGGACAAAGCACAAAAAGAGTAAAATTTGAACAAAATTCTCTGACAGACACCTTGAGAACTCACTAAGAATTGCAACGACTTCCATCGAACCAGACTGATGCATTAGTATCACAAAAAACAAGGACAAATATCCTACTAGCTTTATGTTTTTGTTGCTCTCTTTTGTGTGTTTTAATAAAGAATATAAAAAAATAAGTTTTGTTAGTTATATACATTGACAATATTATATATTCTATATGCAGGCTGAGACCATTTCTCTTCACTCAGTGTGGCCCAGGCGAGACAAAAGGTTGGACCCATGCCCTACAGCATAGTGGAACTGTCTCTTCAGTAGTAATAAGTTTAAATACTCCAAATGCTGAATGTCTATCATTCTTCCTGTAGACTGTGCTGCACCCGAATCATGAGGAACTGATACCTTTAACATTTAGCCTGAAGCGTTATTCCCTCTTAGTCTTAATTTGGTTTACTGTACAACACAGTTTTCTCTCCTCTGGTTTTCACACACTTTATAAATCTTTGGTATCCTAGATTGTGTCCCCACCTGTGAGTGCCTTGCAAAAATGCATGTCTGCTCCTTGACCGTCTGTTGCTCTTCCCTTAATTCACTCTGTTTTGCAAAGCCACATGGGTTAATGCCATGCCAGTGTACCAGCATTGGCACTGCAGTGCTCTGGAAGTAGATAGAACGTCTCTTCTTTGAGGATAATTGCAGAGAACAGTGCTTTCTACCCCAGAGCTGTGTCAACTTTTCACTGAATACTTACTGACTTACTCTGTGGTGCAGAGACCTTGCAGACCATAGCAAAGCAATTGAGACTTAGTAAAGTTGGGTCACCTGAAAGCAAGGCACCAAGCTGACACCTTCTCCTCATCAAATACAATGGGATCAGCAACATCTCTCCTTGGGACACAGACCACCTCTCATAATGGATTTATAAGGGTTAAAACAATACATCTGACCTCACTCAGGACCTGCAAACACAAACCATAACACCTGATACCAGTCCAACATTGTCAACACTTCTAGCCAAAGCCATATGTCACTGCTGAATAAGAGCTTAGAACTGATACAACCCTCCTTGACTGCAACATGCTGTGATGAGAAGATCCTTCCTTTAGCCAACAAAGGAAGAAGCTTTTGTGCAGCATTGTCCATCTATACAGACAGAATCTAAATGCAGACATTACTGTATACTTTTTCCTTCTTTTTTTTATTTTCTTCTTGTATCCGGTCTTGTATGAAGGCAGTTTTGAAGCATGGATGTTCTGCAGAGCTAGCAAAGGATTGGATCTCACAAGGATCTTCATTTGGGCTGGTACCCTGTAATGCTTTTTACTAATGTCTCAGACAAGGGAGGTCATTGAGTTTGCTGGAGATAATGACATAAGGATTAAGACTCAGAAGGACTTAAGCATTTTGCAGGCTGATGGTAATAGAGGAGGTGAGTGGGCACAGACATAGCATATGAAATTTAATGTGGTTAAGCCTGAAGTGAGGCACAGGGGTAAGAGCAGTCTCCAAGCTAAGTGCATTTGAAATGGTGCTGAAGTAGTAACACAAAGGAACATGACCCAGATGTACCAACAGAATAAACACTTACCATCTTTCTTCAACATACAGTGATGTAAAATAATGTCTGAGGGTCAAGCTTCCCCTGGAGGTCAACAGAAGCAGGTGAAGGTAACAGCAGGCTCTGCTAATGACCTTTAAGATAGTTAGAGGGAGACTCATTTGCTCCAGCTTTTCCTGATGCCAAGCATCATTCTCAGCTGCTACTTAAAGCTGTCAGGCGACTCAGGCTGCTCACACCCTCTTTTCTGATCTTTATTACTTTGCCAAAGTTTAATTGGCCCAGCTGATGCTTCCCAAGCTGGGTGTCTGCTGCAGGCAGGTTAGTTAGTTAGCTGTGTTATTAGTTGCCAGAGGAGATGGAGGAAGGGAGGAGGAGAAGAAACTCTGGTTCCAATAAGGAATGAGTGCAATTTGTTCCAAGGCGAAATGCATTGAACAAAACAATAAAAAAGAATCACACAGCTTTTAGAGGGGGAAAATGCTGCTTCTTTCCTGCTTTGGAATAGAGATTTGACACGAGAAAACAGAGACAGAGTCATTCTGATGTCTGGGGAATGTTCCTGCTCCCTGTGGGTTACATATTTGCAAAGTTAAAAACCTCAAAAAAATTCAGTTGTTTTTTTTTTTTTCACTTGCTCCATAAAATCTTGTTAGTGTTTGGCATCTGCATCCTCTGAGCAGTTTGTTTGCACTGACCATGCTCCTTCCCCTCAGCAATCCAGGAAAGCAGTTGGGTAACCCAGGAGCACTTGAATGCTTGCCAAAGCTGTGGACTTCCGTTGTCCCTTGTTCCCATCTTATTTAGGGCAAGAACATGGAGAATCATAGGATCATAAAGGCTGGAAAAGACCTCTAAGACCATCTTTCCAGCTGTCAAAAGAACGGGAAGTTTACCCCATAAACTCAATAGTGCCTTTTCTTGCCTCTCAGGCAATGACCGAACAAGGAGAGTAAAGACCAAAAAGAAGAGAATGAGAGAAGACCTTTATACAAGCAGAGATGATGGACAAGAGGATCTGGGGTGAGGGTAGATGGACAGACATTTGCTGCACCCCAAACCATGCTGAGACATCATTCTGGGACAGTGCTAGTGGGCTTGGATCAAAACCTCACCAAGATCTATGGCAACAGCTTGGATGACCACATGTTGGTGCTGCCAGCCCAAGCCACGGCCTGTGTTAGGTCTCCAGCACAGACAGAGCCCTGTGATCCCATCTCACGCTTCCTCCACTGTCAGCAGCCATGAAGGAGATTTTTATACTTGCATGCTGATAACACAGAGCATGCTGTCATCCCATCAGGGTTAGCATAAGCAAAGAACATCTACTGGGATGAATCTGAGAGATACATTCTAGTGACAACCGACAGGGAAGGAGAAATTAATGGAAATGTAGCCTTTTTCCTTAAAAAAAAAAAAAAGAGAGAGAGAGAGAAAAGAAAAAATCAGGAAGGTATTTACAGTCCCAAGATGGAAGAACATTGGAGTCTTAAAATAGGAAATTCCAAAATTGCCAGAATACATACTCATACTTTAACTCAACCCCTTTTGTATGCACTCATTATATCATAATCTTAATTATGTGCTTGGCTCAGTTTTCTCTCCAGAACTTGGCTTGCAGGATACAATGTGCTTATTGAATTAGGCACTAGGTTTTCCCCTGTCATTCAGCAGATAACCCCATCCCTTAGTTTTCTGCACACTATATGAATCTTGTTCCAAGGACAGTCTTATAAATCCTTTTCTCTGCTCGTCCTCCGTGCCAGAAGTTTCACTAGTGCGAATGAATTTATTTTCAAAACACTCTTGTGAGATGAAGCTGTAGTAAGATCCTCACAGTAAGTGCTAGGAGGGGAAACAGACAAAAAAAGAAAAATGCACTTAGCCATGATGACTGTTTGATTTGAGCTTGCTGTGACCCATTTTTTCCAAAAGGTTAGCTTTTTTTAGATCCTTCTTTGTTAGATCTCTTAGGTGCCATTCATTTTTGTTGCAGATTTAACTATTCAACATTTCTACAAAATAGACTGGTTGATCTCAGTGAATGTTCAACACAGGCTTTACTTTAAATTACTTTCCCTGTGTGTATGACTAAGGGATTTAGCCCAGGCTGCCTCCAGTCTTAATCCCTTTAACGATCTCCTCCGTGTTGGTGAGCAGCAGGTCCAGCAGCGCTTCGCCTCTGGTTGGTCTGTCCAATACCTGAACCAGAAAGTTATCGTCAATGGACTCCAGGAGTTTCCTGGATCTCCTGCAGTTCCAAGGTTTATCAAAAAAAGAGCCAAGTGAAATATTCACTTGAGACCGACTAATGAGACAAACTAAATTTAGGTGCTCATTTGAGGATGGCAAACATCCCAAAGACGTGGGGTTGCCAGCACCTTTGGACTTCTGGGTTTTTCCATCTTCAAAAGAACATTCTAACTTGGTTACCTGTTGTTTAAAACCCTATCCTAATCTTCAAAAACCTCCCTGCTCCATCATGCTTTTCTATCAAGAAAAGATTTCAAACCAGTTCTACATTTCCCAGTCTAAACCTCAGCACCAGATTTTCTACCCTTTGCTATCTCCCCCACTTCATCGCTTCTAGCCGGTGCCATTGCTGTGCAGTGGACTCCTGCTGCAGACCACATCCTTCATACCTCCCCTGTGAAGGAGACAGGACTCTTGAGAAAATGACGTCTTTATGAGAGTTTTGCTTCCCTTAACGAATCCAAAACACTAGAGATTTGGTAAACCTTTACATTTTTGCAGAAAATGCAACAATGTCAACAGAAAAAAGGGCACAATCACAGCATAATAGAGCTTGGTAGGGACCTCTGGATGTCCTGGTCCAGCTCCCACTCCAAGTCAACTACAAAGTCAGATCCAGCATTGAATTTAGATGAAGTTGCCCACGGTCATCTCCTTGAGCTGTGGCTTTAGCAGAGAAGCAATCCAGGCATTCGTGTGGAAAGCCTCAAAAGCCATGAGCCCCCACAGGCTCTGCTGTTTCTTCTCTGGAGATCCCTGACTGTAAGCAAACCCTGTTGCAACAGAGCAATAGTTTGCCTTGTGCATGCCTCATCTGTAAGGTATGCATGTGTCCATCTATTGCCCTGTTTTTAAAAATGGCTGAGCTTTATAAACTGTTACCAAACCCACTTTCCTTTGCAGGTGGGATAAGTGCAAACCACATTTCCTCCTCTCTCTAAAAAAAAGTCTGCACGCTGTCGAAAACACAAACATTGAATTGCACTCATTATTGTGTCCAACATAATGTGATGCAAGAGAAATAAATAACAAGAGTGTAACCAGCTGAATATATTAGAAAGGGGATCCACCAGGCCATGGGAGCATCTCATGAGATGCAGCCTACACGACAGCCTCTTGTCTGCTACTGTTGTGCAATTACAGCCTTTATCATAATGCACGTACCCACGTGGGCACCGGCAACCGACGTCCTGCCCTTTCCCAACTTCTGAGAGCTCATCTCTGCAGCCCTAATGTCCTTTTAATGTAGAATTTTGGCTGTAATTATTTATTTACATGACCATGCAGCCTGCAGGGTCTCGCTTACAAGGGTTGTGTGAGACGGCTGCGATTACTCAGGCTTTGCAGAAGATGATTAAAGCAGCGTGACTAAAGTGTTTAAAGTGATCTGTCCTAAAAAAGGGCAAGGCGTGAAGTGCCCTCTTCCTGCACACTGCAGCTGCTGTCTGTGCTCAGAGACAGATTTGTTAACTACGATGACAAAAGGAAGTTCTCCTTTCTTTCCCTTCTCATCAGCTTGGCAGTAATCACATACAGCCTGCGCCGGGTTTTACTCCTTCCAGTGGCCTGCTCAAATTGTTGACTCATTTCCAGGCAGCTACACCTTCACCAGCCTCTTGACAGCAGCATGGTGGGAGACGGGTCCCCAAAGGCATAATTTGAAGACAGTATTTTTTACAGAGCTGTCAAGAAGTTCTTCACTGGGGCTGCGGAGCCTTTATTACTAGTGACGTGTTGTAAGACAGAGAGGACCCAACTCGCATCTCAGATTTCAGGATGAGTTTGCAAGACTGATAGAAAAAAAAAAAAAAAAAAACCACACACAAACCAAAACAAAAAGAGCTCTTCACTTCAGCGTGGAGCTTATCTGAACTGCAACTTGCCAAGTGAGATAAACGCGGGCCCTCACAAATCTGATTATCGCAGTCATTTCTTAGGCTCGATACCATCTTTAATCCACGGGCCACTATGAAATTAAACTGGCTGATCTGTTCAGATAGAGGCGAGGGCTGAATAGCGAAAGGATGAAAAGGAAGGATGTAAAAGGGGAAGATGAAGGAATTTCTTTTTATTGCTGGGTTTATACGAAGTCGGCCTGAATATTCATTGTGGGTGGTAAAGGTTGGTAGGAGGAAAAAAAATCGCAGAAAATAGGAAGTCTTAATCTGGGGAAGAGGACTCTGATCATGAATATTTTCCCTAAACTGTTTCAGTGTTTCTTCACAAGCATGCCCTGGGCACTACTTGCTTTTAGCATTCAGATGATTTTTTTCCCCCCACAGGAATTTGCTGTCTGCCCCAAAATGAGAAAGGAAGAAACAGAGGTGGAATTTAAAAGCATTCCCTGAGGCTTAAGAGCATTTTCCAGCTGGACGGAATGGATAAGATGTACCTCTGAATTGCAAAACGATTCCTGAAGAGCAGTAGCTGCTCCTACCCCACCCGTAAAGGTCAGGCTCTCAAACACACTTTGTAAAACTGATGTGGTCCTGCAGGAAAAAAGCATCAGCACAGCCACGAGTTCTTATCCAGGAGAAAATGCCCAGAAAGGGGAGAAAAGGATGAAGCTGTATCTTTAGATGCTCTGCAAAGCTTGAGATTTGCAAACACGATGCTTATTATAGGGGGCACAACATGAAGGGGCCATTTTTCCTCTCCTAAATATCTCCACCCCACCACAACCTGTAGGACAAATCTGCCCCAAACTGTTGCATATACCAGATTGAACCTCAAAAATAGTTTCTTTTAAATGGAGAAAGAAAGGAGAGAGTTCTTTCCATGTAGCCAAAGTCTGAATTTTCTGGAAGTGACGAACTCCACAAGTTTCAGTGGACTGAGCCAGGTTTGCACTGATGTCAGTGAGATCAGAGGTTGGTCTCGGCGACACGGAGCTGGCAGAGTAGTCCTCAAATTGTCCCTAGCGCTGTGGGCATCTGGTTTGCTTCTGGTTCTGGCTAACTTCCACCGGCTCTGCAAAAATAGGAGCAGCAGGGGACGGGGGGAGAGGTGTGTTGGGTTGGAAAGGCTTTCATGAAGGGAGATGGGTTTTTGTCGTCTCGCCTTTGAAGAGACAGTGCAGCAGTCAGGTGTTCAGGCTTGGCTTGTGTCGGCTTTTACAAATGGAGTGATGTGAAGACTTATAAATGGAGGGAGCTTTTAATCTCTGAGCAAGCTACAAATCGAAGGTGAACCTCATTAACTTGGACACTTTGTGTGTTAAAAATGAGAAGCATTTCACCTAATGAGAAGCTCTTAATAGGTGTTGTTTTTTTTTTGTTAAATTATCATATTAACCAGCAGATAATTAACAAGCATTTTCTTAATGTGGTTCTCTACTGATAAAATCTCATTGTCTACAAATCATCAAGCTGCTACAAAAAAAAAGGGGGGGGGTTTAATCATGCTGGGCACTATGGGCAAAAAAGTACAGGACAATTCTAACTGTTGGAGAACTAGAAGGGAAAGATAAGAATCTTAAGAATCTTGAATCTCTTGGGGGGATGCATGGGGTGCTTTAAGGTAAATCGAGCAATTNAGCTGCTACAAAAAAAAAGGGGGGGGGTTTAATCATGCTGGGCACTATGGGCAAAAAAGTACAGGACAATTCTAACTGTTGGAGAACTAGAAGGGAAAGATAAGAATCTTAAGAATCTTGAATCTTGGGGGGATGCATGGGGTGCTTTAAGGTAAATCAAGCACTTCAGGCTGGTTTTTAAAACACTTTAGAGTACTTTTGGGCACTAATATGTCATTATTGAAATGGCTTCCTTGGTGGTACCACCTGGGAGAAGTTTAAGAGCAAATGCCACATTCAAGCAATACTTCAGAGGAGATGGTGGGGTTTCCTCTAGGAAAAAAATAAAAAATAAAAACAGTGAAAGGAAAGTGAGACAAGATTAAAGCCTGAAGTTACCTTCTGAAACTAGCATGGGATCTTTAAGAACCATATGCTGCTGGGACCCTGCACTGTGGGAAAGGTGCATGCTCCAGCAGCACCATGTTGGCACACTGGCTCTGTGCTGTCTGAGAGCAGAGCTGCCAATGCTGCCTTCACAGGATGACTTGGACAGCAAAGCCTGGGGAGTTTCCATAGCACTCAAGGCCTGCCACACAATCTCTTTCATTTGTGACCAGCACTACTCATTATACATCATCCCAGAAGGTCTTGCATGTCTCACAGAATCACAGAATCATAGGGGTTGGAAGGGACCTCTGGAGAAGAGCTAGTTCAATCCCCTTGCTAGAACGGGTTCCCTAGAGTAGGTTGCACAGAAAAGCATCCAGGTGGGTTTTGAATATCTCCAGAGAAGGAGACTCCGCAGCCTCTCTGGGCAGCTTGTTCCAGTGCTCTCTCACCCACAAAGTAAAGAAGTTTGTCCTCATGTTCAGATGGAACTTGTGTTTGTGCTCGTTGCTCCTTGGCCTGTCGCTGGGCACTGCTGAAAAAGGACTGGCCCCATTCTCTTGACTGCCACCCCTTAGATATTTAGAAGTATTGATAAGATCACCTCTCTGTCTTCTCAAATCCAAGTTAAACAGTGCCAGGTCTCTCAGCTTTTTCTCTGGAGGGAGATGCTCCTCCAGGCCCCTCATCATCTTTGTGGCCCTCCACTGAACTCTGTCCAGCAGTTCCCTGTCTCTCTTGAACTGGGAACCCAGAACTGGACACAGGGCTCCAGGGGGGGCCTCAGCAGGACTGAGTAGAGTGGGAGGACAACCTCCCTCACCCTGTTGGCTGTGTTCTTTTGAATGCACTCCAGGGTATCATTGGCCTTCTTGGCCACCAGGGCACACTGCTGGCCTGTGGTCAATCTGTTGGCCACCAGAACACCCAAATCCTTCTCTGAAGATGATTGTCTCACCAATGAACCCCAGTGCTGGTGAGTTAGGCTGAAATTAGAGGCATGGCCATCCCATTTCTACATTAAGATGTATCAGTGTTCTGTGTTTCATCTCGTTTTCAACTAAGATTCAGCTTGGTTTCTACTATTCATAGCCATCAACATGTTATCTATGAGTTTTCCATGTTAATTCTAGCTCCCAACTCTACAGAAAACTGTGGCTAAACCAAACACTGGCCTGTTGTTTCCTGAGTCCCTCTTGTTCCTCCCAGTCCAATAGCCTGTTTAGCAGGACAATGTCTACATAAAACTATGGCTTTTTCTTCTGGCTACAAGAGCCTGATGTGTCCAGACATAGCATTGAGCTCTTAATGCTCCACACTTTCCCCTTTGCTGGAGCTTGACAAACCCTACATTCCAAGTATAACTTGTGACTCATTTCCACCCGAGTGCATCATACCAGGTTTTTAATGCCATTTTTGCTGTGTTTCTTCACCAGGATGTTCAGTACCTTTCTTATAGTCCAGCCCAGAGATGCTCAATATTTTCCTCTTTCTGCAGAACAACCGTGAATTCGCCAGCAGCAATTTCTAAGATGTCCTGGTTGATTCTCAATTGTATCCCTTTAACTGTTGAACTAATTTCAGCCCGTTCTCATAGTTTTCTAGTTCATGGCTCTGCCTTTTACATCATACTTGCCTCTCTGTCTTCAGGGGAATTGGGGTGAGGGAGGTTTTTGCAGGGAGGAGAGTTGGCAGGAGATGAGCCAAGCAGAGTGCAAGGATCATCTTGGTTCTCCCTATCCAAGTGTTCCTGACACCTGGAGGCTGTGCTGGCTTGGAGTGACCCAGCAGCAGTTTTCTTCTTGGTATTCCGCTGTTCCCACTACTTGCTGCTGGGGCTATGGTCTCCACTCAGCTGGCCTGGGTCAGAGAGTGTTGTGTGTGGATAGGAAAGTCAGACCAGTAAGCAAAGTACAAAACTGTGTGAACAAACTCAGAAGAAAAGAGAATAGCAAAATAGAGAGAGAACCTTCAACCTCTAGCTGTTCCAGGGGTCTAGGCAGAGGATATGAATCCTTCCTGTCTAGTTCGTAACTTATAGCCATCTAGAAGAGCCTAGCTGCCCTCATGAATACTCACAAGTCTGTGGGCACGGAAACTGACCTCAGACGTTTTTGCTCTGGTGGAGAGTCACTGACTGCTTGAACAAAAAAAAGACTCCCTTCCTATAGCCCACAGTGTTGAAACTATGGTGTGCACCTTGTTCTGCAGTCCTCAGCTCATCCTCAGCACAAACCCATGCCTCCAAGGACCCCAGAAAATTAGTTTAGATATCCCAGCACCCACCACATGGCTATGGTCTTAAGCTACATAACACAACACGCTCAGAAAGATTCATGATGTTCCAGCCATTGTTTCCATCCTTCTGCCATAAAATGCATGGAAGAGAGAAGCAGAATCTCAATGCAACAACACCCAAAAAGTTAAATTGTGTATTGCATCCTAAGGGGAAAATGCTGGAGGATCCCCAGGCAGCGAGGAGTCTGGATGAAGGCTGGTGAAGCAGAGCTTGGCTCCTGCAGGCTGGAGACATGAGAAGCAAGAGGCCAGTCTCAGTGTAGGACTTCTGCATGGGATGCATACAACAGCATTTCTCCGATTTATCCAATGCTCCAGCTCTGGTCCCACCATAGAATCATAGAATAATTTAGGTTGGAGAAGACCTTCAAGATCAAGTCCAACCATCAGCCTGACCTACCGAGTCCCTTCACTAAACCATGCCTCTCTGTGGCACGTCCACACATTTCTTAAATACCTCCAGAGATGGGGACTGCACCACTTCCCTGGGCCACCCATTCCAATGCTTGACCACCCTCTCCATGAAGAAATTCTTCCTCACGTCCAATCTAAAACCCACCTTGTGCAACATGGGGCCATGCCCAAGTCCAGCAGTGGGTGAGTCCTGCCCTGCCCCTTCCCAGTGCCCCTAGGGGGAGGGACAGAGCAGGAGAGACAGGCTGAGATGAGAATGGATGAAAATGGAAAATAAGGGGGGAAAGAGGACTCAGCATGACCCCGTGTACTGGGACAGCATGAGGCCCTGAGCACACTTGTAACATATTTGGTACTTGCTTTTATACACAGCAACATGAGGACTTGTTAGGGGTAACTAAAGACCACCAGGAGCTTTCATCTAGAATGCAAACATAGGAAACTCGTCCTTAATGCTCCTGTCCTGCCAGCTCCTCTCCTTTTCTTCTCCGTTTCACCTCCAGGTTGCAGACAGCATCTCGACTGGAATTACCCCAGGCTGCTGCTGAACCAGCTGTGACCTCTGCTGCAAACATTTTTGGGGCGCGGGGGCTGGCGGGGAGTCCTGGCTGAGCAGTGGGAGCTGCACACCCTGCCCCACTGCTCCCTGCAGCCAGCGAGGTGGTGGGCTGGGGAGGGGGATGTTGCTTCGGGCTGTTATTTACTCCGTGATTTACGGGAAGAGAAAATCCGTTTGGAATTTAAAGCTGTTATTAGCTCCTTTCAGCATGCATGTGTCTGCATGTATATAAAATATATATATAATATAAACCCTTATAAAAAAAAATAAAGCATAATAAAAAGAGGGGGGGAGGGTTGCTTTCAAGCCTCGCAGGCACAAAGCGCTGGAAATGTGCAGCAAGCTTTGTAATTACCATGGCATTTCCCATGCGTTTGGCCACAAAAGCTCTGAATTGAATTACTTAGCATCCCTCTCTGTCTCCTTGCACTCTTCCTTGCATCACAAAGCTCACAAGCACCATTTGAAGCTTCAAAGGGAACATTTTTAGTGAATAAGATTATCAGCGCTGACTAATCACCCCTGTGCCCCTCGGTGTAATCCATACACCTCCAGAGCAGGGAACAGAGCCATGTCCAGCTAATCCCTGGGGGCCATGCCTTGAAGTGCATGGTGGGCCGTGTTGCAGGAGGGGAGGATTACTCTGTCAAGAGCAGAACTACATCTATGCTTTTGCATTAGCCAGGACCTTCTTATGCATAATTCCAGGTAACAAATGCTGGGAGCAAGGTTCTGCAGCAGCAAGCTTTTGGGACTCTTGGGTCCCTACTGATGGCACCAGCAATGCAGAAACCATGCAGGTAAGCACCCACCAATGGGACAACACAGTTGGTCCATCTTATCCACAAGACTGTCATCTCCTTGAGAAAACGGCTCATTGTCTTAGTTTTAGCTTAGTTTTATCCATCACTTTATGCACTGGCCAACAGGTGAAGTCACTTTCCATCCCACAGGGAACATCAGCTCCCCATGACAAGAGTGGTGGGGTGGAGGAAAAAGTGCAGCTGAGGCTGTAGCCGTGTGCTCAGAGCATTGGTGGGGAAGGAGAGCAGTGGCATGGGGGTCTGGGATGCTCTTGCATTTCACATACAGTCACTATATAAAACAGCAAAACCTGGGAGTAACCTCAGAAGCTCTTAAATCCCCTACACCCCCATTTCTACAGAAGAAGTCCATACTGTGCAGGAAAAGGTGAACGTCAGCATGCTTGCACATGTGTGCCTGTGGCTGGCAATGAGCACATTTCTGACCCAGTGTCTCACCCTGCATCCTCTGCACAGTAAATCTGCAGATGGAAACAGGCTCAGAGCTGCCTCACTGAACCAAGCTCTCTGGACATCCATTCTTGGGATCCAAACTTGCTGTGCTGGTACTGGATTGCACCTCCATCAGAAAGGCAACGGGTCTCATTCCCCTTTCCCTCAACCTCAGAGCACACCCCAGGAAAGAGGAGCTGCTCCAGTTCACTGCAGTCAAAGCAAACCAGCCCTGCTCTTTCCAGACAGGGGAATATCTCTCTCTCACTGGCATGCTCGCATACACACACGCTTATTCCCTCTCTGTGACTCTCCAAAGGGAGCCATCACTCTCCTCAAAACACTCTCCTGTAGTCAGCGGTGATAGGCAATGTAATAATACCTTTTATTGGGTCAATACATCAGCTGGAAAACAGAAGCTATTCCTTTCTTCAGGTGATGGCCAAAGAGTGACCTGTGTGAGCGTGCTGGCCGGTATATTATCGCTGTTAGGCAGGCCCGATAGGCAGGATGGTATATTTACTTCTCTTCGTTTGTCTCTCAGTGCTTTATTGCATTTCCTGTTTTGTGAGCAGCCTTAATAAAACATCTTTCTGAAGGGCTCTCCGCTGCGTAGTAAATATCCTCCCTCATCCACCAACTTAGATAGGGATCAATCAATCAGAGGAGGCCCCTCGGGACTCCAGGGTGCATCACTCAAGGTTAGGGACCAGACAGGCAGGGGACATCAGAAGGATTGCAGTGTTTCTGCTAGGAATTAACCCTCCCGTTGCTTGCCAAATGAAAAAAGAAAAGAGGATGGGAGAGTCCCAGAGAGATGGGAAAGGCTTCATCCCTCGCGCTCAGCAGGGTTTCTTTAAGCATCCTGGAGGACAACAGGCATCCCTGAAATCGGCCATCTGGGTGGCTTGGTACAGAGAGCTGTAACATAGCAAAATGCCCTGGGCTCTGCTGCCAGTAGACATCAAGATCTAACCACAGATGGAGGGATGCAAGTCACTGGGATCCTCCTCATTGCG
Source organism: Penelope pileata (assembly GCA_013396635.1). NCBI lineage: Eukaryota > Metazoa > Chordata > Aves > Galliformes > Cracidae > Penelope > Penelope pileata. Next base: position 233,803 of record WBMW01004106.1, on the reverse strand, counting down.
GGATGGGTCATGACCAGCCTTCATGGGAGAGGTCTGACATGAAATTTTTGCTTCCAGGAGCCACATGAAATGTCTTTTCCAGTGGGATGGTGGGTGAAGGAGCTGCCCAGCATAAATCCAGCCTGGCTCCTCAGCGCTGGACCAGGTGACAAGGTATCTCCCCAGGTATCTCCCTGCAAGGAAGGTGTTCTGTTAGTGATAAAGCCTTGACAACAAGGTTTTATTGCTGCCTTTGTTTCCTGGCTTTGCAAGCATCATTCGTATTAACTCTTCAATGCCTTCCAGAAAGCAGAGAGGAATCTGAAAGACTAATTTATTGCTGCATTATTAACACATTTAAATGCCCATATATGCCTTCAGTGCCAGATGGGAGTGTGAAAGCTCTCACATAAGGGAGCTGCAACCTTAAGTAATGATGACCTTTTAATTGGTCCATTATAGGGTCGGAGCTTGGCCACCACAATGGGAGAGTTCACTAAGCAGTTAATCCGTTTAGCAAAGTCCGGATCTTTGGACAGGAGGTAAGTGATGTGGTTGTTGTATAAGCTACATTTCAGAGTCATTAAAGGCTTGCTTTTTGCAGGAGGAGTCATGATTTAACAGCATTAGCTCCCAGCTCCACCAGGCAAGGCCGTATGAATTATCCTTCACTGAAGCTGCAGCTATAGATTTCATCTTATAGTTTCTTATCTATAATAGACAACAGTTCTCAGACATCCTAAAACAGGGCTTCTAATGGCAACCAACACACAGGAGCAGGTGATGCAGCCAGACTTGAATTAAAGCCGAGCACTCTGCAGACAGCTCCTCTCCAGCTGGACAGAGGACAAGAGGCTGCATGCTGGATGATGTATTTGCAGGCTGCATTTCCTAATTTGGCTCCTTCCACACTGACTGACAACCAGCACAGTCTGCAAGTGTAGATCCAACACGTGCTTCCACCTGTAGCTGTTGTGGCTCTTTGTCCATCCAACCTGTGCTTCTCCATTGTCACATCTGCTCGAGTACTTCCATGCTGGTGCCAAGCCCGTGAAGATCTTGCCCTAAGAGGTGGTCACTCTTTGGTTACAGAAGCCCCTCACCAGACAGTACCTGCCAAATTCTGCCCTGTAATTTTGAAGTTCAAAACCTCATGCAGGATGAGACAATGATGAGTTCAGATGGACATGGGATTAAGTCAGGGAAGGAGCTGAAACTGCAGGAATGAAGGTTGCTGGCTCTGGGGCTCTGGGCAGGTTCTTTGTTCTCCTAACCTGCACTATAGGGACAGTTATCAGAGGTGGAATAAGAAACGTTATTCATTTAAACATACATCTTTTAAGGGTCTTCCATGCTTAAAGGGTAGCTGAGCCTATGCAGGCAACAAATGTTAAAGTCTGAGGACAAGATTTGAAACTCTGGAGCATCATCCAGAGAGGTTGTGGAGTCTCCTCCTTGGAGATATTCCAAAGCCACCTGGACTTGGTTCTGGGCTATCTTCCCTAGATGGTCCTGCTGGAGTGGGGGATGGACCCAGAGGTTCCTTCCAACCTCAGCCATGCTGTGATTCTGTGATTCTGTATGGTGACTAAAAGGCTCCAAATGATGCAGAGAGGCTCAAAAAGATACACTGCTGTAGACCATCCATCCCCTGGCACTGCTGCATAAAGCTGGCTTCTAGGGAATCTCTGAAAGCCGTTCGTTCACGCCAAGATGGTGGACAAGCACTGTGAAGGCCTGCAGGTAGGATTTATCAGTGTGTGGGCTAATTAAAGAGACGTTACAAAGACGCTGAGTTAAACCTCAAGGCCAGCAGAATATTGTGATGTGTTTCTGTAGATTTAATCACAGACTCTCCCAAGTTGGAAGGGATTCACAAGGACCATTGAGTCCAACTCCTGGCTCCACACAGCATCACCCAAAATCCAAACCCATTTTCTAAGAGCGGAGTCCAAACGCTCCTTGAGCTTCAGCAGCATGGGGCCATGGCCACTGCCCTGGGGAGCCTGTTCCATGCCCACCATCTCCATGGATGGCTGCTCAGGTTGTGGAGGAGTGTGTGCCTCCTCTGAATGATGGACTGCAAGATGCCTGCAGTGCTCAGGTGGTGCGAAAGTCAACATTGGGAGGGAGACTTGAGCCACCCATTGCTTTTCCCAGCAAGCAAAGCAGTGAGACACAATGCCCCAGTGATAGAGATGTGACTTTGAGGATCTCCACTCTCTCGTCTCCGCACGCTCCTATGTCTCTAAGCTTCTTTTCCCCAAAGCAGCTAATCATCATGCTGCCGTGACCTCCAGCCCCGGGGCCTCATCTGTATGGCGAACCCAACTTTGATGCTCAACAGCAGCCCAGATTAGTGGCTTGTAAATAGAAGCATCATTGTGCCCAAGCAGTGACCTTTGACTCAGCTCCGTGTCTCAATGGATTTGCTGTGTCCGGCTATTTATCTTGCCACTCACCAGATGGAAGAATAGAAGGGAGTAGGCACGTGACCGGGAGCTGATGGAGGGGGGCTCTATTCTTGGCTCCATAGCAGACTTCCTCCCCAGCTCTCAGCAAAATGAGTGACTCTATCTATTCCTGGGTTGCCTGGGGTCGTACCCTGCTGCGATGAATATCCACTGGCAGTGCTTGGAGCAGTAGGAGGATCAAAGGGTGGATGGTGCAATTTGGCTGGAGCCTGTATTGCTACACTGTGCCTAAAATCCCATTTTGGGATTCCCAGCATCTCAGATCTCCAGGACTGGGAGGAAATGGGAAGAATTGTGCAGTTTTACTGCTGCACCCTTTTCAACATCACAGCACAGTTCTCCTGAGCACAGCCTCCTCCTTCTCATATACCCCCAGCTGCACCTTCCTCCTCATCTTTGGAGACACTGGGACATTGCTGTCCCTCTATTTATCACTCCTGCACTCCCCCATTCCTGTCACTGCCTCTGCCCATCTCCTGTCCACCTCCCACCCTCCAGGTAGTCCCCCTTCCTTCCCTGCCCCCTTTCCTCTCCTCCCATCTGTGGATAGGAAGAAGATTTAATCCATTTCTAAAGTGGTACCCCTTTGGCGGCACTCAAGATTCAGACTGATTGGATGTAAGGGGGAAGTTCTTCACTGAGAGGATGGTGAGATGCTGGAACAGGCCACCCAGGGAGGTTGTGGATGCCACATCTCTGGAGGCGTTCAAGGTCAGGTTGGATGGGACCCTGGGCAACCTGATCTAGCACCAGATCTGCAGGTTGGCGACCCTGTCTGCAGCAGAGGAGTTGGAACTTGATGATCCTTGAGGTCCCTTCCAACCCAAGCCATTCTATGTTTCAATGACTCCATGGTAAGCTGTCATCACCCCAGGGTGGTCCTGCAGGGATGGGAAGGATGCATCCCAACTCTACAGTACAAGGCTGATAAAAGGTATTAATATGCATTAATATGCATGAAAAGGGTGTCACATTTATCATATCCAAGCTTTGGTCAGATAGCCATGGGTAACCTACGGATCCTCTCAGCATATCCTAGAACAAGAAAGATCCTTTTGGGTATTGACATTAGAGTAGGAAGATGCTTTGGTGCTTCTCACTGGGATTATTGCCTTCCTGCCTTCAGGAGACCAGGGCTTGCCAGCTGCTTCATCACCAGTTCCATAACCACCTTTATTTTGAGATGATCATCCACAACCCTATTTCAGATCATTCAGTGGCAGGAAGATCAGAGGAAGACAAAGCTGATTGTAATCCCACCCTGGGAAGCGGTGTTAGCCCCCAGGATGGATACAGGCAATGGTTTGCCTCTCCTCCTCAGCCCCCAAAGGTCAATGTCCAAATTATTAGAATTCATTTAAAGGTCCAGATACAAGAATAATTTGACCGACAAAGGACTAATTGGTTTCAGGACTAATTAAGTACATATACTCGGCTTTGCTTAATCAGTGAAATTTCCAATGGCATTAAAATGTCTAAGAATACAAATCCCCAGAGATTTAAAGCAAATAGTTAAAATCAACTTAGATCCAATTATCATATAAATCACTAATGACCTGTGTAAATTGGAAGCTCTTTGGCTCAGCCTCAAGGGAAGAATGAACCTGATAAAAATGAACATGCTACCTGGATTAATACACAGGCTCTGGGGACTTCACTGCAAATATTCCAATAGGACCTTTTCAGTGACACGGTTATTTATTGCAAAATGTCACTGTTTCAAAACAAACAGTTTTCACGGGAAGGTTTTACATGAAACTTTCAGCAGGAACTTTCATATCTTTGTGTACAGCATCCAAAGCTGTATTCACCCAAGAATAGCCAATTATCCATGGCTGGGCACATTCCTGCTGAATACTTTAACTGGAGGACAATTAGTTATTTCTGGTCCCGTCTTCCTGCTCTCTGCCTTTCATCTCATCATCACGGTCGCAGCCTGATATTTATTTTATTATATAAATAAATAAATAAAAAGATGAGTAATGGCTTTGGCTTTGGTCTAATGAAAGAGAACTTGCAAATGTTTGCTGCATGCACCAAGATACTCAGATCTAGTTTTTTGAATTAATGATGAAATGAAGACGGTGGTGAATAGGAATATCAGGTATCTCCCCAGGGAAACATCAGTTGCTAAATGAACTACTGGATTTTAGGTTTCCAAATCTGAGGAAAGAGCACAAAAACATTGCAGTGGTTGAAGCCATGGGATGGATAAAGGACATAAGATGGACATAAGATTGGTTAAGATACAAGATAGCAAAGACACAGGAAACAACTGTAATGATGTTTTTCTATCCACTATCATTTTCAGGTGCAGAACACAGGTGGTTCCCAGAGGACCTAATCTCCACTGTCCCCCTAAACTGTCTAATCTCAGCCCATTTATTTTGCCAACAAAATATATAGCCTTCTTCTCCATTCATGGGAATGCCAGGCCACAATTTGGAAATGGAGGTATGTGAGAAAAAAAAGATAGATGAAATATGACAGTTTTTATATATCCAATGATACAAATCCTAGCATTTACATCTGCCAAACCACAATACACATTAGGGAGTGCTGCCAATAAATGAGCATTCAAACTCTTCATCTCCTGACTCCAGAGTTAAGCCAGGAAATGCTCGCAGTCAGAATCTCTCCTGTTTCATAGAGCTCTAACATTTTTACAGATTGTCTGCTTTGCTGTGTGATCTCCTAATGACCCACCAAAGAGTTAATCTGAGTGTAATAAGGCACAAATGGGATAAAGAATGAAGAGTAAATACTTTACCTACCATGGAACAAAGCGATTAAAGAAATGTCCCTGGACCTTTGGCTGCGTCTTATGGAACAACAGGAAGAACAATATTAAAGTATACCAACCTATATGAATTAAAACCACCCCAAGTGATGGTTACTAAAGCAGCAGCCACAGGAGAGCTGTGTTTGCAGACATGTTTGGGCTGCGCTCTCTGATTCTAGGCTCCAACTGTGGTATCACAGCATAGTTGCAGAGGTCTGAAGCAGGATGGATTATGTTTTGTCCATCAAAGAGTGGCAAGAGGCACATTAAAGTGGATGGTCAACTGGAGTGCTGTGGGTTTCAAAGCAGAGGGGTCTGTTGTGTCAATAAACCCTCCCAAAAGCCACATCACCTTGACCAGGGGAACTGGTTTCTAAAGGAAGGCACACATTCAAGCCCAGTGGGGTAGTTTCTGGTTGACCAAAGAACCTCATGAGACTCAGATGAAGACGTGAAAGAAATTCACATCCTCCTTCCCTCTTCATCTTTGCCCTTCCTACCAATCCTTTGTGTTATTGTACTTTGATGTGTGCCCAGGAAATTTCTGTGTGCTTAGAAATCTTGGGTACCCAGGCAAGAAACATGTATCGGTCATTTCCTGGCACAGAGCACTTCAGTACTTGAGATGCATGCTGGTACATCTCACTTGTTTGTTCTGTTTTAAAGAAAAAAAAAGAAGGCTGGGAGATGTTTTAATAAAGAGACAAAGCAGAAAACAAAGGAAATCCACATTCCCCTTCACTCACCCTCTTACTTTCCAGGAATACAAAATAAACTCCAAAATGTCGACTAAGCCTCAGCAGCTTTATGTCCTTCCTTTTCTCTCATATCATTAGGAGCATTAGAGGTCAGAGTACAGTCCTTGTGAGGATAAAACAGATCATGAAAACATAAGCCTGTGGCTAAGCACAGCTCTGATTTAGTCAATTGCTCAAACCCTTGCTGCTGAGAGTGCCCAGCAGTGCTCAAGTGTTATCGGTGTGGGGTTTTAGCAGACATCAGGGTGGGTGGGAGAGGCTATGAAAATGAACTTTGGCCTCTGCATTGTTTTTGCTGCTTTCCCCATCCTAACCAGGTAAAGGAAACCCAGGGAAAAATTTAATTGAAAGTCCTTGAGCATGATGATCTGAGGCTGGTGGCTGAGTAGATGCCTTCAACGCAATGGAAGCGAAGGGTATGCCCAGGGAGGTGGTGGAGTCATCGTCCCTGGAGGCGTTCAAGAAACGTGTAGATGTGGTTCTTCAGGACATGGTTTAGTGGGCAATATTGGTGGTAGGTATATGACTGGACTAGATGATCCTAGAGGTCTTTTTCAACCTCAATGTGAAGCTTAAGGCAGCATTTTGCAGGGCAAAAGCAAGGTCTGACTGCAAGCAGAGCTGCTCACGGCCACCATCACAGTGGTGTGAATGCAGTTTATAATGCAGCGTATTGACGTGACAGTGGGAAGTACTGCTCCAGTAGTGCTCACCTATCCAGCACCGAGCAGCATCTGCTCACTCGCAGCCCACATGTGGAAAGAGACACCTGCATCACCCGAAATGTCCTCAAGGCCAGGAGAAGGAACATTGGCTAAAAGGAGGATGGGAAGATGCATGGTCAATGCTTATGATGATCAGATCTCCCTCCAGCTGGCAAGAGGATGAGTTCACTCCCAGAATAGGAGATGTGCAGTGATCCTGCAGCTCCCTGTTGGGATCCAGGACCAACTGATGAGGATGGACCCAATCAGATCCTCACTAAGGGCTCAAAGGAGAAGCACCAAAACCAAGGCATGCTACAGAGCTGAGCACCAACCACTCCAGCCACAGAGCTCTCCCAGACAAGGCACAACCTGACAGTGCTCTGAAAGAATAAGAAATATCAATGGGGCTGCAGTGCAAGTGTTGAAAGGATGATTTCCTCCTGGTTCCCATGGTTAAATGAGACTCCACCGCTAGTGTGGATTACCCCAACGTTTGCTCATTGCAGTGATTACTTCAGATGAGCAACATGCTTTTAGCAGTTGCTCTCTTTCTACTTTCTTATTCCGCACCATCTCACCTAACACAATTATCTGACCTCATTTTATATTCATTCATGGCCATTAGCTCACTGCTCACTGCCACACACAGGCAGCATGCACTGAGCTCCCCACCCCAGATATGTGTCACACTAGGGAGCGCAGGACAATTTGAACTGGGCTAAGCCAGTCCGTGTCTGCTTGGTCTGAGTTTCAAGATAAATATCTTTACATTTTTGCAACCACTAAGTCAGCTTCATGCAGTCAGAGATAGACAAGTTTTATACTTCAGGGTAGAAAACCACATCCTTCCCCATGTGACATGTCACATTTGGCCTGGAAAATTTGCTTTTCTCTGGGGAATCTAGTACTCATCTGTAGTCGGTTCCTGAGATAAAAATAGGTCAGATCTCGTTTTCCCCTAGGGCTTGGGGGGAAGCTTCTCCTTATGCTGGAAAATCCCTCAATTGTATCCCAGGAAGCTGAACCTGAGGTTTCCCTGCACATACTGCAAGTCGAGCATCTACCTGCACACTCCCCTGTGGCTGCTTGTCCCCAAAACTGCATCACTTGGACAGGCTAACATTTGCTCTGCTGGCTGAAATCCAGCCAGCAAAGCCCCAAATTTCCAGGGTGGTGGCCAAAGCCGGGGCACCTCACTGCCCACACACTCATTGGATCTTCACCGTAGGCAGCGGGACGTTGAGCCATCCCCATCTCCACCACAGTGTGTAAATGTTGTCAAAGGAGGATTTGAAGAGGATTTGCCTGTTGCTAAGTTACACGGTGCCAATCGGTGCAATGGTGAACAAGGGTTTGTGCAAGCCAGGGTCCCATACCTGTGGTTGTCTCCTAAAGGATCAATCCTGGAACGTGCTGCTCTCAGCAAACGCTGCATCCCACTGCTGGGTGTAAAAGCCAGAACTGCCCTGGGGATGGGCAGCACGATCCAGCAAGCGAGGATGCTGGAAGATGTGACTTTTAAGGGGGAAAGGTCTTTAAAGAGCTTATCCTCTTGCTGTAAAAACAGAATGAAATGCCGTTATATAAGACCAAACCCTTCTAAAGCTTCAAACCCATCCCTTGAAATTAAAAAAAAAAAAAAAAAGATTTTAATCTGGAAAACCCCTCGATCCAAATCAATTAATTCACCTTAAAACAAACTAACATAAAAAACAAAGCAGAATTTCAAGGAAAGCAAATACAAAACACACCCTGAATGGAGGCAGTGTGCACAAACTACAGCATTGCTGAGACCCTCCACCTCCCACCCTCACCTCCCTGAAGGCAGCAGATCAGAGCCCACCAACATTGGGGCAGACCCTTGCTCTGCCTGCAAGTTCCTTGAAGTGGGGGCTGTTTCTTGACTTTTTGTTTTTCCCACTGCTGGTACTTAATAAATAAAATCCAATCAATACTTGTAGCAAAGTTTCCTAGGCAGTGAGAAGGAAAGAGGCAACTCAACATTATCACTGCAATGGGAGGATTGATTCTCCCTCCAGTAACTCAGCTCTGAGATCATTGGTCTTCAGCTCACAAATCTGACCTTTTCTTTAGCTCCCTCTCGTTATGGCCTTGCCAGTGTGGACATGTCCCATAGCTCACATGCCCCATCCTGCAGACACCATCCAGGCACAACCAAGCATGAACTGAGGCAGACAGCCCCAAGACATTGCCAGCTGCAATCTGAGCAAGTCCTCCATCACAGTGGTATCCCACATAATTTTTCCTTGAAACAGATGCCCCATCCCTGGAGGTGCACAAGGCCAGGTTGGATGGGGCCCTGGGCAGCCTGATCTGGTGGGTGCCACCCAGTCCATGGCATGGGTTGGAACTGGATGGGCTTTAAGGTCCCTTCCAACCCAAGCCATTCTGTGGTTCTAAGTTATTAATGTTACATAAAGCCATGTCATCTCTTGGTAGGTGCTTCCAAGATCACACCAAGGAAGAGATGTCATACTGGCTTCATAGGGGAAAGTTCATCTTAGAGCCTCAAAACAAGGGATCTGGGGGTATTTCTCATTGGAGATCCTTTTCATCTCACAGGGATTTACAGCAAGTGTTCTCTGTCTGGAGAGCAACACTGTTCCATTAGCAGAGATCACACACAGAGCCTTAGTGCATCACCGCAGGGGAAGGAGAACTGGGCTCCTGCCTCCTCTGCCACAGCTACCAGCACAGGGAGCAGTTAGTGTCCCTGTGCAAATTGCTCTCGGTTGGACCCAGAATGATAACACCAGCAGTAAGGTCTGCTGGCTTCTGTACACAAATAAGTGATGGTAGTTGAGGAGCACTATATTTGATGAGGTCTGGTGCTGGGTGGTGGTCCAAACACATGCACACATACAGTCTGGTATGGCTGTAGTCAGCTTTGTTCCTCAGTTCAGTTTTTCAATACACCATCACTGGCCTGAGCTGAGGTTGAGGCACCTGTTTGGCAGACTGAGCTGGCAGCAGCTGTGGGTGCCCAGGGGACTTTGTCCTATGGCATTCTCTACTGGGCATCTCTTCTTGTGCTGCAGCAACAGGCAGGAGCTGTTCAGAAATGTGTCAGAGCTGAATATGAATCTTGTTTTATGTGCAACGGATGCAGAAAGAGACCATGTTTGGGCCTACACAAATGCAGTGTTGGGTACTGATTTCCTAAGACGGGCACAGGATCTGCAGAGGTTGTGGCAAGTGTGATGGACAACATCTACCTTCTGCCAAAGAAGGGGAATTTGACAATATTTTTGGTTTCTGCAACACTGGAGTATTTTTTTTTTTAGGTTGAAATATCCATCTAACCCAGAATGCTGTTGGGACAGCAAGAAAAGCAGCATTCAGTGAGCACCAAGTGCTCCAGGTTCTCCCTGTCTGGTTTCCTTGAGAAGAGAAACAAAAATCTAGCTCATGGAGGAAAACCACTGCTCTCATCAAAGACCAGGTATCAGCAAAGAAGGCGAGGATGGGCTTGTTTGCCCAAACAAATTCCCAGCCCAGTAGCTGACCCTTCCACGGCAGTTATTAGAGGCACCTTTAGGGTGAGCACCAATGCTCGCTGTGCTACTGCTGCATGTTTAGTGGGGATGGGAACAAGAAGGGACCACAAACTGCAGCATAGAGCAAAATCAAAGAGGGAAGAGGTGAATCTGTGTATCTAGGCTGATCAAAATGCAGCTGCATTGCCCCATTCACACACCCAATGGCTCACCCACCACCCTGTGTGGGAGACAAGATCCCAGGTAAGCAAAGGGTTTGTTCTAACGTCATATTTTTGTCCCTAAAGTGTTCCCAGCAGATTCAGATCCACCACTGTCTGGCAGAAGCCCGGCCACAAGCCCACAGAGGAGCAGCCAAGTCGAAATGAAGACAAAGCACTCAGAGGCTTTGATGGACGACGGCAGCGCTGCCTCCAGTCTGAGCATCTCATACAACAGACAGACGAAGACACAAATCAATGCAAAGCATTTGAACTTCAGAAAGAGAGAAAATATCAACACATCTATCACACTCAGACACACGTCCTTTTGAGTCCCACTGCTGGCAGCACTTGTTATCAATGACAGCAGCTGGATTAATACAATCTGGGGTGTATATGCATGGGGACACGGGGTCTCTTCTCCCTAAGAGGCAAAGAGCTGCTGTCAGCATCATCACTGAGCAGCTCTTCATTTGGGACATCTGAATTCTCCCAGTGCACCTTAAAAGAAAGGATTTAGCCCCACTTTACAGAAGGAAAACTGGGGTGATAATCACCCTCGTGGCTGAGGTTTGAGGAGGAAGACAAAGGTTCGATGACTGAAGCAAGCGGTTGAGTATTTGATAGGAAAAAATAAATAAATGGAAGCAATGCTCCATAGATAGAACAGCACAAAGTTACACCAAAATCTGCCAGGCATGAGCTCAGCTCTTGGCTGCTGTGTGGGATCTTGTCCCAGCCTGTTCCCTTGGATCCAGCTCTGGCAAATTGGTCACTTCAGAGAAGGAAATGGGTCCTTCTGGGGACTGTGAGCAGTCAAGCACCCCAAGTCTCCAAATATTCCCTTACAGGTGGGGATAGAGAGCAGGTAACAAGTCCACAGGTGAGCAGGTAACAAACCCACAGGTAACCATGTATCCTTGCTTTCTTTCTAGCTCTGATGGGATGCAGACTCCCTGGGACCTTCTGTATATCTCTGTCACCATATTATTGATGAGGTGGACTGCTCTGAGGTCTGTGTGACTATTAAGGCAACAGCCATGGGTTTATCAGGTTCTGCTTAACATTGATTCTCTTTCAAGTTGTTCTGTTCTGTGATTAGCAGATTACGTTGTTTTTTTTTTTTTTTTTCTGCTAGCGAGCATACAAATGAAGCATTACCTGGATCCAACAAGGCTGGTTGCTCAGTTTCACCTGACATTGGGCACATCTGCAATATTAAGGAAGGTGGTTGCTTTCTCCCCAGCCTAGGCACCCAAAACACGAGGGTGTTCTACACCCTTGTATCGTGTCCAAGCTTATCCATCCCTTCCTAAGGGAAAATTCACAAATTTGCATCCTAAGAAGCAACTGTTGCATCAGTTTAATAAGTTGATTAGCACCATGGCTGTCAGACAGCTCGAAGCACTTCTAAAAGCTTAAGTACAAGGAAGAAATTTCTGAAAAAAAAAAAGAAAAAATAGATTTAAGGAGGAGGTACTTAACAGTGCAGAAAAATTCAAAGAGCACTTGTTTCAGGCTCCCAGTGGAAACTTTTAAATCACTTGTGCTTCACCATGACTTCAACCATCCTCACACAGAACAGAGTAGAAGCAGACATTCAGATTTCAGTGATGCTGTAGAGAAGGGCACCAGGGGCAGCCTCACACTCCCTGTTTGGCTGCTCTGAATCTTGGCTGGAAACACAGAAGCAAAGATCACCTAAAATCAGTAAGAAGGCACTTCCCAAGCATCCCCAAGGCATTTCAGGGTCAGATGAGGAGCTCAGAATCAAACTCAGATCTAAGATCACAAACTCCTTCTAATCTTGCAGCTCCTTCAGATCATTCCCCAAGCTCATGAAGCACAGAGGGGCTGAAGCAGGACCCCTTCAAAAGCTTATGGGAATCAGCAAAAGGAATAAACCTGAAGTTAGCCCCATGGGCACTCCTGTGTTCCTCACAAGGGCAAATAGATGTGTGATGAAGAGCAATGATGGGGACTCCATCACTGACTGACCTTCAGTTTGGAGCGACTGAAGGATCCTGGACCAGTCCATGTGCTGCTAACCACAAAGGCAGGGATGCTCTGATAATAGCAAATAATTCACCTTTAATGGGCAAAATCAGAGCCTGAGCAGAGGCCAAACATCTCTCAGGAAAGGGTGAGGAGAGTTTCATCCTGCCCTAGGGTAGAAAAGGATGTGGCATCCCTTTCTGGACCTGGCTGGTCACAGTGTCTTCATCCAAAAAGTCCAACGCCCTTTCTACGAGGAGAGCAGATACATTACATTTGATTCAGAACATCTTAAGCACAGATCCTGAAACCTCTTCCTCAGAAAACGCACTCATGCCTCAAGCACTAGAAGTTAATACCCAACATACTTGAATGCAGAGAGAAGAATATTTTGCTGTTTTACAGATTGACTGAAATTGCAGGAAGCATTGCAATACGTAAAATGGTGCTTTGGTTCCATCTCTTTCTCACACACATGCACCCAAAGCAGGATCACTCTCCACCATGCCCAGGCTCATTTGCTAGTATTCCCTTTCCACCAACATGTAGCTGATTAGGAAGGAGAAGGAAACCAGTGTACACCAGTTACAAGGCTCTGGCACCTCAACCTCCACCCAGAGCTCCCTGTGCTGCCCATCTCACTCCCAATCTGAGACCTGATCCTTGATGTCTACAACCTCAGCTTTCCCTTGCTCTGCACCTTTATTATGGGAGACCCTCCATACCAACATCTATTAAAATCTTAATTCTTTTTCACTCTAGAATGGCTAGAATAAATATTTGCCTTTTTCATAAGAGCACACATAAGGATTCACCACTGGGGAGAGCCCAGCGGCTGAGAACAGATTTGTCCTCAGGTCAATGCAAACGCTATTGTCATTCACCACTGCGACCCGCCGCCGCCCTGACACGAGCAGATATAAGAACCTACATCTATTATAGTAAACGAGACAAGGTCAGGGCACAGGATCAAACTCCAGCACACAATTACACATACTTTTAAGCTGCCGGCGGGCTATCTGTCACAGCTCAGACCACAGCTAGCAGCCACCCTGACTTGGAGGTTCGCATTGGCCTTCCCAGAACATAGATTGGGTTTAGTCACCCTGTTTTGAAGAAACAAAAAATTTAGGCATGTGAACACAACTACGCTGTGTCCCAGGGCTGGGGAATGACTGTTGTCCCGTGTTACTCATGACAATGACATAGGCAGACAGCCCAGGGCAGGGATCAATCTCTTCTGCAACATCCCCTTTGAAAATCTCACCTTGCTGTCATCCCATCATTGCATCACCAAGGGTGGAAGTCATCCAGCGGCACTGGATGAACACAGAAGGAAGAGGAGAAGGTCAAAGGAGGTCTGCATGGAAAACCAAACCAATATCTTTCCATCTTAAGAGCATTTTTACATTCCATTTAGTCTCTCTGCAGTTTTGGGAAGGGGAAGGCCTTGGATCGGCCCTCCCCTTGGATTGGTGGATTGGAACTGCAGAGAGCATTGCTGCTGAGATAGCTCAGGTGGAATGTGGGTATCATAGAATCATTAAGGTTGGAAAAGACCACTAAGATCACCTAGTCCAACCACCAACCCATCCTGCAGGGGCAGGGGAAGGGAAAAGGATGGTGAGGAGAGAGAGGAGCTCACTGTGACACCATATATATGGGAGGCGACCAACCTCCATGTCACCAAATTTCCTGCTGGACCAAAGGCCTTGACTGATCCAACAGAGCTTCTGACAGTCATCTGCATTGAGTCTTAGGCAACTGCCAAACTCTGAGAGCCCCTGCAAGCTGTGTTTGCCTGCAGGACACGCACAATGCATGCAGACGTGAGAAGGAACAATAGGGAGATGAGGGATGGAAGGAAAGCAAGAGGTCCCACATGCATGCTGCCCATGGCTGTGGGATGGAGGTGATGGTGAACTGAGAGGGCCAAGCAGGACTGACAGTGGCTCAGGGCAAGCCAGCACAAGGGCAGGAGAGCAGTAAGCACGCACAGAGGGGATTTGGGTGCAGTGCTTGCTAGGGAAGCAGGGTGACAGGGGATCATAGGACCTCTATGGGGTGGGAGAGCTGCCCAGCAGCCCACAGTGGGGTGAACGGGGCAGACAGGATGATGGGGTGTGGATGGAGGGGGCTGGGGCTATGTCCTGGCTCTTATATCTCCTCCTGCCATCCAAGCTGGCCAGACTGGGGAAAAGAACATGCTGAGATTTTCAGTGTGCTGCCTGTCACCATGGAAACCATCCCCAGCATCCCCAGCTCACATTGTGGGGTGGCTGTAGGGCCCCACGAAAGGAGCAGCACCGTGGGGCAGGAGCAGCAGGACAGGGTGCCCACGGCTCTGCAAAAGGGACAGCATTGGGCTCTGCTCACCTTGGCCATGCAGAATTGCAACCCCATCTCTGCATTAGCCCCAGCATTTAGCAGGAAGGCTGCACAGCCTCCTAAGAGCCTGCAAGGGCATCCCAGGAGGCAGCAGGTAGCAGGGCATCAGACAGGGGTGCTGCCAACTGGTAAAAGGTCAGAAGAAACTTCCCTTCAGTCCTTCACTCTGGAGTTCACTCATGGGTGCAGGCAAGGCAAGCCATACTGTTAAAATATCCAGATGAAATCATCCTTCTCAGCACCACATCATCTAAACCCATGTCGTCTGCCATCATGGTGCCCATCCAAGGGCAGTTGCTCTCTTCTGCCCAACCCACAGCCATACCACCCCTGACCTGGTCACAGAAAAGATCCTAAACCCAGATGTTGGTCAGAGGCAGCAGTGCAAATCCCCTTTTTCTGTCTCTGAGAAAGGTGGTGAAGGAAGGGTGGGTGCAGGGTGCAGGTGCGACGTTTACTTTTCCCCTCCACCACTTGAACCCATTAACATAAGTCCTTGCAGTGTTGGATTTGTAGGGAAAGGATTCTTTAGGGCAACACTACTGTCTCTTGGAAGTGCTTCATACATGCTTGGAGACAGTAAAAAGACCTTAAATCATGTACATGAGTTTAGGTTAATACTCAGTGGTCCTCAAGGGGAACTGAACCCAGGCTTGATCAGGATTCCTATTTGGTAGGTGTAGGGCAGTCTTTTCGGCACGTTTCAGGTTTTTTTGTTTGTTTTGTTCTGCACAGTATTTATTGTGTGTTTGCTGCTGTGTTTTACCAAACCACAAGAAATATGTAAACAGCAAATGATCAAAGCAATACAGCTTTTATATCTAAAAGCAGGCAAGCCAGATGGAGTTAATTAATGAAGATGTTTAGCAAGACTAGAATTTAGCTCATACGCAAACAGGTTGTTCCCAGAAGCATCAATCTAATCTAATAAACAATTTGTGGGGGTGTAAAAAATGCTGCTTTGTTCCTTCCTTTCCATTACAAAGAGCTGAGCAAAACTTTTTGTTGTTGCTATTTAATCCTGGTGAGAGGTTTTGAGCTAACAGCATTGAAAGGTAATGCTCTGCACGTGCTGGAAATATCCTTGTCTGCATGCCTTGCTCCTGTTGCTTCAGGTGTTAGAGCAGTTGAGAATTCAAAGTGAATTCAATACCTACCCTCCTTTCTGAGACTGCCAACAAGGGAGCTAATTATGGCCAATAGTAATGATGTGGACATCATTGCATACCAGACTACATCCAGCCAAGAATCCTGTTCTTGATCAGATGATAATTCAGGATGTTATGTCAGATTTTATCTTTATTCTACAAGATATTACTAGACATAAACCGTTATAATGCCCCAAGTGACATCCCGTTCAATCACTCCGCGCTGTGATCTGCCCAATCACTCAGATTTACAGGCCAGCTTTACGCCACGGATGATCGATCAATTATCCAGCTCAGGTTGCAGCACTCTGTGATGCCAACCCTTGCTCAGCCAGCAAGGAAAAAGAATCTGGTAGCCAGAACACATGAATATTTGTGGACCTGTACACAGGTGTATGCCATTCCCAAGGGCTCTCAGTAAAGAGGTCATTATTCTGGAGGTCTTATTAAATAGGTCAAACATTGTTTCTGCATACAAAATCAAGAGTAGAGGAAAGTGACTGCAGCTTTTCTAGGGTGGGTTGCTGTGCGTGGACATCTCTGCCAGGTAGCACCTGTCCCATAATCACATTTTGGAGGCAGTCCTCATGAGGAAGCTGTAGTTTGGTCTCTGGGATGCTGAAAGAGATGGATATGGATCAAGTTGCCACATGTAGAAGGGATCAGGCCCTTGCTGCTCCTGTTGCTGAGGAGCCCCAGGCCAGTTCTTGAGCTAACATAGCCCCTTCAGCTCACATTCCCTTCTTTTCTTTGTCACACTGCCCATAAAACTTTTTGAAGTCTGTTGCATGGGATGGAGAGATGGGATTTTGTTTTAACAAACACACGCAGGCAGCACTGTACACAGCTATCTCAGGGAGATCTTCTCCTGACCATGGGAGATACAGAAGATCTTTCAGCTCAGAAAGCTAACGAGCTGGATAAAGTCCTCACCAACGCCTTCCTGGAAGTAAAGAGCTTGTTTGGAAATGGCAATACATGCAGGCTTACTAAATTTTCCCTTTCTCCCTTCTCTTTTTCCACAAAATGTGGCTGGTCCACCCAAAAATGTGAGTAGGACGAAGACAAGAGAGGTCACAGTCCATCCACTGCCCATTCCCAGTCCATCAGCTCATGTTTGGAAACCTTGCTGGTTCCAGAGCCATTGAACATGGCCCTTGCGCTGCTGTCAACACCTGGCAGAGGACTCAAAGGACTTATTTATCCAGAAGAAGATCTCTTTCTTTGTATTTCTCCTAGTAATGGTTATTATAAAGCTGTTTGCTTTGAGGGAAGGTTGTCCAGTAACCCCAAGACACCATCATCTTTCAGCTACCATGGTCACACCAGACTACTGAGAGACAGCAGAGACATGGATACAAATAAAGAAACTCTCCAAGAAATGAAAACATCAAGATAACTTTGTTTTATGGATGTACCATCCCCTCTTAACACCTATAGCCAGGAGCCCTGAAGTCAATGCTGCTTATTCCTCCAACTTTCCCTCCATCCCACCACACACTTTGAAGGACTTTGAATACTCCTCCTCTTCCAGCCAGCAAGACATTTATCTCCATTTTTCTTCAGAAAGACAGTAGTAACTCCGGAAACAATCCAGCCTCCCTCAACTTTCAGATAACGTGAAGCTTCAGACACCAAATAGGTCGGAAGTCTGAAGATTTGTCCTTGTTATCCTCATGCTCACTGTGGCTAAGAAAGGTCAGGAGTGTTTGTCTTGTCTCTGCTGCAGAGCAGACATCTCCCCAGCTTTCAAACTGAATGGATCAATAATGGCTTTTAAAAATTATCATCAAGAAATGAAAGGCTTGGCATTGCACATCCACTTAGGTAGCTGTAACTACAGCAAATTAACATGAAACTGAAGTCTGTCCCAAATGAAGGCTTGTCTCTGAGAGGCTGGAGCCTGAAATGGCCTTTATGATGTAAATTTCTATTAAGTACCAGCAATCTTTTGTGCTTCCTTCTTTAGCATTTCACTTTCAGTTGGCTTCTTTCCGAGTCTATTTTAGCAGGAGATTTCCTAGACATGGGGACAAAGCCGCTGTCAGTCACGTTTCTATTTACACTTTCTGAGGACATTGATGGTCAGCTGGAACTACAGATGAGATCTATTTAAGAGTAGTGTGTGTGCTCAGGGCTTGGGCTGGAAATATCTCTGCTTCCATTTCCTAGGCTGGAGACTGTGGTCCCTGTTGTTTGTGGCATGACCCAGAAGGGCTCTGATGGGCCTCTGGGCTCCTACACAGCCATTTTTGGGGTCTTGACAAAGCAACAGATCCATCACATGCCACGGGGACAGAGAAAGTACAAGGACTCCATTTCTGGTTTCCCACCCTTGCTCTGTCTCTAGTTGCTGATCCCCACGATGAGCCTCACTTCTCCAAATTTCTAGCAGCTCCCTGCAAAGGTTAGGTAGAGGGAACTCCTGAAGATGGCCACCAATGTAAGCAGGATTTGGATCAACCCTCAACAAGAAGGTTAGAACTAGATGATCTTTAAGGTCCCTTCCAACCTAAGTCATTCAACAGTGCGGGATGAATCAGATGTCATACCCATACCTTAACTTCTCCTGGACCAAGCTGCAGGCAGCAGAGCCCCCAGGGGTTATCTTAGCGCAGGAACTTTATTTCCCAGCCCATAACCACTAGCCATCCATCAAGCCTCAGTGAAGTTTTCCAGCACTAAAACACCACCTGTGAAGTCTTTGCCAAACCTCTTTTCCTCCATCACCCAGCTCTGCCCTTTTAGCAAAACCCAAATGTGCATGAAGTTAAAGACCTCCTCCAGCAAGCAACACAAGAGCCACAGATCCTTTACCAAAGATCCTTTACCAAACCTTGCAATGAAGAGCTTCCTTTTAATTCAATTAACAGGAGGAAAACCAACACACTATCCATGCAGAAGGCTATGGATTGGGATGCCTGGGCTGTTCTCTCACTTCTAGTGTGGCTGCTGTGAAAGTACAACTTGCAAAATGTCCATTGATTGCATCAAGAGTGGGTCCGATCCCCATCCGCAGAGGCAATAAGGTGTCCAACACCCATTGATTTCAATGGCACAAAGGAACCCAAAGCTTCTGAGGACGTGGGCTGTCAGGCTCTCTGCTCCTGCAAATGCGGGGGGAATGTTGGGGGAAAGTTTTGTAGGTAAGAACCATGTGCCCAGGACATGGCAGCTAAGAGCGGCAGTAGTTGCAATTATTTACGTAACTAATGAGCCTCGGTCTCCTAAGCGTGTTGGAGTTGCCTCTTAGCGGTGGCCCCAAAGGCAGTGCACAGCAATGGGATTATCCCAGAAGACTGGGAATGAAGAAATCTTACCCCTCCAAAACTGTTCCTCTCTATGTCCTGTGGTAACACCCAGGCTCTCTCGTTCCTGCTGCAGAATCTCAAATGCTGCAGGGATGGAGGATATTTTGGCATACTGGGAGTCACTGGGCAGTTGGACAGCAGGTTCCAACATCACCACATTCCTTGTGCTTTTCCTACGACAGGAACATAAAAAGGGATTTGGGTTTGTTCCTTTTCCCTCCTCTGAGTCCCTCAGCAAAGAGAAAGGCATGAAGTGAAAGCAGATAAGGGAGAATTTTGCCAACGATATCTCTTGCTGCCCCTACTCTTTTCTTTCCTACCAAGTATTCCCAGCCTGAATATTGAGTAACCCGACCTCCAAATCACACATGGAGGTGATGGATTGCTGCTGAACGCAGGCTGAAGTTTTAAGCCAACAATTACTTTTCTCTGAAGACTTTTTCCCCACCAGGAACTGGGGAACAAAATACTTTTGAATTGTTTTTATGAACAATGCTGTCTTCTGCACGGTAACTGGAATCTTTGAAGGAAGCTGGGTTATGAATAGCTCTCATTACTGGGGGAGAAATGCCCAGCACCAAGTTGGTATTTTCTGTTCATGTGCCTCCCGTATGTGCAGGGCATTAATCACAACTTTTAAGGTAGATCAGAGCTGAAATTATTAACCCCCGAGCACAAACCCAATTTAAAAATGAAGGAGCCCACTTAGAGGCTGCCTGGGAGTCCAGAGCGTCTCCTTCCCCCTCCTCTCCTGTGATGGGGAGGAAATGAGCCCTCCCCAGAGACAGCCGAGATGGACCTGGGCAAAATGAATGTCTCTGTAATTCCATAAATCAAGTGGAGAGTAACTCCTGTCTGGGGGAAGGGAGCATCTAAGGACCGGAGGCAAAGGCAAGGAGTGAAATGTTCAGGGAAGAGCACGGAGGGGCTGAGGATACCTCGAGGAGCACAATATTGGAAATTGGGTGTTTGGCAGTTTTGCTTTTTAAGTTGCTGGATGTCAAAGCTTGCCCAGTTGTACATCACCCACCAAAATTAACTAACTAAATAAATAAAAATCCACTGTATTATACATTTAATGAAAGGTTGGCTTTGCTTGACAGACATCAATTTCCCATAGACTTGTTTTGGGGCTTTCTGCTGTTTCATATCTGCTGAGTTTTGGGGCAGAGCTACTAAGCCTTGAACCTCAGTTTTCCAACAATGCCAAGTGAACAGCATGGAGCTGCATCAGGGGAGGGTCAGGCTGGGTGCTGGGAAAAGGTTCTTCACCAGAGGTGGTGGGCATGGAACAGGCTGCCCAGGGCAGTGATCATGGCCCCACGCTGCCAGATCTCAAGGAGCATTCGAACACTGCTCTCAGACATAGGGTTTGGGTTTTGGATGGTGCTGTGCGGAGCCAGGAGCTGGACTCAATGGTCCTTGTGGGTCCCTTCCAACTCAGGACAGTCTATGGTTCCATGATTCTATGAAATCATGGTGTCTGGAGGAGGATATGGTGAACACACACCTTGTGCCCCCAAGTCAGATCAGACACAATTCCTTAGTTCAGCTTGTCCAAAGGAAACGTCCAAAAAGGAAGAAGAGTAGCATACACACAGGTCGTTCTTGGTGGACAGATTAAAAACTATCCCACACATTCTCTGTCCCAGTGCCCATAGAGCATCTTCCAACCTAACAGAGTGATTTCCAACAGGCAGGGGAAATAAAAGCATGGAAAAGCTGAACGATTACCCAGCAATACTCAGAAGAGAAACCGCAGTGATCCCCACGGAGCACCTGGCATTCCTTACATGGACCAAAAATGATGCTCTGGTTGGGTCAACCCATGGTCTCCTGTGAGTGAGACCATCTTCTGGCCTCCATGCCTTGACACCACCACCTCAGCTTGTGCACTGGGTTCCTATTGGACCAGTCAGAACCTCGAATCTATCTAGAAAGCGTAAGGAAGGGGACAAGAAAGGCCACCAGGCCCAAATGTCTGACCCCAGGTACCAGGAGGTGCAGCATAACAAAAGGCACTGCCTCTCCAGGGAACCCTGAGTCACCACGCTTTGACACACACAGCTTTATTATGATATTTGGTTTCTTGGTAACAGCAGACCAAGCTGCAAGAGCAGCAATCAGCTTCATTCTAAACCCCCCCCAAAAGCACCACGAAGTCAGATTAAAAAGCTTCCATTTAAAGGAAAAAAAAAAAAAAAACCACAACACAAGGCGAGACTTGATAGTGATTCATAACGACGCTGCTTTCCAGGCTCCCTAATGGGTGCACTCTCCATTGAAGGAAAACGCAGCGTGCGTTGAGTGAATGATTTTGCTGGACTCCGTGCCACAAAGGCAGCACACCCAGGTCGATAGGCAGATCCCAGAACGCACTCCCCTTCCCGTAACATTAGCAGCAGCCACACATTACCCATTCTGAGAGCCCAGAGTGGATTCACAACCCTCTCTTGTTTTACTGGAGGCTATTTAATATTCTCTCGCTGCTGACACCCTGCCTCTCCCCCGCCTCCTCTTTTCTGCAGCTTTCCCCCAAACCTGCAAGAGCAAACATCACGTGTGTGTTTGCTATGGAGCTCCATCGAGATGGCAAATTGGGACCAAAGAACAGGAGCTGGGAGATCTTCTTCCTACCTGGTGCTAAAGGACAAAGAATATTGCTCACTAAGCTGTGTGCTACCACCTACCTGCTCCGGCCTCGGCCCACACATCCCATTCCCAGCACTTCTGCAGCCCTTTGCTACAGTTCTGATCACATAAAGGATTGGCTTCTAAGTTGTAAACCCATAAAATACATACATGCTCTGCTCCTGTTCCCTTTTCTGTGCTCCTGGATCCACTTGTGGATCCCATTTTTCTTCAGGCCAACAGATTGTCATTTGTTCACTTGATTCCTGGAACAGGAACCTTAAGTAAGACACTGAATTAAAGGGATCACGAGACCTTTCCTTACCCAAAATCACTCATTAACTGTTGAACCCACTCGTAGCTCTTCACCTCTGCAGATACCTTTTCATAAACCACCAGGCTCTGCTACTTAAAGAAGCAGAATATAGATTTCTTGTTTGCTTGTTTTTAAGAAGAGTCAGATTAGAAGACATCCGAGCTGTCTTTGACCTTTTCAAAACAGCCCAAGTGTTAATAATATTAAAACAGAGAGAGGAAAAAAAAAAATCCTCCCTGTTTGACACAAGAAGCAGGAACGATCCAGTAAATTCTCAGGGGCAGTTGGCAAAAAAGGTTCCTGTCCATTAAAAGGTCTCCAGCAGCTCATCTCCTTGATCCTCTCACCACACTTTTCCAACTCATTCCTCTGCAGAGCTAAACTCCTACACTACAAATGAAACAAACCTCTGAGCAACTTTGCAAGAAGACAACCTGGACTTTGAGGAACGTGAGAACAACGCTTT
This sequence comes from Penelope pileata, assembly GCA_013396635.1. Lineage (NCBI taxonomy): Eukaryota > Metazoa > Chordata > Aves > Galliformes > Cracidae > Penelope > Penelope pileata. Next base: position 211,130 of record WBMW01004106.1, on the reverse strand, counting down.
GATATCAGGTTTTAGGGAATAGCAGAGAGGTGGGCTCCAAGTCTCTCCCAGCTCTGCTATTTTTATATAAGCAACAGATTAACATGAAGTAGAGCGTGCTTAGCTTGCAGTTTATTTGGGAATTTGATCCTCTTGCTGCCCCAGCCCCATCTGTGCTGTCACCCCCACTTTGGGACAGCTGCTCTGCCCCCAACTGCCCTCGGGACCTGCAAAGGAAGAAGGTTTTCCTGTGTAGGGTGGTTAGAAAATAACTGAGGTTTCATATGACAGCTGAGCAGAAAATACCTCCAGGTGCTGACTTGCACCCCAAGCCACAGAAATGCCTCTGTTGAAGCAGTGAGGCAGCCCACAGGCTGCACACGGGTGTGCAGGATCTTACAAGAGGAGTGGGACAACCCTCGTTTCCCAGGAGCAGCGACGTCATGGAGACATTTCAAAATAGCCACCCAAAAGACATCCCCCCAGATGTGAAATCTTTGTAGTAAATATTGCATCACTGCTGCTGCCTTAGTCTCCTGGTGCAAACACTTTCAGATTTCGTTGCAAAGAGCTTCAAAAGCTTTGGGGCACAAGGCAAATGTACCATGTTGGGTTATTTTCCCTCCTGAGCATCCCACTCTCAGCAACGCCAGGCACTGCTTCCCACAGCAGGCAGAGATGGGTTAACCCAGCTGCAGCAGCCCTGCAATTCAAGGTGCTCCCTCCAGCACAAGGCTGAATGTGCTCCTCTTCCCAGCAGCTACTGGCTTGAGAGGGAATCAAACTAATTACCTTAGTAATTATCAAACTAATTACCTCTCTAATTACCCAGCGTCTTTGTTCACACGGAGCTGACATTCCTGCAGAGGAGCCCTGGCTCAGCGCCCCATGCTCTCTGGGAACCTGCCTGGCTTTTTCACCGTGTCTTGAAGACCAGGTCCTGCTCACACCATGCTCAGGATGTCTCCCCTTCCTCAGGGAGGGACAGATGCTGACCAGGCTCCTCCGCTGGTGTAGGTAAGTTTGCATTGCAGTGACTGTTTGCAGCCTCAGGAAAGGCACAGCACCTTTGCTGCACAAAAGTTTCTCCGGTGGGAATATCCTGAGTACAGCACTGAGGGATTACCACCACCCTGATGATCAAACTGGAGATGCAGTTGCCTCCAGGCCCTGCTTATAATAAGGTAAGAACAGCAGCTGAGAGCAAACAGGAAGGTGACTTGAGATGACAGACGTTCCTCACTAACACAGAGCTGAAAGCAGCAGGGTGTTGACCCAGCAAAACCCAACACAAACACTGCTGTCAGCTTGCCTCACCTCCTCAGTTTCCTCATTTTCCAGACTTCCAATTCAATCTTGCCTTGGGTTTCCAGGTCTGGAACTGTCTCACCACTCTGCTGAACTTCAGTGTGACAGTGGGTGCTCAGCCCTGAAAACAGCCCGTGGCTCTTTTAAGGAAGAATCACGGTTCTTACAGCACGAACATAAACGGCTTCATTAACGCTGATCATGACCTGTGGATGGTTTCAAACAAAGAGATATCAGAGCCTGAAACAGAAAGAACTCACATGCTGTAGGATGGATACCCACCTGCACATGTCTTCCTGCTGCCTGGGATGCCAGGCTCACACTTCTCCATCTCTCGGTGGTACTTATCTACTGTGATGAAAAGCTGATTTTGATCTCGAGGTGCAAAGAGAATAGAAAAATGCATGTAAAGAAAGTGTAAAGAAACCTGTTTGCCTTGCCCAAACCTGAGCTGCACTCACAGGTGGAGGGAAGGCCTTGCAGCCATCTGCAGAGAAGAATAATGGCTGGAATTTGGTTTTTTGGAAATGAAAACAAGAAGGAAAGAAGAGGGAAGGGCTCCCTCTCCTATCAGGAATTCAGACAACGTAGGAGGTATAAATATCGCTCAGACTGAAGCAAGGGGTAGGAGAAATAACCCCCAGAAGCTGTTCTGTGAATGATCATTAGCGTGTGTGACAAAATGCCAGCCGGAGACTGAATTGTGCCAGCCAGCAAACTTCACAGTGGTAAATGGTTTTCTTGAGCACCACGGGTTGACAGAGTGACAAAGACTTCAGCTGTGGCTCTCAACACCAGGAGCTGTCTCTGCTTTATACATCTGACTGAAAGGACACCAGGTGGATGGGGCAGGTTTCTGTATTTCATGCACAGGTATGAAGGACAAGAAGGAAAAAAAAATCAATAAAGCCAAGGGTCTCTTCTCCAGTAGGGGACTTCAGCCTGAGAGATGCCATGAATCCATCAGATGGAGTCCACCTGAGACTCCCCTCTGTCCTTTAGACACTCTGAAAAAGCAGCACAGGATCTGAAAAAGAACAAAGAGTTGGCAATCTGAGCTGTAAAATATATCCCACCCCTCAGTCTTTGTGTATTAAAGCTAGTTCTGAGTATGTGTTTAATGCTGTAATGCAGGGATATCTTAACAAGTTACAAACAAAACCAACTTTGCAAGGTCGTGTGGTCTGTCTCAGACACACAGCTCCTGAGAAATAGAAGTCTAGTATCAGAAAGTCTAACACTGCTAAATTACATGAGATAGCAGTGATTATTTCAAGACTCTTGAAAGACTTGCGACTTGTTCTGTAGAAACTGAGCAAAGAACAACAAAAAACTTTTGTTTAGTTATTACAATACCGCTTTTCCATTTAAAACCCTTTGGGTACAGCTGATCAGAGCTTGTAAATGACCAACAGGAATATCTGACATTATTCTCTACCATGGGTACAAGACATCACCCCTTCCTCTGTCCTCCCTACAGGATATCACTCCTACCATCCTTTCTGAGCTCAGGTTCCATGAAATTGAGTTCCAACTCTTAGTTTGGCAGTGAGCAATCTTAGAGAGATCTGGTTATCTGGTTATTTCTGAGGGGGAGAGAGAACTCCCAACAGGTTCTCATTCTAAAAAAATAAAAAAAGAGAGATTGAAGGCAATTTGGTAACTTTCAAGGTTTTCAATCTTGAAGGTATCAGCTATAAGAGAAGTCTTGGCTGTAGGAACATAGTCTAGAACAGACCAGACCCAACAGCTTTCCTCCCTCCCTCCAGTACCATAAGCAACAAGCTGCATGCTCCTCTTGCTTACGCTTCTTCAGATCCTATGAACCACGCTTTCTTCTTCACATCATTAGTCCAAAAGATGGAAAGCATCTCTCTCCCATTCTGTTTCCCTGAACAGAAATGTCCACCACCTCTCAAAGAGTTTTCAAAAGAAGCGTGTCCTGCTTGTACACCAGCAAGCAGGGAGAACGGAGGAAGATGCCAAAGACTGAAGAAGGGATCAGGATGCGGACACACAGAAGGAGCGATGGCACAGGCAGAAGAGGAGGCAAACTGAAGCTCATTCCAGAAACACTCAACACTGCTCTACTTTAAAGGCAAAAGTTGTCCATGAAGTGGACTATCTTGAAGTCTGTGCCCTGTTTGCTGCAATCAGCATCCTCCAAGCTCAAGTGAAACATGCTGGAGATGACACTACTGATGATACAGAAGATGTTTCAAGAACACATCATCTCAAATGAAGCCTGAAACACAGTTGGAAGAAAGCAAGCAAGACTGACTCCCATTGCTCAAGGCTGTCAGGATAAGAAACCAATAAACATTTGGCAATAACAGAGACCTTCCTTCCCGACATAGCTCTTCTCCTGATTTTACAGAATCATCTGGCCTTAAAAACGTCTGCTTTTCCTCTATGCTGTATTTTGCTGCCAATTCTAAGTCTGGCAAGGGTGGATGTGCCAACTTCTTGGCTCTCTGTTACAAAAGAGAACATTATAAAAGAGAATTTGTGAGTTAGCTGATTTGTAAACACTACAGCAAGTCACCATGTAAACATGTCGCTTATGTCCCTATTATTTCTCTCAAGCAGTTTACCTGGCACCTGACACTGAATGCCAGGATTTCCCTTTTCTTGTGCTACTGCTCCTTCGCATGTTAAAAAAACTAGCTTTTTTGTAACATTAAAAACAAAAAAGAACCCCTTAATTAAACAGCACTCGAAAAGCATCTCCATAATTAGGATAGGAGAGGCACTAGCAGCATTTTGAATACAAATGAGATCCGCAGGTGCACTCGCAGTTGTACAGTAGGATGCAGTTCAAACGTAGCCAATTAGAGAAACAGAACAGGTAAATAGACAGCAGAAGGCTCTAGACACATTGCTCATTTCAAACTACGATGCATTACTACGGTGTAAAAGCCTTTGTTAGGATTATTTGGTAAGATGAATGCTGCAGTGGTTATCTGAATAGAAACAATTCAATGAAACTGACCCCCATATTAACAGCACACAGATTATGTGATTTAGCCCAAAGAATGTTACTTGTATTAAGATGGTTTGTGGTTTGGAATGCTGCACGCCTTTTTATTCCCAAGTACTTTCCAGGAAAGGAAACTCTGGTGGTGCATGAATCACAACACGCTGTCACGTGGCATCCTTTTAAGGTTGCTGTGATAGGAAACAGTAATATGTAAGTACTGCTCCTGAAACCAAGGTTGGTTATGCATAAAAGTCTATGCTTTAAAGCTTCTCTAATAACATCTGCCAGAAGAACGTGAACAGCACAGCAGAGGGAACATCATCAGCCTCTGAGAAATGGAAAAAGAGACAGACTGAAACATCAATCTTGTTCATAAAATATATTTATTGTTGGTACAGAATGAGGCATATTCATCAGTACTTGATAGGAGTGAAGAGCACAACAGAATCATTTCATAAAGGCCGTGATACATCTTAAGTGTTGGATCATTAACATCATTCCAGCAGAAGGCCTGAAGAGAGACTTCATTAAATTACATAATTTGTGAAATAAGTTAAATTTATGTCATTATCCATGATAAGAAAAACTTTATATAAGCAACAAATACAGGCTGTACAGTGAGCAGCAGCAGCTGACTTACTCTCAATGTACTGCCATGTCCTGGCACAGCAAGTGTTACGTACCCATGCCTTTGACCGTGAGAAGTTTTTGAGGAGATTCTACAATGAAGTAGCAGCATTTGAAGGATATTTCCCCTTTCTAAGGTCAGTGAGAGGTTCTTTTCTTTTCCTTCCTTCAATCACCAGTAAGTGGATTTTACTAAGACTGAACAGTATCTTCGGACGTATGATTTCTGATGTAATAAGATACAGGTCTTGGCTTTTCAAATGGTCACACTGATTGAGCTGTGATGGCTGCTGCTCTTGAAATGGCTCTTCCAGTTCTTCTCTTTATTGGTCTGCCCTGTAAATGGGCTGTCATATCATTCTTGGGAAAAAATGCTCTTCTGCTGAAATTAAAGTTGATGGTCTTGTGCTTGATTTGGACAATGCCTTTATCCTCCTCTCCCAAGCATGCTCTGCTAAGGAAACGGACAGGGGGGAGGGAAGAGAGAGGGAGAAACATGTATTTCAGTAACTCAAAGTTATTCCAAAGACACACTAAATTTTGGCTACAATTCCTCCCCAGGATTTGCGATTTTCTCAATTAAAATACAGAAAAAGGAACATTGCCAACACGCACGTCATCACAGGGACAAGTCACAGAGGCAGAATGAAGCTATTTGAGGACTCAACAAGGCAGACATTTGGAGGACTGAAGAGCTGCAGGAACGATTCCTATTCATCCATCCTAATGCTATCATAGCTACAGTCATGCCACGGCTATTAAGGAAATTAAAACGTCTGACCTTACAATAAGATAAATCCTGTTCCCTGCAGTTACATACTGGAGGAAATATATCCTGAAGTCACACAGCACTAAGTATCTCCCCTACCTACCTCCTTCCTACATTCTGAGTCATCATCATAATCTTGATAGTCTGAACATGTCGCACTGAACTTGCACTTCATTATTCACCTCCTGTGCACAGCCAGGCCACCAAGAGCTAAAAGGATAGATCTGTCAAGTACTCCAAGAATTATTCCTCCTGCCACACCAGAAAGCTCTGCTACGGGGGTCTTGACTGTTCAGAGGTCCTGGCCTCTACCACGAGAATGTGGACTTGCAAGGATAATATGTAGGGCTCTATAAGAACTTCCTAATGCCATGAATCATAAATAAAGGGTCTGTAGAAACAAGCACATGTATGGACACTGCTTATCTGGATCAGTAAAGAGAACAGAAAGCAGGATCTAGCATGCTGGAAACCATCCACATTCACTGGTGGACTATGATGACCAAAGCAGTCTATTGTTCTTGCCTTCAAAATCCAGAAAATGAGAAAGATGAGTAAAAATAAAGACGAATGGTAACTACAAGTCTCCTCGTAAAACATGATAGGAAGGGATTTGACAAGTTTTGGGGCTTATGTCAGGAGCAGGCCCAAATGTAAACTTTGAAATCTCACAGGAGACCTACAAACAGCTGATTAAAATACCTGAACACTATTTGGCCACACTGGGAACATTCTCTGCAGGGCTGAACAGCACAGAGTCATAGACGTTAGGGCTAAGGAAAATTAGAAATAAAGGGAACGGAAATCTGTTGTCACGTGTGTCTTTACCAAAATCCTTACAGTCTTTCTAAAAATTATGTGGTGAACCACTCAAGCAGATCAAGCAGGGCTTCTGCAAGAAGGATCAAAATGCATACCAAGGAGCAGGCCAGTGAGCACATGGAAAGATGGTGAATGTCCTCGGGATCACAATCAATCTCCAGAACCCAGGACAGAGAGGTAGAGGCTACCAAAACAGAAGGAATCAGCTTTACACTCCCTGGCTGCTTTTATAAACAAGGATAGGGGAAACTTTTATTAGTTAACAAAATCTCTGATCCCAGTTTGACAGGATCCCCTCGGAGATTTCTGTAAAACTGATGAAGGCCATTTCAACTGGAAGTCTCCTTTTGCAGCAGTGCTACAGAAACTTGCTCAAAGGCATCGCTGGGCTGAATATTAACTTGGTGTAAATTTAACACTGCATAAATTAACACAGGAAATTCCCAAAAGAGCTGAGAAAAACTCTGTTACTTTTCTTTCATTTAGTGTCCTAGAGAAAGAAAACACAGGTTATTTGTTCATCATGCGTAGATTTCTGCGCTCAAAATTTCATCTTTGGACAGATGGGAGTGTTCCAGGATTTTGTTTGGTTTAGTCTACATTTTTTTAACTTTTTCTTAATGTTCTTTACTAATTCTTGCAATTTAACATCACTTAGAAATTTACTTCATGTATTCACTTCATGTGTTTACATTAGTTTCTTTGCTTTTTTCATAACATCAATACAGGTGTGAAGGGAACCTGGTCTGAACCTCTCATAATTAACTTTTTTCAATCAAGATAGTGTGAAATGGCGGCCACAGAACACAGTGTCTTTTTACTGCATTTCAGTTCACAGCTACACTAATTTTACATATTTTCCCATCAGACTGCGGGATGGTACCTAGTAAAAACACTGCAGAACGAGGCTAAACAAGATGGCTATTCTGACTAGGATGAATGATGAAGGACCACTCTATCCTACAATTTAAAATAATGGTTACGAGGCTGAAGAGGCTGAAGGAGAGCATTTTGTAGCCAGGCTATCAGACACCAGCAGCTGTTGGCATCATTCTTTGAAGTACTTTCAGCCCTAACCTGCCCGCAGAGACTTGCATCCCTGTGAAATTCAATGGTCTAATAGGAATCTATTGCATAGACTTCATTAAGCTATATTGTGGTTGTGTTTCCATATAGGAATTAGGACTCCCTGTAGCACAAGAAAAAATAAAACCAAGTATTTCAACAGCCACCTTGTCCACATCAGTGAGCAGTGGATTAGGACAAGCGATAAAAACGGCAGTGGATGGCCCGTATTATTGCAGCTGCTGCAATAGCTGGAGATACTTCAGCAGTGGGAACACAAATCCACGGCACAGATGATCCTAATATCTCCCCTTTAATGGCTCCATTAAGTAGTTTTTCTCTCCGCTTCTACTAGAATAAAATACAAACATTAATAACAGGGCTTAATTTATCTCACTAGCTTCTCATGACTTTGGGAAAAGATTTAAACTGAAGATACAACAATGTGTCAAACTCCTCTGAATTAACAGCTCTCTGGGACTTTCTAACAAGGGGAGAAAAGGACAGATAGAGACATGAGATTACAGACAGGATGAGAAATAAGGAGCATACAGAGGAGAGGGTGAGATAATTATAAGCAAGATAGGAAAGAAAGAGGAGTCAATAAATTCAATTTATGAAAAGCACAGAGTGTGCTCAGCCTGAGCACAAGTGCCCAGACTCATCGCCAGGAAATCGGATTAGTTAACTTATTTGGTTTTCAATATCTTGGTCTATTCCCTCTAGCAAATTTTCTTCTTTGTTTGTTTCTTGTAGCCACTGTCAGTTAACTTTTTCATTTCTGAATCTGCTATTCATCCCATTCTTCTGTCTTCCAACCGAGCACATACAGCAGGTAATTTTGCAGTATTTTACAGCAGTGCTTAGCAATTATTTCAAAGTAACTGTTTGTCTGGACTTGTAGGCAATCAGCGAGTAAAAATAATTACAATTACAGCTGCAGCACATGGAGGATGAGCTCTAGAGGACTGATGTTCATTATGAAAAACAAGCGTTCCTGCTTGCAAATATTTCCATCATAAAAGGCTTCTCTTTCTCTGTTATCATAAGAGAGAAACCTCTCTGAATTCTCATCTTGAAGCATGTGTGAAAGAGAATAAGAAGCATTTAGGAAACACTTTTAACTACTTGACAGGCTTGGTTGAAGATCTCCAACAAAAAAAGGTGTTTAAAAGGCTTTGGAAACCCAATGCTCATACTTATGCAATTTCCTTTTCCTGCACCCTCTGAACCTGAATTAATTCATCCTCATCACAGGCTTCTGAAAAAATTCCTATCTGATACAAACTTTAGTTGTAGCTTAAATACGTATAATTAATTGAGATAAATAATTGAGATAAATTTTGCAGTTACTGTTAAAAATAACATAGAATTACAAATATGGTAAATTAGTTTTCCAGATGATGCAAGCCACAGTGATGTCAACTACATAACAATCTGATATTACTACTTTTTTTTTTTTTTTTCATACCTCAAAACCATCCCTGGTCTAGTAATTTCAAACTGGATTTTGGAAACAAAAATCACACTAAGTGACTCCCCCCCATAGGAGGGGTGTTGGAACAAGATAATCTCTAAGGTCCCTTCCAACCCAAACCATTCAATGATTCTATGAAAACTCTGAAAAAAATAAAATGTACAAACCAATTCTTGCTTGCCATAGTAGGATGTGAATGAAATAAACTAAAAAAAAAATTTTAAAAATAGCATAAATAGAGTAAATTAAAAAATATTCAAAGAAAAAAAAGAAAAAGAATCAAAAGGTAATAGAGAACTGTGCAATTTAGGGAAGAAGAAAGAGAAACAAAACTTTCTGGCTGGAGCCATTGCAGCTCCTGTGCCCAAGGAAGAGACCTGGATAAAACTCATTGCACCTCTCATGTTTGGGTGTCTGAGGATGTGGCTTTAAAAAAGAGAGCCTCAGGAAAAAAATTTCATGAGCAGAGAGATCTGGTAGGCTGTGGAGTTTTAAAGGAAGTGAAGGAGCAAAGGAGCACAGTGCATTAACAAGTGTGCAGGAGAAACATCAAAGGGAGTAACGAAGGAGGTAATTCTGAAAGGGACAGGTTGGTCTCATTGATTTTTGTATTTCATCATAGGTATCCTCTTCAGTCAAAGTTTTCACTGATGATAACAACGTTTAATATCACGGGGTGATTTCAGAGCTGCCCTGACAGCCTCACCAATTGTCCTTGTCCTGCACTGTGGCACATCCAAAGAATACATTGCAGCTGCTGAGACTGTCACCCAGCACTGCCAAAGCAGCCAGGAGCACACCAACTACAACAAAGAATTATAATAATGGTCCCTACAAATGAATTCAGGGCTGTGGACTGCAGCAGCAGCTTTAGCACTGCCATGCAACTGTTGTCTCCCACAAAAATTCACAGAGCACTAAAGCATGAGCTGTATTGACTCCAGTAAGATCTGCAGCAGTACAGCAGCAAGCTGAACTGCAAAAAGGTCAGAGTGAATGATTGCAGCCAAAGTCTTTAGACTTTTCTGCACAGGCAGAAATCTGGTGCTAATGATTACCACTACCAAATGCTAGCCATGGTTGCTGAGTCTCTGCTAACACATTAGAGCATGTAGTTTCACATCCTCAAATATTAACTCCCAGATTTCAGCAGAAACAAAGACCAACAGGCTTATTCAAGCACTTTTACACACTCTTTATATATGGCCCATAAGCACGTTTCCAGCTGGCCTCTTTAGGAACACAGTTGAGGTCAATATATGCATCTCTATATTTGAAAGATTTAAGCTGACGAAAAAGAATCATGTTTAGAAATTTATCTTCTTTTAATTGAAACATTTACATAGTGCTGTCATTTCCATTACTCCGTACCAATGAGGAATCTAAGTTTATAATCTAAAGTAACAACCCATACTGTAGCAAAGTGGATGACAGGGGGGAAAAACCAAGTAAATGGCAGTATTAGACTGTATTTAATTTAAAAGAAATCAAGGCTTCCAACTGGTGAGCAATCTAGTTTGAGAAATCCATTCATCCATCCCTGAAAGTGGTGGTATTTATGACAAATAGTACCACTTGGTTTAATCCCCTTTGTCTTGCTGCTAAAACTGCAGATACCAGGAAACATCTGCCAACAGTGATAGCTCCTACACTAAACAATGGTTTCCCAAGGGAAGAGATGGAAACCCTATCATTTAAGTAAATTGAAAGTGGACACCACAGAGCCTGTGAGAAGAAACATACAGGGAACAGTACCACTTAACGTGTACAAGGGACTAATTGGGTAATGTTTCCTCTTTTTTTTTTTATTTTGCAACTACTTCAGAGGCAATACTCCTACACCCACCTGTTTGGCATGATTGACACAATGCAGGTATTGGCTGGCCAGTGCAGAGCAGCTGAGGGTCTCCTGAGCGTGTTGCTGGTAGCACTGCAGGATTTTGCCCTGCAGATCAGCACAGACCGGTTGAGTCTCGTATCGCCTGGGGAAAGAGGAAAGAACATTTTGGTTTCCTTCTCAAAAACATTTCAGGAAAGATGCAACTATAAGAAACAGAAGTGAGGGAAAACACTTTAAAGTTACAAAAGAAGGCTGCTTTTAGAGCTCTTTGGGTTGTAATCTGGGTAACATCAGACACAAATAGGAAGGTGAGCTGCAGAAAGGTGGCTGCTAGGACCACAAGCATCATCTGGATCCAGTTCTTGGTTCTATCTGGCACAGAAAATTAACATCCAACTGCATACAAGGACACATTTTTAACTGAAGATCAGACTGAGCATGTCTGATCTCACCTATATTAAGAAAAACAGTCGCAGAACTGCAGGACACATTGAGCCTCATTGCTGTACAGTCCTATGGCCACGTATTCTTGCTTCTTATTAAATATTGCTGCTGTGTAAGACAGAAAGCACCCACTGGGCTGACCCAGAGAACACACAAAACCTGCTGCCATCAGCAAATTCCACAATCTGCTTTTGCTGATCTGATGATAGCCTCTATTTTTGGCACATCCTCCTCCCCTTCTCTTCTACCCATCACCTCAATTGTAACCCTGATGCCAGATGTGCGAGTTATTTAGGAATTTTGTCTGTTTTCTTTACTGTATGGATTAATTACTCTTGCCATCTTTTTGGCTGATGCAATACACAAAGGAAACTTTTCTAGTCCTGTCAAATAAAGCCTTTTTTGGACAAAAATCTTGTCATTTGTATTACTCTATATCATGTTAGCCACACTGATAGTGGCACAGATTTAAATAGGAATACAATTCCTATTTCAGAAGCAAGAGGTTGGCAAAGGGCTTCAGTCTACTGTAATTTTAAGCTAATTGGACATTTACTTTATAAACACCTTTTAAGTACTCATAATCTAGTCACTGTTATACCTCATTTACACCAAAAATAAAATGTTTCAACAGTAGGAAAAAAAGCCACAAAACTTTACAGAAAAAAAAAAAACATTTAAGATTCATATAATTTGAAAACTACCATTTGTTTTACGTGTGTGAACTGCATCCTTAATACACTTCCCCATTTTCCCTACCGGGAAAGCTCGACTACGGCTGTTCTAGCATCCATTGCAGCCCACATTATTTTTAGTTCAATAATGTCATAAAAAGAACAAGGCTTAGCAGCAGCTGCATCCTCAGATGAATATTCTGATCCTTCTTATTTTGCTGATTGGCCAAGGCAGATCTCTGTTTTACTACAGTGAGAAAATGAAACGTGAAGCACAACGCAGTTCCTTGGGGGAACTCACTTCTTGGCAATCACTCAAGATGTAGTACCAAAGAAGAAATGTTAAGTCTCCTTGATTTTACAGTACATACCTCTATAAAACAGCCCCCTTACTCTTTTCATCCATTACCGTACGTTTGTGAAATACCTTAAACAGAATTTAAATGCAGTCCCCGGTGCTTACACACTTTATGATCTGGAAGTTCAAACTTCTGGAGGCTCTTGCGGGTGAGGATTTTCCCTTAATCCCCCCTCTGCTGATATCAGCAAGCATTTCAAAAGCGTGCTAGGCATCAAAATGTAGGCCCATGAAACACGGTACACCGACCAACTACAGCAGGGTCTGGGGCTGTACTGGGGAGGAGTAAGAGTGGAAGCACCAAGTGCGTGCACTCTTTGTAGATGTGTGACTCAACTGTAATGGTTTAGGTCCAGCTAAAGCAGAGCTCACGTTAAATGCCTGAAACCATGGTCTGGATTGATAATCCAAGAGACCATGAGTTAACAAAAAACCAATAAAATACAGTAAACCTACCTGTGCCTTTATTCACAAGCGATTTTCAAGTGACTTCATAGAGTACATCTTACATAAATGTGAAGAGAGGAGGAAATGGGCTTCTGAACACTTGCTACATAAATTCTGTAAATGTATTTAAAGCCATTTCGGGGGGGCAATCCAACCCTTGGTCGATGGCTTTTTTCCCTGAGCTATGCCATTAGTGCCTGCTCAAAGCCCACATATTATTCCTTATTTGAATGCTCCAATGGACACTTTACATTGCCGAAGTACCAGAGCACTGTAAGACATGTCGATTTGTTTTCATACCATGATTTCTCACTCGTAATGTTTCCAAATGTGCTCTCAGCCCACTGCTGCAACCCAGTCCCAGTGCTGGTCAATGCAAACAGGGCCACTTCCTTGAAGTCAACAAAGTCCATTTTCTTGGATTAATCTCTCCAAGGCGAGCACCAGCTCTGTATTGATCTGCTGTGCTTGTTACGCTCCCCTAATGCACTATTTGCACTTTTGGGAAAACACTAAATGAGATTACTATCTAACATTAGATGGCCATAAAGCACGTGGGGCAGGATCTCCCGTTCAGGAAAGAAGGCTGCAGTGCACATTATGGTAAACCCAGCCAAGGGTCTGCGATTGATTTCTGTTGGGTGATGGATGATGGGACTCTCGGATGGACGGTCAGAATCAGCCAACGGCAAGGGAACTCCTCAAAAGGGAAATGAAACATCTCCCTAAAAGATAACTTCTCTAATGTTCCTGTAAATAATGAGAATTTTGCAGAAGCATTTAAGGGTCTGGTGGGGTTTGACTGAAGAAAAAGCTTATAAAAAAGGTAAACAGTGCAAAAATGGTAGTTATGAGGAATCTGCAGGGAAAACGTGAAGATTTTATATATTTGAATGGATAAAACAATCTGGTCTGGTCCCCAAGCTGGCCCTGTTGAAGCAGGAGGTTCCTTCCCTGAGCTACCTATGTCCTGAGATCTGTATTTTGGAATACATGGCTGGGAATTTGTCTATCTTTCCATTTTTTTTTAATCACTTGGGAGTATCACAGCTAAAGAAAACAACAGGAAGAATACACACTGTAGAAGTCAGCGAGGACTGAAGGACACCCTGACAGATCTCCATCCTCATTCAATGCAACTCAATAACTACTTTACAGAATCAACACGTGAAATTTAAAACACCTTTCTTCTCCAAAGTCAATATGAACAGCAGCCTGATCTGCGCCCTGCACCACACGGCACGCTTTTATTAACGTGTTTTTATTAAGTTTACAATTACTTGATCTGCTTCGGCTTTCCCAGCTGCTCCTCAAGCATCTCGTATGCCAGCAAAACATTTCTGTGTGCTGGAATAAACCTCCGAGCAAGCCGCGCGCCCACCTTTTCCATCAAGCTGATGCACCACAATCTCATAAAGTTAATGGGATGAAGACACAAAAGAAAATAAGAGAGAGCTTGAAAAAGAAATATTCTATGCTAAAGCACGAAGAGAAAATTTAATGAGAGTAACTTTGTGCTCATCTAGCCTCTCTCAAAGAGCATAGCTTATTGTATTCCTGGGGGCACCGAGAAAGGAGCCCCTTCATGGCATTCAAACAAAATGTCTACTAAAGAGGAAATCTGAAATCACCCCGGTAAGTTTTGTGATAAAACTGACATTCTGACTGAAGGAATCTGAATCGCTGATGAGTTTCCAACTGTGCAGGTATCTGGCATAATCCCACCAGATCAGGACTTCAGGCAATTGTCATAAAATATAGAAAAAAAAAAAAAAAACAAAAAAAAAAAAAAGTGCCATTAGATGGCCAGAAGTATCCAGGGCTTAATTTGATTCCTCATTAAAATGCTGACACTTATCAGAAGCATCTGTTCTTCTCTGTGTAACCCTCGGCATCCAGAGCTACCTCTGTACTACTCCATAAAATGAGCCAGAGACGATGCTCTGGGTCCGAGGTCAGGCACCAAAGCACAGCACAACCCAACCCCTAAGTGTAAACTTTTCCCTTCCAAACCAGCAGCTCAGCACATGTGGCTGAATTACAACCCAGGGACTGTCCCCAGCACGTCCACCATGGTGGGTGCCATCCAGAGAAGTGTCAGCTTCAAAATTAAACCGTGCAAAGGAGTGTGCTGCCTGCTAGACACAATGCAGCAGCACAGAAGCCAACGTCCTGACCTGATTTAGTTGCCCCTGCTGCTGCTATCAGAGCCCTCCAGTGCTGGGCAGCATGCAAAGCAAGAAAAGAAATATGTTTCTTCCTTCAATGTGCTTACAATGCACACAAAGAAGTAACACACTGATGCATGGAGATGGTGAAACAAGAGGAAACTGAGGCAATCCTTACCCTTGCCAGCTGAGTTCTAACAGTCTGATTGCTTTCAAGTGCTTTACGAGGAACCAAGAGGATTTTTAAAGGGATCTGTGGGAAATTAATCAATTATCTTTGTCTGTGTCTACCAGAATTTTCTTCTGAGAATGAGAAGCAGCGAAACCAGGGACTTGTTTGAAAGAGGGACGAGTGAGGGATGGAAGGTAGTGTCATGGGTGCTTCAGAGAGGCAGCAAATGGGGAATTGGAAATGACAGCGAAGCAGAAATGGGACATAGCTTCAAAAGAGAAGATGTGCAACTTGCATGGGATGCAATTGAAGGGGAAGCCAGTGGCGGGGTGAAAAGAGATGGCATGAATGTGAGGTAGGCAAACTATCCACAGCTCTGCAAGATTGCACGTCTCATGGCCAGGGGCGAAAAAACATATGTTGCAATAGCTGATATTGTGAGTTGTGAAGGATTTAGCTGAGCAGATGGACCAGGAAGGCCATGTTTTATGTATTTTGCATGGAGTCAGCCAGAGCAAAAGGTAAGCCTAGCTGAGAAGACCTAGAGAAGGGTCAGGGCAAATAGGAGGTGTAAACAACAAGCCTGAAACAGCAGCAAGACAGTGGTATTTCCCATCACAGCACAAAAAGGTGGTGGTTTGGGGCTTTTTTAAGATTACCTCATCCAAAAAGAGCCAATTCCACAGACTCACTGTTCAGTGAACTCACAGGACTTGTTTACAGTATGGAAAACAGTTGCAAAACAGGGAAAAAAAAAAAAACAAACACAAAAAGGGCGTATGGTAATGAAGGTCCTTTCTGCTGCACCATTATTTTTAGTTTATAAATTAATCTACTCCTTATATGAAATTATTTTTAAAAATTTCTTCGCACACGAAGTAGGTGATGACTTGTACGTGCATTATGAAACATGTACAGCACAAACCAAATGGTTCCGTTTCTCTAAAGATCGTTTGGAAGTAATACCACAATCTGATTTCTGAATATCTACAACTGATGTTATGAAGCAGTCCATAATCAAACTGTGCCCACACAAAGCCCTCAAAATTATCGCGTGGGAAGTGCTGCCAGCAAAAGATCAAGCACTGTAGAGTTGATTCTTGCTTTTATTTACGCTTGACTACATAGTGTGACTTTTCCAAAAGCTGCAAAAGAATTTTCCTAACAAATCTCTGATAAGTGGTGGAAGAGAACCACAGTTGTTCCTGCTCTGTTACAATCAAAAATGCTAAATGTGCATAGAAATACCAAATAAATGACTTCTGCAGAAGTCCGAATGCTGCTTACCCTGCCTGATATATGTATCTCCTGTGCTGCTAGTGATCAGCTCCAGTGTTAATATTGCCTGTGTTATTTTTAGACCCCTCTGCCTAAAATTCCAGCAACTTGGGCAAATGTTTGTCATTCTGTCATTTATTTCACCTCTCTTAAAAGCAAATAAAAATCTGTTTCCAACAGTCTGACCTCTGAAATTTAGGGATGGAGATGAGAAGAGGAGGAAAGACGCATTCCAGCATATTCATGCATATGCACTGCTTGAAGACAGACGTTTAATTATGTCTGGAGTGCACTAAGTCAAGTTCAGTATGTTGATAAAAACCCACTTTAACAAAGAGGACTAGCAGATAGTACCATTGACCTTTCTGGATGCTTTTTTCTTTGCCTGGTGAATGTTGCCCACCCGATAAAACACCTGGAATGTTGGCAGAATAGCAATTCAGCTTTTAACATAAGCAAAGTGGAAACCATTCCTTGTAATGCAACAATTTATTTATTGCATACAGGGAGGAAAGAGCATCTCTAAGATTAACATAGAGAATTTACGATCTCAAATCTGGCAAAGCACATAAATACAAGCGTAACTTCAAGAAGTGAGTAATCCCACATTTGCATGTGCAAAGTTATGCACATTCTTAAACCCTTTGTTGGGCTGGGACTTACAACGGGATTCAGTTAGGAGGAGGATGAGAAAAGATTTCCTGGTTGTGAATTCTAATTAGACTGATGAACTAATCACTAAGGTAAATCTTCAGAACCTTAGGACGTTACACAGATCTCTTCAGCCTAGAGAACGATGAGTCCAAGTGAACATGTGGCAGATGTATGAAATCATCGCTGGCATAAGGAACAATTACTCAGAGAGGCAGCCAATGAAGTTTTCTAGCAGTATGTTTACAACATGGGTGCCCAACCTTTTGGCTTGCCTGGGCTGCATTGAGCGAAGAGGAACTCTCTTGGGCCACATATAAAATATATAATATAGATAACATATATAACTAACAAATCTTATTTTGTTTCTTTCCTTTTTTATTAAATCATAAAAAAGAGCAACAAAAGCATAAAACCAGTGGGATATTTGATCTTGTTTTTGTGAAATTAAAGCATCAGTCTGGTTCGATGGAAGTGGTTGCAATTCTCACTGAGTTCTCAAGGTTTTCATCAGAGATTTTTGGTGAAATTCTACTCTTCCTGTGCTACATTGTTGAAAACAGTTGTTCACAAACGTACATACTGCCAAAAAGCAACAACGCAAATAAGCCATGATTGTGACGTGAGGGATATTTTTCTCTGGTAAGAGAGGTCTTGTGAAAGTCTAGTAGAGAGACATGATCAAATTTTTCTTTGAGTTGAATACCTGATTGGAACTCTACACATCCTGTTTGAAAATTTGCAGGTAATGCATCTCTGTTGACTGAAAATGGAATTGCAAATATACCAGAAAATCAATGATTTTTCTGCAACCTTGAAACCTACTCTCAAATTCCTTTATCAAAATTGAAAGCAAGGCTGTGTGTATTTTGCTGTTCACAGGACTGTGCTTAGCTAACGTATCCAAATGCATAAAATTATTTGCATAACTTGAGTTAGCACTGCACTGCTACCCTCCTCGTGTCCTGGCTTCAGCTCAGACAGGGCTTGTTGCTGAGGGACGTGTACACACGGGGCCGGGTTGGGTCACTGCCATGACGGCTTGGCAGTAGGCCTCAATAGGAGCCGGGCCGGGCCACACGTGGCCTGTAGGCCGCAGGCTGGACATGCCTGGTTTACAACCAAAAAAAATAATTCAAGCTTTTTCTAAACAACATATAATGAAAAGCTGGAGCTCACTGCAAGAGGATAGTGGGGTATCATAAGCACAGTTGGGTTCAAAAGCCAATTACAAGGTACTGTAAGAAAAGTCCATCAAAGGACTATGAGCAAAAACACAGTGTTTGGCTCAGGAAAGCCCCACCGCACCACTTGTTTGAAGGTTAAATGGCACCCGTGTATAATTCCCTTATTTTTACAGCTTTCCTTAAGTACCCACTCCTAGCTGCTGCCTGATAAGCTAGGAGGACTCTGATCTGACCTGCTGGGGCTGTTTGCGCTCTGAACACCGTGAAGACCAAGTCATCAAAGGAATGAGACTGCTGTCCAACTCCACAGACTCAATTCAACTGAACACTTTTATTTAATTCGATATTCACTGCGTTTTGCTATACTAAACCACTACTTGTTTATAAAATTCTCCTCCTTGAAAGAAAAAAAAAAAAGGAACAAAAAGTTCTTAAAATACAAAGTACACCAACATATTACTATACAAATGTACCTTACACACAGCTGGTCCTCACAGCTGCAAAGGGAACCACATGCTGGAATTACCCAAATTAGGATGCACATTTTTAACCCTAGAGCTTAAAGAACAGTTTTTATTGAACACTAGGATATAGGCTATAAATACTAAAACAAACAACTACATGGATGACAGCAATGTAAATTTTAGAGTTCTGAGATTGGCATGCATGTCTTTATGCTGTAGGAAAGATAGTATAATAAGTACAATCTTTAATGAAAATCAGTTTGGAAAGGGACAATTTTATCTGGATGGAATGTTCTGTATTTATTTACTATATAAATATAATGTACATAAGTGATATATGCACTATGGAAAGATCTTGTGATCAAAAACAGCTTTGACTTTGGTAAATGAGGAAAGAATGATTACCTTGGATGTACATAAGCTCATCCAACAACTAGGCAGAATGGAAAGCAACCACAAGTCTGCTCAGTCTGAGTTGAGCAAAACCGCACACATCCATGCATACATGATCAGCAGTGACGCCTGCATTTCAAATCCCATAATGTAAATTCCAATCACAAATTATTTTTAGAGTTTGCATGTAGCTCTGTCTCATTACTCCTCCCAAAAAATTATTTAATGAAGACTGGCAGGATTCCACACGCTCAGCTGTTTACGAGCAACAAGTCAAAGATCTCCATGGCCAACAACACCAGGTGGTGCCATTTCTTAGCATTATGAGTTCTGGGGGGCTTCCTGGCACTGTGAAGGTTTGGGAAGTGCATCTTCCAGAAGGAGCTACAGCAAACAGCAAGGGAATTACTGCTCTCCTCAGATTGAGCTGGAGATCATCATAAGGCACATCTAGTCTTTGGGAAATTTAATTGATGCTTTGGCTGACATTTCTGATAGACGTGTGATGCCAGTGGTCTGCAGCCATGGCTGCTCCAGGGCTATGTGGGTATATTGACTAAGTAAAAATACAATAAAATACCTCTAGTTTCTGAAGAAAAAGGTCATTTTGCAATAGGTTGTAATCTACTTCTGTATAAAGGCGACAAAGCAACACTATGATAATTACATCTTCTTTAATGGAAACTGTATCAATTTAACTTTATTCATGTCCCTATGTTAAATTTTCCATAGTAATGTTACATCTGTGTGTGTAAAAGCACACACACATGCAAAGATAAGAACATAGACAGACCTGAGTAAAGACTAACCACCCAAATGAGCAGCATAAACCAAATACACAACTGCATACCATGGCACAGATTTATTATTGCTGAATATTTCCCAAGGGCTGTACAATTCACTCTAGGCTTTGTAAACTCATGAGTGACACCATCATCCTAAAATCGTGATAATAAAATCTTCATAGCACCTTACACCACTACACTAAAAAACAGCTCATATAGGTGTTATAAAGTGTGTTCTAATAAGGAGACACATTTCTTATCTATAGCAAAGGTCAACTGCTGCACTAAATATGAAGCACCACAAGACGCCAACTCGTGGCATGTTATCATCCAAATGTTACTCTCTTGAGCAATATCTGTTTAACTATTTTATTCAACCATAAGAGGCCTGAAAGCCTGCTACTGACCACAAACATAAGACATTTTATGAGCAGAAGTAGCGTGCAGAAAAAGCCATCAACAGTTAAACACTTCAAGCATCACTGCTCCCGTGGGCGATGATTACTGGAGGGAACTGAAGGCTGCAATCTTAAAAGTTAAGAGAGAGTAAAATAAATGCCACTTTTTCATTTGGGCATGAAGATTTTCAACAAAAGAAAAGGCTTGGATTTGCTCTGATAAGCTACAAAGGCTACAAGCACTTCCTCAGGTCTTGCACCAGGCTGTGGCAAGCCACTCGTTTTATAAAATATCATCAGCTGGGTTGCAATAACAATAATGTGTTAACAAACACATGCAAAGAGGAATAATCACGCTGCAAACATGCTGCTAGTAAGTGGGTACTGGACCTCATTATAATATATCTTAGTTTTAATGTTTGTACAACGTGCTGTAGAAATAAAAGAAAATACAATGACCTCAACATCCCTTTTAGCATCCCAGTAGGGAAAATGCACCTCTTACCATGGACAAAGCATGAACTGCACTTTGACAGGGGTTGTAAAGCACAGTGTTCATGTTTCACTTCTTTATTTTTCCTGGAATGGTTCCCTGGGACTGTTTTAAGACACGACAGCACCTGGAAAGCAGTTCAGCACCCAAAGGGTGGAGGGTATCGCAGAAAAACCTAATTACCAAATCTTACAAAGGCCTCTCCTTATGCATTCACCATGCACTGGCAGCATTAATTAGGCACCGAGTTACATGAGGGAACTTTGGTCTGATCCAAAAAAGTCATTCTGATGCCCTGTGTTTCATAACCTCAACACATACCATTTTTAAGTCGTTATTTTTTGCCAAGGTCTCAGATAGTTGGGTGGTGGAACGCTACTTTTCGGACTTTTTGGACAAACTTATAATCAACCACTAAAGTTTTTCCCAGTTAGGCCATGCCCCTTGATTTTAACTCAAGTTTTACTGCTAATTGCTGCTAAGCGAGGGATTCAACTCGCTCCTGTTTTATGGCACATCTCATTACAGAAGCTAAGAGAAGGAAACTAATTCCTCTTCTCATCTACAGCTGGGAAATGGTGATCTCTGCCACTACACTGGGGGTTTTGGTTTTGATTTTAAGGAGTCTAAATATATCCCAGTCTGAAATAACCCATTCAGGAGAACAGTAATAATTTCGAGCAAAATACCTCAGTGATGGAAATTGTAACAGAAACACCATTTTTTTCTGAACACCTTTCCTCTTCCTTCCAGTACCATCTTTGAATGCACAAGTAGGTAAAAGTGGAATCTTCTCCTTCATCTTGTGGATTAAAGATGGCACAAACGAAAAAGGTCCTCTTTGGGGTACTGCCTATCTGAAACAGTAGGATTTTATCATTCTTATCCCATTTACTGGGAAAGGTGGGTCCACCTTAACACGGTAGTGAGTGAAAGCATCCTAGCAAAGGTACAGAGAGCTCAGAGAGACAATAATGAACATAATTGCAGTTAGTTATTGTTTGGTCTACTTACGGCCCTATTTTACAGTGCTACTGCCAGCAGAGCTATTTTATGTGATGTCTTTTTCATGTAGCAACCTTTTCATAAATCAAAGGAAAAGCAATACGAGGCAGTTTCTCCTGCAGCCTGTTTGACAATAAAAGTTAGCACTGAACCCTGGCTGTTATCAATCTTCATAAATGTGTCCATGATACGGCAAGCCTGCTCCGTATTACACTGAGTTTGTTACTAATGCATGCAGAGGAGCAACCCGGTGGCTCAATGCATCTCTTAAATGGCTTGTAAACTGGGACCCATGCAAAAAGCAAGAGAAGTTTTGAAGAAATAACTGTTTGTCTCAATTCTTTCAATATTCAATAAAATGATTGTCCTTTATAGTGACCCAGAGTGTTTTACGCCCCGGCACTGAACACAGTTTGACAGAATCACATAAACTTATTTCAGTAGTATGCACATTCTATAAAGGAGGGTAAGTGGTGATGACTCTATGCATGATCTGTTATAAGATGCATTTGGATATTACCTGGAAAAACTCAGTTTACAGTGCGTATCCAGAGCAAGAGGCTGATGGTGGAGTTTGACCTTCACATACCCATACTGCAAGGATTCACAAAGCAGCAATAACTTTTATCTGTCCGAAGATGAGGGTTACCAGGTACTGAGCAACTTGAAGGCTGCTCCTGTCCCACACAGTATCACATTACGCAAGCAGAGAGAAGGACCAACAGGTCTCCAGGTTTAAACTAAGGGCAAATTGAGATGATAGAGCCATTACACAGATAGCCTTATCCTTAATTCTCTTGAAGAGCCACCTAAACCTCCTCTGTAGGCTACTCAGCATATCTGCAATGTCTCTACCTAAGGGAGCCAAAATACTTAGTAGAAGAGAGTTTGAGCTAGATTTGTTTGGCACTGGAATTACTTACAAAGACGTAAAATTCTACACTGACTGTGTTGACTGCACCTTTTTATGGAGAGGGTTCCAACAACTTTTTTTTTTTTGCCAAAGCACTGCAAGGCAAAGAGAAAAGAATATATGTGATGAAACAAAAGGGACTGCATTTCACCAGCCCAGCACGAGCAAGATTTCACTAACAGTAAAGCAGTGTAGACAGAGAAGTAGTCTATTACACACAGATCTATAAAGTCTGTCTGCAAAATCTTTCGATCCTGATCTTCTCGTGCTTCCAGTAATGCATATGGCACAGTGCAGCATTTGCTAGGGAATATTATCCATCCTAACACACCCCTGACAAGGGGCTGTATCTTTCTAACATTTATAGCCACAGACATGGCACTCAAGTGGTCTCCTTAAAGAGACACATACTAGCTTCATCTATTTTCTTTCCTCAAGGCTTTAAATGTGTGCTTTAAATGG
Source organism: Penelope pileata (assembly GCA_013396635.1). Classification (NCBI taxonomy): domain Eukaryota; kingdom Metazoa; phylum Chordata; class Aves; order Galliformes; family Cracidae; genus Penelope; species Penelope pileata. Next base: position 187,971 of record WBMW01004106.1, on the reverse strand, counting down.
TCCAGGACTCTACTTTGGTTTTATATTGCAGGAGAATTAATGGAGAGGCAGAAGACAGCGTGAGAGAGTGCGTTTTTATGATTTTTTTTTTAAATATTGACAAATTTTCCAATTTTGGTTATAGATCCTCTATAGAGACACACAGCACTTGAATTGACAAAACCCACTAATGCTTAACTACTCCATAAACATTAATGGGGAAACATTTCTCCTCCTGAACAGCTTTGTGCTTTCCCATGTTCATTTAGGGTGAGATGGTAGTGTGCTATTCAGGCTTCTGTGCACCACAGAACAATAAAAATATTAACTCCTTTCTATACAAATCAAAATGTTTTAAGATCTCCAAGTAAAACAAAAAGAATTAGAAAATGACTTCTTCACAAATACCAGCAAAAGAGTTCTGATTTGCTTAAAAATGAAGCTTATGCTCAAGAAAGTGTGAACATGTGGTTAGCAGTTGCAGAAGCATCCCAAGAACTGGTAAGGATATTTCATGACCAATATATGCATTTTCTCCTATGGATGTGAAGATTCATTCCTTAAAGATGCAGTGACAATCACTGAAAGAATCAAAAAGTGTGTTCGAAAAATTGTTTTGCAAAGAGGAGTACTGAGAACAGCAGCAAAATTGAAAGAAAACATCAGTAAAAACAGCCAGAACATCAGTAAAAAAACCGTCCTGTATAGGACATACACTATATAACAGAATAATATTTTAAGGGAAATTCAAGGGAAATAAGTAAAACTTGAATTTTCTGCCAGAGACACAGACTATCCTGTTGGATTTGAGTACTTCCAACTAACTGTGTGCTAACACAGCCGTGTTCTGGTCAACCAACCAACTTGCACAGCTGCATTTAAAGAAATGTCCATTGGGAAAACTTGCTGGAAATTTCAAGCTAAGAAGCGTAAGAATTTTTTTTTTATTTTGATTTTCTCCTGGAGAAAAAAAAATGAATGGCTATATTCACAAAAAGCTACTACTGTCTAAAGTGTGGTTATCTAAATGTAAAACTTTCTCTGACTTGAAGAAGTGTTAAAATATCTGAGTTTGGAGGTGTGACGAAGTAGTCATGCTCATGAGGACAGAACTGATGCTGCTCCCCTTTTCACAGCTATACAAAAGTGTACGTGCTGGTCCTGTGGTCAACTCCTAGGGAATGAAAGAGTTTAAGAAAAAAAATTATTTTTTCAAAACAGAATTATTTTATGTTACTGATGGCATCACCAAAGAAACGCAAAATGTCACTTCTTGATGTTTCTTGTTACAGATGGAAAAGTTTGAGGATTGTTTTAACCACCTACCTGTAAATGAGACCCAAGCCAACGAGGTCAATGAGAAAATATTTACTATATTAGGAAGAACAGCCTACAAAGTTTGTGTGAAAAATGGCAATCACTGAGCTCGTAATTCCAGACTGAGGTTTGGCCCATACGACCCCTCTGACCTCAGTCCAGTCTGCCAACCTTAAGGGATAATTGGATGCACTTAGGTCACATGTATACAGGTCCTCTCATTATTTTTATTACTGTAGCACCTAGATGGACTAATTAAAGTAAAATTGACATTAGGAAGCATTTTGCTAAGCACTGTAATACATAAAAAAAGCATAAATCCTACACAGATGTACGCTGGCCTCTCCGTGATCCAATACTCATGTAGTCCACCTGTTGCCAGCTGCCTGCTGCACAGTTTTGTTCTATTCCACAATAAATTAAAGTTAACCAACTGTGACCTGGAACTATTTTATTTATTTGTCTGAGCCTGCCAGCAGCACAGAACAGCAGCAAAGGCATGAACTTCCTCCTCCATCAAAACAGAAAAGTGACACCCACCACGTGGCAATGCAGGGCCACCCTTCCAGCTGCCAACAGCTGCAGCAGCCCCTGCTCCAGATGCTGACAGCTGCAGCTCTGCACTCCACGTCCTGAGACGTAGAGAAGGACGAGCATCAAATAAACATAATCTGGTTCTGGTACCAGCAGCATTTCTTGCTGTCCTGATGACTCCAGAATGAGGATTTGATTTAAAAAAATGTAAACGACACAGCAGGAGGTTGAGTGTTGGAAGATATGGAGAAGCTTGTTGAATGCTCCAGGTCTCACTGCCACATGATGCTGCAGCTCTGACTGCTCACTAAGGTCAAAATGTGCATGGTACTCTCTCTGCTCTGAGATTCACCTCAACTCGGATTGCCCGAAGCAAAGAGGAAGATAAAAAGCAGTAATGGAAGATAAGCTGCAATTAAAAGTGTAGCTCTGCTCAGAGAAAGAGCTATTAAAGCATACTTGTCCTCTGCATGCCCAGTGTCAGCTTCCCATAGAGGGAAAATAAATAACACATTTATTCCATTTAGCTTTTCAGAACTACAGAGTAAGTTAAGTGGAATATACTTGCTAGATGCCACAGGAACTGTACAATTTTCAAGTCCAGGTAATAATTTTTACCACTGGCAATTAAAGAGAGAAGTTCTACTTCTGAACTTAACCACGTGTGAACTAGAAGCCAACGGGACAGTTTAGCTACACATTACAAGACATCTTAACTCTATTTTTATAAACATTATTTTCTGAGTATGACCACACTTTGCAACAAAGCAGATGATTTGATATTCTTTCCCAAAATGTTTAATGCATACTTTGGCTTTACAATTGTGATTTCACTTAGATGGAGCCTAAACAGAATGACTGCAGTCTGTTTTTTCCCTGATTTTGCCCAACAGTACTGGAAGGGAGGGGAAAAAAAAGAAAAAAAAGGGAAGAACTGGTTAATTACAAGTAGCAGCAAATGAGCAGTAATGGAGGTGTTGTGAATGTAAATCAGCGTCGCCTGATGCAGCAACAGCAGCATCTGTGCGTGCAGCCTACAAAGTAATGAGATCGTGCTGATGTACTGGCATCCTGCTTTGATCACTTCATCTTGTTCAAGAGCTCTGCTGGGAAAACAAAGGTCAGTGGCAGTGACCTCCCTTCCCGCAGCTTGCACGCGCACCGATGTTGGCGACCGATGGAGGATTGCTATCTTTCCCCCCCATGATTTTGGAACGGCTGGTTACATAGCTGGAGGCCTTCACTGAACAGGTAGCACAAGCTCCTGCAATATGAAGTGTCATGTTGGAACATGGAGAGGTAATTGCCAATTCATTCTTCACCCTCTAAGCAGAAACAGGTGTATGAGTCTTAAAAAAAAAAAAAAAAAAACATACCATCAACTCTGCAAAACCTGCTCCCTTCCAGAGAGGCTCACTGCTACGTGCTCAGAACTGGGGGCTGTGAGATTTGTAGGCTTTGGTTCTACAGATGGCTTAGACTCATGAAAAACATCCTTAAAAAAATGCGTTGGTAAATCTCAGCAACACAAGATTACAAAACACAGAACAAATTAATAATAAAGAGACCGTGGGTTTTAACCTTCCTCGGTTTAATACTCTAAGTGGGAAATCTTGTGTGCATACAAAATCCCAACAAAGGGTGCTTAACGTATTAAAACAAGAGGCTTTAGTCCTTGACAGGGAGCGGGGAGCCAGATGCACCGCCGCAGTCGGCCCTCGCCGGATCCAAGTGGCTCAGGCAACTGCAGCCAGCAGCAAGAACTGCCCTTAATGAGTGCATCCATCAATTTTCAGGGGACTTGGTTGATTACCAGCACGCGAAACTAGGGAGCATGCCAATTTAACTGTTGGCCACTGATGCATGAAGGAAGAAGAGTTTCACTCGCTCGCTTTCATGAGAAGTCTATAAAATTACTTAACACGTCCGTGTGAGCAAATACAGAAAGCCTGCGGTGTGCTGTAACACAAGCACATGCCTTCTCCTTCTAACACATCAGCCAGGCCCACCTGAAGAGGAAAAGGACATTCAGATAAACAGGCATGTTTGCCCACATCTCTAAGAAAGCTCATCCTCCTGTAACTGCTTTACCAAAAATCTTTTGTTATTTTAAGTACTAATTCATATTAAATGAATTCCTAGGCATGACTCTGTGATTTACAGAAATTAATTTTGTGATTGCTTTCTCTATTCCAGACCGTGAAGTATCTAATTGTGTGAAAAATTGGCGATGGAATGAGGAGAGATTGAATGAATGTACCCAGGGTTTCCTAAAAGGAAACAGGGAAAAAAGGATTAGGGCCAACACAGAATGAATTGGCTTGAGCCTCTTAACTAATGCCCTACCTAAACTTTCAATAATGGATTAAAAAAAAAAAATTGAATATAACTCTCAAAAAACCACTCAATGCTTCAAAACTATCTCCTGCAGAAATAAGCACATTTAAAGTTCCCATTCAAGCATTGCAATGAAAACACAGTCCCGTGCAAACAGACTCACAATTCTGGGCTCACCACAAAAACACACAGATGTTACACGAGAATCCCCTGCTCCCACTTCACTCAGGATGAATCTGCATCTTGCTACAACGTGCACAATTAATATTTCATCCAGTTCTGTTGAGCACTCTCATTCCTAATGGACTCTATCGATCAAAGGAAGAAAGTTAAATATCTGCCTTGCTGCAGGGAAAACTGAAGTTGTCATTTATGAAGTGATCATTTCATAGGTAAATGTAGTGGATAAAAGGTTTATAGAATNGAGGTGTCCTTGCCCATGGCAGGGGGGTTGGAACAAGATGATCTCAAAGGTCCCTTCCAACCTGAACCATTCTATGATTCTATGATTCTATGAAATTCTCCTATGTACATCCATGGGTTGGAGAAAAACCCATGGAGGCAGGAATAACAACTGACCAAAGTCCTTTCACCAAATCACGCTGCTGAAGCAACAGGCAAATCTATCCAAAGGCAGAAACACATAACTCATAAAGTTCTAATTACAATATTATACAACAATAATATATATATTAAATATTATATTCTATCCTGCTTCCTCACTCTGATTCAAAAGCATACCAAGATGTGCATACTGGAGAGCATGGGTGCCCAACCTTTTGACTTTCCTGGGCCACGCTGAGCAAAGAGGAATTGTCTTGGGCCACATATAAAATATATAATATAGTTAATGTATATAACTAACAAATCTTTTTTTAATATATTTTTTATTAAAACATAAAAAAGAGTAACAAAACCATAAAACTAGTGCAATATTTGACCTTGTTTTTGTGAAACTAATGCGTGAGTCTCGTTCGATGGAAGCGGTTGTAATTCTCAGTGAGTTCTGAAGGTGTTCATCAGAGATTTTTGATGAAATCTTACTTTTCCTGTGCTTCATGCTTGAAAATACATGTTCACAAATGTACGCACTGCCAAAAATTCTTCACTGTGAGGGTGGTGAGACACTGGAACAGGTTGCCCAGAGAAGTCGTGGATGCCCCCTCCCTGGAAGTATTCAAGGCCAGGCTGGATGGGGCTTTGGGCAACCTGGTCTAGTGGGAGGTGTCCTTGCCCATGGCAGGGGGGTTGGACCAAGATGATCTCTAAGGTCCCTTCCAACCTGAACCATTCTAGGATTCTATGATTCTAAAAAGCGATGACATTAATTGTGAAGCAAAGGATATTTTCCTCTGGTAAGATAGGCTTATAGAACTCTAGTAAAGAGACATGATCAAATTTTTCTCTTAGTTGAACATCTGACTGCAACTCTATACATTCCATTTGAAAATTCTCAGTGTATTTATGTTGACTAAAAATGGAGTTGCAAATATACCAAAAAATTCACGAATTTTTCAGTAATCTTGAAACCTATTCTCCAATTCCTTAATCAAAACAGAATGCAAGGCTGCATGTTTTTCATTGATCACAGGACTGTGTTTAGCCAAGGTATCCAAATGCAGAAACATGCACTGCAGTGCATCCTCACCTTGTCCTGGCTGCAGCTCAGGCAGTGCCCATGGCACACCGATGTTTGGTTGTTGCTGAGTGATGGGTGCACACCCGGGACTGGGCTGGGCCACTCTGTGGGGACGAGCCACCGCCATGATGGCGTGGTGGCAGGGGTCGGGCCACAGCATGAGCTGTGCCGGGCCACGTGCTGCCTGTGGGCTGTGGATTGGCCATGTCTGCTGTAAAGGGTTTCCCCAGCCAAGGAGAGCTGTGTCTGTCCAAGAAGCAAAATCACATATATAAAGAAGTAGAATAAAGTCAAGCACTTTGTTTGCACAAGCTCGGCTGTGGCAGCCCTGAAATAAGTCCATCAGGACTGAGTTCTGGCTGAAAGGGGTGAGCCAAGAAAACAAATTCAGTTTTACTCTTTTTGTATTCAAGAGGAACAGGATTTGGGATGTCCAGGATAAATAACAGAGACAGAAAAGATTTGTAGTCTCTTTATCAACTTCGCTTCCCACCTGAAGCAGCTCTACGTGTTCTGAATCCAGCTTGCTTTAAAACTAGGAGTGCAGACAGTATCACCTCCACTCTGCAAACCGCCATTCACACTTCTCTCATTAAGTGCAATGCTGTTAAGACATCAGCCAACAGCACTGGTTGAAGCTATTTAAGCAACTCACTGCTGTGCCACCCTCTGTATGGTGTGAACACAACTGTTGGTGCAGCTGCAGCAAAGCAGCCTTGGGGCCCTAAGGCACCCAAAAAGCAGATGGAGTAGTGGAGCAGAAAGGAAGAAGACTATTCAAGTACCTCTGCTGCTAAGAAAAGCTCTGTGGCTGTGGTTTAAGCTGAGTTAATGCTATTTAACACCATTCACTCCTTCTAGAGTAACTTGCATATGTACCAGTCCCGTGCTCATCTGGGGGATGTTTTGGGTAACCTGGGACAATTGTCCCCAGCTGTGACACATGGAATTGTTTCCAAACAGCGCTGTGCTGAGTTGTGCTTCTCTCACTGACCTGCTGAGTAAGATTTGAGTAAGTCTGGCTGTGTTTTTTGGCTTATTCTTGTTTCTTCAATGTGAGAAGAGGACATGACTTACTGCCAAAGTTCTGTTGTAAGGATAATTACATTACATTATATATAACTCGTGAATTAAATAATCAGTTACTTATAAACACTCAAAAAATACATTTGCAATTCTCTTGCCACTTCTTCTACACACTAAGAAAAAGGAATTTAAGAACACTATCAGCAACAGTATCACCACCAATACTAAAACAACTGCCTTATAAAAAAGCAGTACAATCCACGCTACATTTGTGAGAGAAAAGATGAACTCAGGATGTTTCTGCTCAGAGCCCAGTCTTTGGCTGAGCAAAGAAAGCTCAACTAGAAGGCCCATGGATTTCTAAACAGAGTTCTGTTTTCTGTTATTGGGAAAATATTACGTAGTATTTCATAAATAATTTATAGTCTGCACTTACAATCTTAGTTTTTAAGAGCAACGAATGCTAATTAAGGTAGCAGAAGGAGCTGCTAGAAAAGTGAATGTTTCTCACCATCAAATCTGCACAAGCAGAGAGGGAGCAGCACAAACTATTTAGGTGAGTATCCAACATGGATCTCTGTGTTACACCAATGTGGATATCACATGATAATTACTGAAAACATTTGCGTTAAGGAACTATCAATATTCCTAATTTACGGATAGCACAGAAGAGTCCCTGAAAAATCACCAAAAGTGCCCTGAAATGAACCCACAGTTCCCTGGTCTCAGCCCAACGGTGTCATTACGAAGCTTAGTTTCTCTCTGAATTGTTTGATTTTTTTTCCCCAGTGTCCATCACTGCTTTGTGAGACAGTTATAGCAAAGTGCCACATTTAACGTGGCTACATTACGAACTTCCTCAGCTATACTTTCCAGATCAAACACCATACTAGCTAAAACATAACTTAAAGGAAATACTTTCTCTGTAATTACATATGACCATAAAACATAATAGTGCTTTATTTACCTTCAATCAGCACTAATAAACCCAGCTTCATGACACACAAGCCAGTAGCTAAAGGAAGGAATGATACTGATGCTTTGCCTTCAACTTCTATTTACCTTGTCCCAAATCAATCCCCACACTGAACCATTTTCAAGGCTGCTACCGTCTGTTGGCTGGCCACGAGGCCTCACCCCCACCAATGATCAAATTATGAAAGCCACAGAAATGAGGCAGAACCACCTGAAATAAAATGACCGAGTTTGTAAAACTGCTTTGAAAAAAATTCTCAGAAGATTGTATTTGTGTCAAGCACCCTGAGCAAATCCCAGACCTTGCTGCGTGTATTCAGACAACTCCTACAGTTTTCCAGAGCTATTCCTTCTGTAGGCAAAGTTCATGACCCGGTGTCTCACAGCAAGAGAACAAAACCATCAAAATCTGAAATTCAGAATAAACACTCAGACATTCGGACTTTACTATGGAAAGAATGTGATAAGAAGTGTTTGTGGGGGATAATTCCATCCTGGAGCCTATCGGCACGAAAACACAACTAAACCTTGCAGCATGAAGCACGAGATCCAGAATTTGGCTTTGTTGCAGACACAGGAATGTAGCAGTGATACTGAAGTGACAGTGGGACAAAGCTCCCTGAGCTTTGCTTTGCATGAACACCACCAAACAGCCAAAGAACGAGGTTGTGCCAAGGAACCAGCAGCAAGGAGCAGCTCCATGTTGGCTAAGAGAGCAGGATGGGAATGGCTAAATGTTTTCAACGAGCACTACTGCACAGCAATGAAGTGTTATCTACTGCAAGGAATCAAAACACACAGGAAATAAAGGAGAAATATTTATTTTAGGCAGAATTTGTGCTATCTGCTTACTCTATTCCTAAATGAATAATGAAGATGTTCCTTGGTTCTAAACACGACAGGGGAATAAAATGTCACCATTGCAGCTGCCAAATTTCCAGCTACCAGCCCTTCAAATTAAGGGGAAAAAAAAAAAAACAAACGAATGTACAATTTGATTAGTTAAAAGTCCAAATCTTTGCCCAAAGCCTGGTTCTTCCTGTAACATCACATTCTTTTCTTCTTGTGTAAACTTCTCATTATAACAGAGACATCTTCATAATATAATAATTCTGGTTATAATGTAACTGCGGGTAACATAACTCCTACATTAGAAAAGGCAGCATGCTCTAGTAATGTTGTTTTAATGTAATTTGTGTACTGCAGGAACTGACTGAACCAGGTCATTTAGAATTTGATCAATGTGAATTAGTGTCTTAAAGAGATGAACCATTTGATAATTCAGAATTTGATCAATGTGTATCAGGACCCCACGGAGATAAAACATTTATCATGAACATTTGGAATATCAGTCTAATCCAGGCAGCACTGCAGAAGGCAATAAACAGGCATCAGACAAAGTACAGAAGAGCTGTCAGTTCTCAGATACAAACCTTTATGGGAGATTTGGTTTTTCCCTTTGAATGGGGTAAATTATCCCTAAAGACTGATGAAGCCACAGCTGATGTAATTTCAAGGACTAAATGGAGGAAGGAAAGGAAAATCCAGGAAATATTTAAGTAATTACCCACAACTCTTTGCTCTTGAAACTGATACAGTTTAAAAAGTTGCAGAAATACAAGTTATCTCCATAAAACTTAGCAACTCACTGTCGATGTTTAAAATTGAGACTTCTGTAATAATTCTGCAATTAGATCTATTAATCTCTCCCTTAGAGCCTAGAATCGTGCTGACACGCAGCACAACAGTTTAAGCATTAACAAAATTCAGCAGTTCAACCTTATTTAATTCTTCTTTTCCAGCCAATTAAAGAAGCTCTTTCAAGACCATTGCTTGAAACTCTGCCCACGATCCTCACATGCAATTAAACCGAACATGAGAAGTGCCTGGCGACACCAAAAGAGCATCTTTAGGTTTCACTAAATCATTCATAATTTATCCATCAAGCTACATACAAAAGGCAGTGCTAAAATTACGTCTGTTGAATTTAAACCTTCAGTGAAAAGACAGGCCATTTGAAAGGATTTTACATAAGGAAGAATTTTAAATGGTGCAGTAATATGGGTATTTCATGCCCTTTGTTAAATCTGTTCCAATTTATGTGCATACTTCAGATATCTTTTCTTTCTGGTAATGGTTTCCTTTTGTATTTAATGCAATGGACCAAAATTGGATCTACTAATCAAAAAGCTCCAAATAATTTTCAGAAAGGATTGGCTTGAAGTGCAAAGGAAGCACTGCAATTTCAGTGAGAGGACTGGGGTGAAGAATAGCCAAATAGCTGATTCCTTTTTATATCTTTAGTATCTAGAAAATTAAGAAGTGACCAATCTAATCAATCTAGGAATCTCCAATTCCCTAACCAAATCCCTTTTCATCTTATTAAATACACTTTGGTTTATGCTAGAATGAAACATCCTTCCAAATGGCATTCTTAGAATTTGTAGATATTAAGCCAGCTCTTTTTATGCAAAAAGAACCCCAAAGTGTTTGATTTATTCAGAAAATCGATTATATTCCAGGGAAAAGTAAAGAGATAAAAGAAACACTTCTCACCTTTGGCCATAATAACAATCTAAAGCTATCAACTACTACTTTAACTCAGAATAAAGTCTCGTTTCGAAATAATAAAAGTCTGATTAGGCAATAATTAGATTTAAAAACATGAAAATAACCTAATGTAGCAAGGGAAGGAGAAATACTCCCCTTGGTGAGACTCTTACACAGGTGAAAATAATGACAATGAACAACAGTAATGGCAACATACCAGGCTTTCCATCTTTAATGGGAAGCCCTCCAAATTATGCTAAAATCACATCAAGGTCAATGGTCATTCTGTCCCTCTTGTTTAAGGGACATATGAGCTCAGTTCTCAGTTATACAAACTGAGAACATTACCCACTCCTGATATGAAAACGATTTTACCTTACAGTTAAGTTTATATCACTATCGGTAGCTCAAAAAAAGCCTTTTTTTCTTGCTCATCAAAAACCAAAAGAAAACAAAAACCAAAACAAAAGAAAACCATTCAACAAACCTAAAAATGGTAACACAATAATTCACTTTACACGGCATTTCTTTGTTACTGCCGAGACTATAATGTTGTAAAAAGTTCTCTTTGTATCCTTACTAAAATGATAAATGGAACCTTCTACCTAATGAATGAACCAGCAAAAAGAGAAGAGTCCAAGGCTAAGGGTCAGAGTCACTTTGATCCATCAATTACTGCATCTTCATTTAACCATCCTCAGGACTAATAAAAATTATTTAATTTGACCTTCACTGGTAGGGGCAAAGTGAAGTTGCTAATTTAAATCCTTTCACATCGTGCAAGCACAGGACGAATACTATTGTAATGCAAAGTTAGAACTGAATTTTTGTTGTTCCATTAGCAAAAAAAAATGTTAAGGAATATATTTTTAGGATATTTCACATATCTTATCAAATATAAATCAATTAGGACATTACTAACTGTGCATCTAATTTCTATGCAGCTTATGGTTACTATGCGCAGGCTCCCAAATTCTTCAAAATTCTCTCATCTGAATAACCAGCATTTTCAAGACAGACTGATAGGATCTGTGATAGCAGTAAGGGGAATTACTATGCACTGTAGTATGGATAAGAATTCATCTACTTGCCAGGCTCAGAAGCAATGGTAGAAAAGACTTACTTGAACCGGGCTGACACTTCGTCGGCAGCTTTTTGATATTGCTCTGTGGTTACTTTGTAGAACTGGGCACTCTGCAAAGTTAAAAAAATAATTAAAAAAAAATCAAAATCTTAGTAATATAGATTTCATATAACATCTGTGATATACATGTGAATACCTGGTATGTAATGCTGGTTTAGGTATTTTATACATTTCAGTTGCTCAAAACCAAACCGACAATAAAAATTAAAAAAAAAACACACAACAACAACAACCCAAGAACCTCATAGGTGATATTCTACAGACAAAGTTTCACAGGCATTTTTGATAAATACATCCTGTCAGCTCTGGCAGGTTATGAAAAAGAGAACATTCTCAGGAAGGAAACTGCAAAGAGAGGTGGGGTATAAATCACACATTTAAGCACTAGGAAATGTTGCAACCTGTGAAGCTTCTCCATTAGGAAAAAAAAAATCCACATACCAAATCTTTTCTTCTTTGTGTGTATCTGTTTATGTTACTTACATCCCCATCTAGTTTGCGGGTGATCTTCATGTCAGGCTTCAAAGCTGCACTATAAATTAACTTGAGCTTGACTTTTCCTTTTGCTCTTTGCCTTAATAATGCTTCTCACAAAAAGTTATTTTAATATTCCATACTTCCAGGTTGCTTCCATCAGTTCCCAAATTTCATTTTTTTCAAGCAGCTTCAGAACATATTTTCATTTTCCCTACACCACGGAAAGCATTTCACTCAGTCCCAGCAAATCATTAATTCCCAAAATGCAGGTCAGACAAGATTGAGTCATCAAGCAATAAAACTTTTCTATACGTGAAAATGGCAAAACTTCTCAGTGGGACATACAATATTCAAAGACAAATCACTATAATGTTGTGATGCTTCATGTCTAGATAATATATACCTGGTATTTTTAAAGAGATTTTTATAGTCCTGGCACAGCTGGACCTAAGATGTAATAGCGAAGGCACCTGGCTTCACAGTTGGAGGAATAATGGAAAGTTAAAGCAGTTCAAAAGTTCTCTAAAACATTATTTTCCTGTGAATAGAGCCCAATGGGAAAAACAATGCTGTGGAGAGGCACGAAGGTTTTTTGGGCACTTGCAAGAAGTCTTTCTTAGCTTTGCAACTCTCGAGTCATCTGGCATCCCATGAAGTCACGTTAACATGGCAACAAAATTCTTACAATTACACACTGCGTGATCACTGAAAAAGCCTTTTGAATCCCTATTTTAACAACGTACCTATTAATGCCACGGTTTAAGGTTATTCGTCCCTTAATATGATTTTGCTTCTACAGAGCATTTAGAGCACGGATGGAACAATTCAGCCCATGGAAGTGTCATTCCAATTTTATTTTGGGTGAAGTAAGCGCTTTTTCTTATTTCTTGGAAACGCTGAAAAAGCAGTATGCCTAAAATATTGCTAGAAAATAAACAAAAAAACCCTTTAACTGGGAAGATCACTCTTTTGCAAGCACCAAGGATGACAGTTCCCTCCGTCAGGGAGTTAGCAAACACGTCCTGAACAAAATGTACCTGTGCCAAATTATGCTGTGAGAAATGTAGGTAAGAAAGCCCACTATGGCAAAAGCATTTGATGGAAACTCTGAAACAGACAGCGCTATCTCGAAAAATAAAAACATTTTTCCTTTCCACTTGAGGAAACCATCTTCCAAGGTCCTTCCAAGTAAATGATGTACTCGAAACGTACAGAAATCACTGAAAATAACACCAACTCCAAACACGGGTAAAATTGCATTGCCAGTCTAATATTTCACCACAAATTATAACAAATTGTGTAACATCTCCCACGGTCAAAGGGCACGCACAGATCACAAAGAGCACGGTGGTCTACTGCAGTCTTGCTTCTGAGATTCAGACCTAATAATTCATTTGTACCGAAATCAAGGCTTCCACGCATGCGACTCGGGGTCATTCATTTTTTCATAAATCACTGCTGGCCAGTAAGAAAATGAAATCCTCCTCACACCGGTGACCCCCACGCGTTTGGCAATCCCAGCTGCCCAATGACAGCCATGTCCAGGTTCCTTGGACATAGATGCAATCAATAGGGATGTGATTAGGCAGCAGGCTGACGGCGGGGCGGGTGAGGACAGGTCACCATTTGAGATGATGAATAGCTCTCTATCATCCTCCAGTCCCCCACGATGCTAACATTTACTATAATCTTATTTGGGTTGCGATTTATCTTTCTTTTGCCTGATCAATAAAGATGAACACAACAGTTGTAAGGATCGATCGCAATTTTTTATCATTTTCAAGCATGAGGGAGTGTTTTTGACACAAAAACAATATTCTGAGTGTACCTGTTCTACTTTTTAATTGCAGTTCGAGTGATCAGCTGAGCTGCTATATATGCCAAGAAGGTTTAATCCTACAGCAGGCTCAAGCTACCCAAAAATCATTTGTTATCTTAGATAAAGTATGCCGTGCTTCTCAGATCAGATCTTCCTTTGAAACTCATTCAGGCTCTCTTTTAGAGATATTCTCTCTCACCCAGAGATGAAATATCATCTCAGAAGCCCTCCCTAATCCTCCAGATAAGGATGCAGAGGGCTTTTCTCTAAATGCAGAAAACATGGTGCTGTGATACCATTAATATAAATAATTTCCTCAGTCTTCAGGTAAATACACATCCATACTCATGCTGTAGATGTAGTCTGCGTATGCATGGACTGTTCAACTCAAAGTGAAGGATAAAAGCTATGCTCCAGCTCACAGATTAGCAGCAGTGGCAGAATACCAGAGGAGCTCTGGATCAGACCCATGATCTTCAGGGGTTGCAGCAGATATTCCAAATGCAGCTGGTTTTGTCCCAAAGAGTGTGCAGGCAGGGAGAAGGGAATAGAAATGCCACAGCACCTACCATTCTGCACCAAGCTCTGTGTACATGCACATACAAACCTGAGCTGTGTTCACTACATTCCATATATATACAGAATATCTGTAAGTTAAAAAGCACATCAGATGTTTAAGGCAATAAAAATACTTTTCATAGATACATAGAATCCATCTATCTAGTTCTAGGATTCTCTTAACTAACTGAGCTACTAAAATGGTAGCAAATAACACTGCTGAGGCTCCTTGTATCTTTGATTTGGGTCCCTTAGGCATGTACATTATAAAACCATCTTTGCTTACTGAGTTACACAGCATCTTTCCCTCATTTACACTCTTCCCTGTTGCTGGATAAAAAAACCATGGCTTTCTGCAGACCTTCATTACGGTCTTCTTTGTTGCAAAAAGTATGAAAGTGCAGGAATTGTGTTATGAAAGATGCGAGGAACTTCCAGAAGAGAAGAGAAATGTCAGGGTTATGGCAATTAATCATCATCCCAGATTATGTGGAAGATGCTATTTCTGTATCTGTTATGGAGTTCTTACATAATGCGGGCATGTTGCTCGACTTCAATATCAAAACAAAGTAGCAAATTGGGTTCTTGATGACTAACCCTCAGCTTGTTCAAAGAATCTAGCCTCATCACTGAGGATTCAGGCTAGCAGATCCACACACCTTTTATGGAATATCGAGAAGGGCTTCAGTTACCCTATCACTGCTACACCACAAGTGACAGCAGGGGTGAACTCTGCCATGTTTGAGGAGCTGAACACACACAACTGATAAATGAGAGCTCCATTCCCAATACAGGAAAATGTTTGTGCCAGAAAAAGTTAAGGATTCCAAGACATCATGCCTTGCCTCCCTCTTACAAGCACAAACAGGACTTGGGATCATTTTGGTTTTAGTCACCAAACAGCATTTTGGCACCAAATTAGCATTTTCTATGTGTAAAAAGCTTCAGCCTTCATTGCCTCGCACAGGAATAAAAAAAATTTTCATTTCTTCTATATTATGGTACCACAAAAAGGCCTATTTCAATATCACAAAGTTTGAATCTGTGAAACAAATAATGGATGCCACACACACTGAGCAACGACCGTACTGAATAAGTGGGATCATAGGAGGGATTCACAGCAACGACACGAGCAGGTCTGGCTATACCTTAGAAATCTGTGTCAGCTGGAGAAGCCTATTGCCTTTTATGCTGGTATTTTCCAGCTTGCAAGCCGATAAATACACTACAGGAATCGCTGTTTTTTTCTCTGCTTACCCACCTGGATCTGTATGGTAAAAGGTTGTTGCTATGACCAAACAATCTGAGCCAGAGGAGGGAGAACACTGTTTTAATAAATATGTGAGTTGGTACTTTTATGGGAATATCAGTTGTTCAGCTTAACTGGAAAAGTTTAGGCACATTTTCCCAGGGATGGCAGAAAACAAAACACAGAAGTGATCCAAACTCTGCACAGTCTTCTTGGTACAAAATTCTTAACCTATAGTTCCAAAGCTACCTAATAAGAATTTTTAAAAGCATTGTACCTTTATTTACTGTGCAGGCAGTAAGCAATTCAGAGGAGTTTTGTGGCAAAAGCCTGCAAAAACCCACAGGGGTGACTGATTTTAAAGATGACTGTAATCTAATTAGGCTGAATAGGACCACCACATGTTAAGTTGCTTAAGTGTTTATGGCTCAAAGATGAAGCAGATAACACAGGATGCAACCAAATTAAAATGACTGAGTTTGCTCTGCCTCTCATTTAGTGCCCTTCTTTGAAAAGAAAGCTCAGGATTTTGGTAGAAGTGCCCTTTGAAAAGCTACCTCCAAAGTAGAGGAATAGAGGGAAATGTAGGCTGGCATTGTGGAAGAGAAGCTAAAGAAAAGAGGTCTGCAATTTAATTTTAAATCTATCCAATTTCCCCTGATAAATACACACAGCCTTAGCGAGGATATGTCACGCTATAATTCAGGCAGAGAAAAATATGCTCTTTGGGAAGAAACATTTTCATCATGTTAGCCCTGAAAATAAACTCCCCTGAACAAAAGTGGGAGCAGACACGTCTTAAAGAACATATTGTGGAGGAATAGGAGAATGATTATTTAGCTAGACAGCTCTGATTTCAGAAGTCTGTGTAAGGAAATAAAGTCCTGCAGAACCTGAGGAGGTCAGCTGTTTTGTCTGCATGTGGGACCTCAAAGCACGAGTGCATCTTTTACTCTCAGCTGAAAATCTTCAGATTTCCAGGATGATAAAGTTCTGAAAGATCTTGTCTCATCCAGGCTGATAAAAGGTTGTCAAAAGAACCAAGAGAACTTGAGAGTCCTCATTTAATTCCACTGGAGATACATAACCTATATGCACTATTTTATAACAAACGTGCCAAAACTGTTTTCACTGCAGAGATACTATGACTTCTTTTTGCCATTGAAATTTTTCTTTTGAGCCCCTTGGCTCTTAAAGGCAGATTCAATATGAACATAATGTTCATGCCATCTATTTAAGATTTTTTTTTTAATTTAATAGTTACGTAGTTAACAGTTTGTTTGACAAAGAAAAAGTCGTGTGACTTCTATACAAAGGAGACAGATCTGGCCTTTGCTTCAAGTCAGTGCTGTGAAAGACAAAAACGAGCACAGCTTGACTTCAGAGCAGCTCAGCACCTGCTCCACCCACCAAAGGAATGAAGAGCTTGGGCTGTTTGGCACCTTTGAGAATCAGGGGAGAATTTTTAATTTAAAGACTTCTTTTTCCTTGTCATCCTCCCCCACTGAAGGACTCAAAGCATCGGCAGGCGAAGATGATCATGTTCCCTAAATGGCAAATTGGAAAGTTTTCTTTGCTTCTTTTTAATCCATTGCTGCTGAAGCTGAGCTTTCTTTTATCCCATAATTGGACTTCTGGCCATCTCATCTCAGCATCTTTTATGAACTCATTTGTAGATAATATGAAGCATTCTGGCATTTTGTTTTATTCATTCTGTTGACGTGCAGCCTGAGATCTGTATGGCCTTAAAAGAGAAGATTTCCAAAGCCAGAAGGAAGAAATTGTTCTTAATTCTACTTCATAGACTTCAGCCCAGCCTCAAGACTGCCACAGTCCCATTCTGCTTTGGTGCTGCAAAGCAGCCAGGCACAGCCACATCTTCCCAAAGAAACACAGCAAAGAAAACCCATGGAGAATTGTGATTTGGGTAGCAGGAGGTACTGTGCAAGATGCACGATCACTAGATCACGCCCCACTGTTATGCAAATTATAATGTAAAGTCGTCCATGTGGATTATAAAGAAAAAGGCAAGATTAACTGCTACTAGAAATACCCTTAAAACACACGGTCATGCTTAATTGGTGAAGCTGCCAATAAGATTAACAAACGTGCAAAAAAAGAAGAGGAAGAACTGGGGAAGGGGAATGACAAAAAGACAATAAGACTATCTATTGTAGTGCTCATCAGTGTGCATAATAGATCTAAGTCCCAAATTACATTAACTTACTGCTTTATAAATATATGGCCATTTTTATTGCATCTTTATTTGAATTAAAAACCTCTATTTGTCTCTGAATTGATTTTAATAAGCCAGGGAAAGCCAAGCATATAACATACAGATTCCCAAATAATACTGCATCTTTATTCTACCTCAAATGCTATTAAAGTGATACATGAACAAAGTAATTTCTTCTGAAATGTCATCAGATCAGGCCTTTGCTCAAATTTTTAAACAAGTTATTTTTATACAAGTTATGACTTCTCTCATTTGGTCCAGC
Organism: Penelope pileata; assembly: GCA_013396635.1. Classification (NCBI taxonomy): domain Eukaryota; kingdom Metazoa; phylum Chordata; class Aves; order Galliformes; family Cracidae; genus Penelope; species Penelope pileata. Next base: position 169,869 of record WBMW01004106.1, on the reverse strand, counting down.
TGCACTCCTCAGCCAACCGTTGCATTTTTCAGGTGCAGAGATGAAATAAGAGAGGTCCAGCTCCCCACTTAGGGGATCTACAGACATCTTCATGAGGTGTTCAGCTTTTATGGAAATCTACATAAATTGAGCACCTGTCCATGACGGAATGGCTGCTGTCCAAGGCAAACTCATTTTCCAATTCTGAGCTCCAGCATAATTTCCAGAGTTTCGGGACTTCCAAAGAAACAGTCAAGAGATCCCTTGGTGGGAGACCACAACCACGGTAGGAGGATATTCAGGACTTTTTACAGATATCCACAGAAACAGAAGACACATGCACACATGCTTTCAAGGCAGAGAAAAATGTTAACTGCAAGAAAGGAGAAAAGTAGCTGCAAGGTATGGAGAGAGAAGACAAATTGAAAGAGAAGCCCCACATTTCAGAAAAACTATGGCAAGGTCTGGGATTCTGGACCAAACCTACAGAGGACATCCAGACAGTATTTTCAGGAGTTTGGTAGGGTTTGCCTATAGCTAAGCATGCGCTGTGTTGGCTGAAATTCAAGCACGAGTTCCCTCCTCTCTGCCCTTTACCCTCACACCTCTACAGGAGCACCATGGTCATCTTCCCCTTATGTCCTGGAAGAAATTGGCTCAGGACCACACTGCTCCACTGATGGAATAGAAGTCTGAAATACTATGGAGGACTTTGGACACCAATACCAACAAGTAACTGTTCCTGCAGAGGGAAGAAAAGGCAAACAGGTACCCAAAATAGTCCTAGAACAAGAGACAATACCGCAGCCTGCTCAAACAAAGGAAAAACACATGGCATCTTGGCAACGTTCTGCCAGCAGACAATTCACTCCCCAACATGATTTGTTTTTATTACATGTGTTTGTCAAAGAGTATACATTCTGTTTGTCAAAGAGTAGGCAAGCAGGGTACAGCACTTATTCATCAGCAGAAAATGGGGAAAACAGCTTATTTTTTGACCTTTTCTTTTGAATTTCCAATCCTGTTTTTCAGGCACTGTTAATACCTTTAACTGCAACTATTAAGGTCTCTGAAGTTTTTCCCAAGATATGCTGCACTTCACGTTTCTGCCCCAGTAGAGCATTGATCTCTAATTTGTTAACACTCAGAACTGCCAGAGAAAATGAAAACCTTTGTGAAAAGGACAAATCTATTCAAAATTCTTACAGCTATTCAGCCAAGCATCTAATCTGCATGTAATTGTAGTACAGTCTTTAATACAAATGTTCTCAATCTTAGGGATGCATGTGTAAATGCACAACTATATTTACATCTCCTGCTGATGACAAGATGCCTAATCTAAATCATTCTTATTTACAACTTTTCTCTTCTTAGTCTCACCCCTTTCACTTACACATTATAAACTACATTCTCCTTAAGGGTATTCATTGGATATTACTTTTCCACATCCTAAAGCAGACTTCCCCCCTACCTCCACCCCCAAAAGTACAGAAACACAGAATGGAAGTGGAAAGGGACCTCTGGGTCCATCTGATCCAACCCTGCTCAAATAGGGACACAGAGCAGGGTGCCCAGCATTACGCCCAGATGGGTTTGGAGATTCTCCAAGGAGAAGACTCTGTGCCTCTATCATCAACACAGAAGTGCTTCCCGATGTTTACATGGAACCTCTTGGGCTCCAGTTTGTGCCCAGTGCATCCTGGCACCACTGGAAGGAACCTGGCTCCATTCTCCTGCAGGGATTTACAGTCATGGGTGGGATCCCCCTGAGCCTCCTCTGCTCCAGGCTGAGCAGCCCCAGCTGCCACTTTGCACCACTGGCCACAACCTCCAGGGCGCAGCCATTCAGCCAGTTTTCCATTCACCTCACTGCTCACCCAGTCCGTATTTGATCAGCTTCTCTATGAGGATTCTATGGGGGACAGTGACAAAGTTCTTACTGAAGTCCAGAAAGACAATATCCACTGCCCATCTCATCTATTAGGTTGGTGATTTCCTTACGGAAGCTTATCAGGTTGACGAGCATGACTTCCCCTTGGTGAATACATGATGACTGTTCCTGACAATTTTCTCCTTCATGTTCCTGGAAATGGTTTCCAGGATTATCTGTTCCATCACCTTCCCAGGGTTGCGAGGTGAGGCTGACATGACTGTATTTCCCTGCGTCCTCCTTCTTGCCCTTCTTGAACTTAGGAGTGATGTTTGCTTTCCACCAGTCTTTGGGCACTCCTCCCATTCACCATCATCAACCAAAAATTACAAAGAGTGGCCTCACAATGACAACTGCCAGCTCCCTTTCACTTGTGGGTGCATCCCATCAGCCCCCACGGAATAACGAATGTCCAGTTTGCTTATGTGTTCCCTGACTGGATCCTCTTCCACCAAGGGTACACCTTCCTTGCTGCAGCCATTCAGCCTGATCTCTGGGACCTGGGATTACTGAATGGCATGTGAACATTATCCAAGTTCCCAAATGCTGTCTTCAAGGCATATAGGAACAGCTATTGCTGCTGCCAGGGGTTATGCCCAGGAAATCTAAGATGAGGAACCCCTTCTCTCAGTGGTGCTGGGTACAGATTGTGATACTAGGAATAGCATGTTCATAAAAGACTTTAAATTCCCATTCTAAGTTGCTTTTATCAAATTAATTCTCAAATACTGGTCCAACCAGTAACTATTGCATAGCAAAAACCACACCACAGGGAACATCACCAGCTCACAGGCAAATAAGGATGACTATGAGCCTTGTACGGCTGTCCATGGGTTATATGGCAACCCCAGTACTTTATTTCAGTGTATAGAGCACAAATCTGTTTTTTCCACCACCTCCCCTCCCACCTCTCACAAGCCAGATAGAGCTATTTCAAATAAACTACATGGAACTGCAATCCAGCACTGCAGACAGTTTCCACCTTCAGTATGGACACACAGAGCATCCCATATCTATAGCAGCACAAAGTCAGCTTAGCTTAAGTCTTCTATTATATTCATGCCCAGTTATAGATCATCTGCTGCACAGATAACTCTTACAAAGTTACATGCAGGGGAAGACAACTTGAGCTGAGCCACAAAGTTGTTGTTGCAAACTTATTACAGAGACAGCTCCAAGTACATCACAGCCCTTCTACGGACTACGGCAGCCGTAATTTTAAAATCATGTTGCTCAATCTCTGCAGTCAAAGGAGTAGTCTGGGAAAATCACTCATTTCCCCACGTTTCAAACTCATTTTGGTCAGCTTTCAGAGGCAGACAGTTATCTCACAAAAGTGTCCAAAAGAATAAGAGAAAATTTCTTCTGTGAATTGTGGGTGAAAATTTAGCTGGACCATCAGGCTCTACTCAGAGGCCAGCTACACGTAGAGTTCCTCCAGAGTCTATACCACAGCCTTCTCTGCCTAACACCTTTTCCAATGGTACAGAGATGAAACACATGCTTACCAAGTTTGCAAGCGACCAAAATGGAGGCAAAGCCCTTTCAGGAGACGCCAATGGAATGTGACCTGCTCAGCCTGGAGAAGAGCAAGTTTTGGGGGACCTAGCAGCCTTAAAAGCCCTAAGAAGAGCTCATCAGCAAGAAGATGGGCTCTTCACTGATGTGCACAGTGGGAAAATAAGAAATGGCTGTAAATCAAAATAATAAAGGTTCTGAACAGGTATGAGGAAAAATATTTCCAAGTATAATTGAGAGATGGGGACCCCAAAAGGCTGTGGTATCTCCATCCTCTGTGGCTGACAAAGATCCGATGACACATAACCCTGAACAACCTTGTCTGTCTTCAGTGTTGATCCTGCTTGGAGCAGAAGGCTGGACTTCCATGGCCCCTTCCAAAAGAGTAATTCTATGAATATGCATACCTACAGTCAGCCATACATCTGATATCAGAATGAAAATCTATTTTGGCTTGTAGATGTGCAATCTGCTCTGCAGCTGTGCATGAAATTCATCTTGAGGCAGACGCCCAGCATAAAGAATTAAGGATTGGCTACATCTTCTTTCAAATAAATGGAAAGTAGCTGGGTTTAGCTTTGCTTATTAGATCTACCACTATCACTGCTCAGTTGCCTAAGGGCATAATGAGTGCAAAATTACCATTTTTTGAAGGGCACAGTGCTGTCACAAATAACACGCGCCAACCCTCAAACAATCAAGAATAAAGTTCTTGAAAGAAATTCTAAAATATTTCATCTCTCTCAGTGCAACAGCTCTGTCAACAATGTCATGTCACATGCTTGTTCCTGCCCTGTATCACAGATTTTAGAAGTTTTGTCTTTGTTTTCCTGAACTGTTATCAGGTTGCGCTAACTTTCCTCAAGTAATTGTCTCAGCACAGCTTAATACAAAAAAAAAAAGATCCAAAAACAAGTTTGACAGAAAGTACCAAAGCCTTTGTACTGTGAAATTACATGCTGGAGTATCCAAATAAGATCAGCTTATTACCCAGAACCAGTTAATTACCTGCTTTTGGTCAGACCAATCAATTTTGAGAATACTGATGTCCCAAAGGTTGCACATGGTTGTCCCTATCTGCTGACATCACTCTCAGGTGAAAAGATCTTGATGTCAGGAGCAGCAAGTCAGTAAAGAAGAGGTGAACACGGAGGGACCATCTTTCACCATGCAAAGCTCATGACCAATGTCAAACCACCTACCAGATACCAAGGCAGAAAGTCTCTGGATCCCAAGATGTCACCTGACTGACAGCTGAAGTAAAACTAGAGCTAAGCAAAACTGCACAAAACTACACACCAGGAACAGCTTTTGGTGAGTATGAAGTGACTAAAGTACTTCAAGGATAGCCTCTTGCAGGTGCTTTAAATTGGTTTGGGCAGTGTGAAAGCATCAGGATTGGTACAATACTGTTGAGGATATTAAAAAAAAAAAAAACTGCTATCTTTAAATCAAACTAATGTGAGAATGTTTCAATGCTCTTACAACAGCATATCCCAGAAGAACTACTCTGTTTGGAAACAGTCTTCTGTAAGAGTCACAGCCAAAACTAAGGCAGGTGGCCTTCTCACACAAAAACCTGCTAAACAGAAAATCCAGGACCTATGAAAAACAAACTGCTTAAGTTTTCTCAGCATGCCACAGTGTAATCATTAGCACCAAGTACAATGCTTCAGAAGTCAAAAACATGGTTCTGTTGCTCTCAGTATCCCTACAGCTGGAAGATATACTACAGCGAATAATTCAGATGCAGACCTGGAAAACATTCACAATTTATAGCTGTGTTTCATGACCTTTGAGGATGATTCTCACTATTTAGTGGGCTTATTGTTCCTCTATTTTTGCAGGTTCTCTATATTCTTACCATCCATTTCACTTCTCTCTCCCACGGTGCTCAGTACAGTATTCAAGCCAGAGCTGTTACTCTGCCTTTCATCTTTCCTGAAGGTATTTAGGCATGTTCTGTCCTACATATGTATACTCTTCCACTGGTCTCTTTATCTTTCCTTTCCATTCAAAGTGATCACTTGTGCTTTACTATCTCTATTTTTCTAGACATCCACAGCCTTTCATAGAAAGCTCTTCCTCAGTAGTCTGAACAGATTTTCAGTCCATTCTTACAAATGCAATCTGTGTTCTATACATATTCCCCCTGCACAGTGTCCCTTTATTTTGGCAAACGAACTCAAAATCTGTCTCTGTAGGTCACTGCTGGTCTTATGAAGCAGTTCTGCTCGTCCCCCTGTCCGTGCTGGCAGTGGTCCCCATAACCACAAGTTTAGCCATAACAACTGAAAGAAAAGTTACACACAGCAGTTCTTCTCAAAATACCAGAAACCTAACCACAGCCCTTCATACCTTCATTCCTTAAAGTAACAGGTGTAGGCAGTCAAATTACACCTCTGTATCAATAAACTCAGTTTCCTGATAAATAGAAGGAAATATTTGCAAGTTTTTGTTTTTGTAGCTTACTCTAAGTCACACATCATATATATAATGTAATGTATGGGAGCATTCAGAATGCATTTGATATACTTAGTATTTGTTCTCTTCTTTTTCCTACATGAAGCTACTCAACAAAATCCCTCATATCCACCTGTCTTAAACCTACCATGGGAAAAACATCCATTTGGTTATAAGACCTGGCAATGCCTTTGTAGGATGAGTCTCATTGTAAGCTTATCAAATACTACAGGTAATTCTTTGTAGTGCTAAATGAATTAATGGAATGGAATGGATCCATTCTCCAGAAGGAAGAAGTATTAATTCTCTCAATCAGTAAGCTTCATTTTATAGTGACAGCTCACAGAACAATTTGGGATGAACCTTCAGAGGCCATCTAACCCAATTCAGGCTCAACTAGTTTGGGATGCTCAGGACATGGTAAAATCATGTCTTGAACACCTCCAAGGATGATTACATCTATCTTACATCTGTGTCCCATGGATCATGCCAACAGGAATTGTATTTGTGATACTCACACACTGAACTTTTCTGCTTATTCTATCTCTCTTTTCATACTATTTCTTAAACCTGATCAAGAAGAGATGCAAAAGACTGCCAGTAAATTCAGAGATATCTAAAAAAAAGTCTGTGTTCCTGAAAACTTGTTTAAATTCTATCAACTATCCAAATAGAAAGGTATCATCTACTCCTACAAATATTATCAATAAATCCTTTTTCTGTTAACCATTAACTCCCACTTTAAAAATATTTCAACCATAGTATTGTACAAACACCGGCAGTGTTTTACATTTAATTTTCTAATTTGAAAGTTTGGCTCTTGTAAAGATTTTTCTAAGAAGTTTATTTAACTTGACCAGTATCTGAAAGCTCTTGTCAATTCACGGCAACAATTTTATGAAAAAAAAAAAAAAAATCATTGAAGTTTTCTGAATTTAAGAGTAATTTTCTGCATTTGAAAATGCATTTTTAAAAAACTTCTCTGCATTTTCTAAGAAAATGAAGTTCAACCTGCACTATTCTCCAATATTTCATCTTGTCTGCACACAGAAATGTTTGCGTTGCTCAGCTGAAAGCCTACTGAACCACTTGTGCCTGCCCAGCCACAAAAGATTCTCAAGTTTTCAACATTCTGCGCAATATCTGAAACATACACAACTAAAGAAAGTTTCCAAAAATTAACTGACAGTAGCAGCAGTAAATTCTTAACAAGGAAGGAAGCTCGTGAAAGCTGTTTGAAATGTGTAATGAATACAATATGGTTTGTGCTCATTTCGAAGTGTATTTTATGCCTGCAATGCATTTTTTGGTAAGATTAAGTCAAAAAAAATAGTGCATCTACTTCTGGTAGTAAAGGGGACAAGACAGCAACAACAACAGTTTTTCCTGCAAATACATCAAACTGATCAGCTTCAACTACAGGAAGCAGAAAACTCATGGTGGCTTGAATAAAGACAGAGCTGCTGAGTGCTGATCCACACAACAGAATGATACCCACTGGAAAAGGGTGACTGGAGTCCTCACTTAAGACCGTGGCTCTTCTCTCCTTCCAAAATATCCTTTCTTTTCTCCTTCTGCTTCACTGAACAAACATAGAATCATAGAAACACTAGGTTGGAAAGGACCTACAAGATCATCTAGTCCAACCGTCCTCCTATCACCATCCCTACCCACTCAGCTACTAAATCATGTCCCTTAGCACCTCGTCTAGACGCTCCTTGAACAGCACTAGGGACGGTGACTCCACCACCTCCCTAGGCAGCCATTCCAGTGCCTAACCACTCTTTCAGAGAAAAAGTTTTTCCTCATATCCAATCTAAATTTACCCTGGCGCAACTTGGGGCCGTTCCCTCTTGTCCTGTCAGTAGTTATCTGGGAGAAGAGGCCGACCCCCTCCTCACCACAGCCTCCCTTCAGGAAGTTGTAGAGTGCGATGAGGCCTCCCCTGAGCCTCCTCTTCTCCAGACTGAACAATCCCAGCTCCCTCAGCCGCTCCTCATAAGACTTGTGCTCTAGACCCCTCACCAGTTTTGTTGCCCTTCTCTGAACACGTTCCAGGGCCTCAATGTCTTTCTTGTAGTGAGGGGCCCAAAACTGAACACAGTACTCGAGGTGCGGCCGCACCAGAGCTGAGTACAGGGGGATGATCACCTCCCTGCTCCTGCTGGCTACACTATTTCTAATACAGGCCAGGATGCCATTGGCCTTCCTGGCCACCTGGGCACACTGTCGGCTCATGTTCAGCCGAGCATCAACCAACACCCCCAGCTCCTTTTCCTCTACACAGTCTTCAAGCCAATCTGCCCCAAGCCTATAGCGTTGCATGGGGTTATTGTGGCCAAAGTGCAGGACCCGACACTTGGCCTTATTGAACCTCATCCCATTGACCTCAGCCCAGCTATCCAGCCTGTCCAGATCCCTCTGAAGGGCCTCCCTACCCTCAGGCAGATCGACACATCCTCCCAACTTGGTGTCATCTGCAAACTTACTGAGGGTACATTCAATCCCCTCGTCTAGGTCATCACTAAAGATATTAAACAAGATGGGCCCCAGTACCGACCCCTGGGGGACACCACTCGTTATGGGATGCCAGCTGGACTTGACTCCATTAACCACTGCCCGCTGGGCATGGCCCTCTAACCAGTTCTCTATCCAGAGAAGAGTGTACCTGTCCAGGCCACGGGCTGCCAGTTTCCCCAGGAGAAAACTGTGGGAGACCATGTCAAAGGCTTTGCTGAAGTCTAGGTAGACTACATCAACAGCCTTTCCCTCATCTACCAGTCTGGTCACCCAGTCATAGAAGGAGATGAGGCTGGACAAGCACGACCTGCCTTTCGTGAACCCGTGTTGGCTGGGCCTGATCCCCTGGTTGCCATGCACGTGTCGTGTGCTCTCCCTCAAGATGATCTGCTCCATAACTTTCTCTGATACCAAGGTCAGGCTGACAGGCCTGTAGTTCCCCCGATCTTCCTTACGGCCTTTCTTGTAGATGGGAGTCACATCAGCAAGCCTCCAATCTTCCGGGAGAATACATACATTCTTAAAAAAAGTCATTTTGGCATGCTATGTTTGCTTCCAACGTTACCTGCTGAATACAAAGCTTGCACGACTGAAATGAGGTGGGATTAAGGAATAAAAAAAAGCAGTGAAAATCTCTGTGTTGCAACTGTAATCACAAAAGTTGTGTATTTATCCAGCACTTAACTCTAGCGTAAATCCCACACAGTAGGGGGTGCAGAAAAATAATCTGAGTTATCATTCACTCTTCCTAGAACAGTCTTTAATTCACACTTCTGTAACATAAATCATGCCTTCAAATTTCTAGATGTTTTGCTGATTAAAATGCTCGATTCAAAACATTACATTTTTTAAATTCTATAAAATGAGACATTGCATATTTATTGTCCATAGAAGTATGCAAGTTATCAGAATTCACTCTCGGTGTGGCATTTTGATGATTGCATTGCTCTTCCCCTGCTTGAGGCAGAGAAAAAGTGGTCAATTTTCCAAGGTGCAAAACAGAGAAGGGATTATCAAACAGAACTTCTTTTCAAACATTTGCTCAATACTCTAAGGCAAAATTTCCATTTTTTCAAAAAATTGAAGTACTTGCTCTAGCATGGGTAAAAATGCAAGGATTTGCACCTGTACCAAGTAGTAATTATTGTTTGGATCATGCTAATCACTGCAAAACACCAGCATGCTTGTACTTTCGCAAACTACAGGCCTGTGAGGATTAACTACTGAGATCAGTGGCAAGCTTGGCACAAAGAGACATCTGAGCTGGCATACAGCAACAATTATCTGCAATGCTTTTAAAAATACATATGGCATCAGCAGCAAAAATATTCCGTATTATGGCTACAGTGTTTTTAGGAACAAGGAATATCTTCCTTGGGCTTTATGTTTGATAGATATACAGACAAAAAGGCAATACACTTTGTTGCAGGAAGAATTCCTAACTGGATTACAGTGGTACCAGGCAGAGAAAACACTGAAATGTTAAGATAAAATATTGAAAAAAAAAAAGGTTATTCTTCCCTGAGAATTAGACACATGTTTGAACTCTTCTGCTATGGTTCATTTGAATTTGCCTCATAATTACTGCAGCTCTGTTTTTGTATTTTAGTGTGCATAAATACATATTCCTACGTGATTATGGCCCACAGTAATGCAAACAGTTAAACTCTCTGACAAGGGGAAAAAATAAAGATTTCAAAAGTGGCAGGAGAGTATCTACTCATTTCAAACACATGATTATCTTTCCATATTTCAAAAGGAAAGGCCTTTTGAGGCACAGAAATATGCATGTGAATGGGAACATACTGAAAAGTCTCAGCTTTCAGGTATAATGCTTTTCAGTTAGAAAGGCATATGATGGGAGAACTTTCAGCTCCCTTTGACGCACTTAAAGAGCAGTGAACATGCCACCAGCCTTGCGTTATCGCTGCTGTCCCTCTCCCCACTGATGGCTCACCATCACCATCACCACTTTTGCTACGCTGAATTCCAATTAAACACCAGACAAGCAACACGCAGCCATTCCTCAGCCCAACTGGACCCACTGCATACTGAGCAGGTTGCCAGGCACAGAACCCATAAACAGGCTGAAAAATAGCTCTGTAAAATAGAATACAAGAAAAAAAAGAAACCCTCACCTTTGAAGTATCAGTGTAAAGATCACACATTTTTCTAGGAGGGATCTCACCAATACAGAGCCTCTGCTGCAGAGCTGCAATGCCAGCTGTCTGTTCCTTCTATTTTGAAGGAATGGGGAGTCGGGGATTTTAAAGGAATCTGGGTAATGCACAAGACAAATTGGTTTTGCTCTCTTCAAAGCAAAAACTTAACTGAAAAGAAGCTGTCACTAGGCTTGTCACCAAGTCCATTACTGTGATTTTCTCCTTGTCTGTTCTCCCCAGTTTTCTTCCTACAGCCCTCCTGCTCACCTTGAATTTGAACTCCTTCTCCCTCCTTTAAAGCTGGCACATTGGTTTCAGGGACCTTCACAGGTAATGCAATAGAGAGAAATTGCACTTAACCTTTGACTCCTGCAGCAAAGCTTGGCCAAAGCAGAGATCCATATCACAACATTACACAAAATTCCACACGTTTATCTTCCCCTCTCTGTTTGCAGTGGGTTTAAAATGTGGCCACACCCTAAGGTTTTGGTTCAGCTCCTTCTGTGGCTGGATTCTCCCTGATGCTAACAAGATTGCCAGGAGCACTCCTGGGCAGGACCTAACCCCTTGCATATGAAGAGCACAAGATGCTCAGATGAGAAAGATGCTAAGCCTACAGCAGAGGCAGAACAAAAGATTGAGCAGATACGGTGGAACTGTGTCCTTTCCAAAAATTTGTCCTGAAGAACAACTCTGGAGAAGAGGAGGCTCAGGGGAGACCTTATCACACTCTACATCTCCCTGACAGGAGGTTGTGGTGAGGGGAGGATCGGCCTCTTCTCCCAGGTAACAGTGATAGGATGAGAGGGAATGGCCTCAAGCTGCGTCAGGGGAGGTTCAGGTTGGATATTAGGAAAAACTTCTCCAGAGCAGTGGTCAGGCACTGGAAAAGGCTGCCCAAGGAGGTGGTGGAGTCACCATCCCTGGAGGTGCTCAAGAAATGTCTCAATGTGGTACTAAGGAACACGGTTTAGTGGGCAATCTTGGTGGTAGGTGGGCGGTTGGATTAGACGACCTTAGAGGTCTTTTCCAACCTTAATGATTCTGTGATTCTATTCTATGAACTCAGTGTTCAGTGCAAAGAATTAGAAATGAAGTTTAGATTCTGCTAACAGTCCCTTTTCCCTATGTGCACATACAGACAAACTGTGAACCGTCCCGACTTTGCATGAGAAAGGCTGTGTGTGAATCACAGCTTATTGTTCAGCAAACCTAAACCAGCCTCACAACATCTATCAGCTGCCAGATGGAGACGGTGCTCCTCCTCTGTGCTGAGCCCAGCCCTCTCTCCAACCGAAGGCCAAGTTATTAAGAAATTGTTTGTCGACTTAGATTGGATTGATCATTTATTTCCCAAATTCCTTTTCCCATCATTTACTCATTATACGCCTTCTCCTGATGTAAGAGGACATTTATTAGCTTCTGCATTTATCGTGCTGGCAAATAGAAACATTCGGCAGCATTTCCTGGGGATTCTCTCATTCATCTCTCTGTTACAGGACTGAAGTATTTTTAGGGGCAGAAAAATTAAAATATCACTCAGACTGACAGCAGTGAAAATGAAGCTGGTATGTGCTGGGGAAGGCTATTTCAGCCTTCAGGTTTACAAAGCGATTTACAAAAACGCAGGGCAGCGTTTCACATAAATATTATTGCTTTGTAATGAGAAAAAGCACTAAGTACTGCTTAGGCAGAAAAGGGAACTTTTTAAAATGAAAAAGTGCCCAGAACATTTTACTGCACATCATGCCATTGATGCTTCTTTAAAATGGAAGGGGCATTTAAATTGGGTATATCTTGTTTTCAAATGCAAGTGCACAAAAGATAGAGAACAGAAAACAAGTGGAAAAGGGACTGCCCTGTACTCTGCTTCTTCACTTCTGTTGCTCAGTTTGTCCAAAAGTAAAATAATTGGGCCATTCAAAAAGTGTATAATATACACAAGGTCAGGCTGGAGCAGGCTCTGAGCAACCTGGTCAAGCTGTAGGTGCTCACAGCAGGGGAGTTGGAGCAGACAACCTCTGAAGGCCCCTTCCAAGTCAAATGATTCTATATATTTAAAAGATAAATAATTTCAAGGGAATACATACCCATCAGATTCCCAGACAAGTGAAAGAGACTAAAGAATTACCCCCATTCGATGACTCCTCACATTGTACAACCACTAAGATCTCCAACAGTTACCCCAACATTCTGTACTTTGCCCCTCACATGGTTCAATTTACAGTTGTAGTGGTTTCTAAACGTTACCTTGAGAAAGAAATCCAAGCAAACCATCTCACTGAGGGTTGTTCTAAACACAGCGTTAACTTTTAGTACAGTTTTTGTACCAAAACTTCTGCAAAAGAAAGAGGGTGGGAGGAGGGAACAGACCTGGGAAAAAAATGAAAGCTGCTTTTTCATTAACCACACATATGTTAAAACATTTTGCCATATCCTGTGAAATGTGATAAACACTGCCTTTTGACATTCAAATGACAAATTTCTTTGGTTTGTTCCATTTTGCCTGTTAGAAAATTCTCTCATGATATTTTTTCTTTGCTCCTCAGGAAGGGGAAGGGAAATAGTGCAGCTGAGACTATTAAGGAAAACAGATGCAGACACAATCGCTAAGGGTGACTTAGGCAATGCTGACATGTTTATGTTTAACTGTACGCATCCACTAATTTGTTTTCATAAAAGTGAGCACTGCTGGATGAACAAACTGCTTAGCCTAACAAGGACCCACAATGATTTCGTACATGGGAATAAAGCAGAGGGAGAGTGAAGGAGCTGCCCAACATGCTGCTTTGTTTTTTTGGTGTCACCCTGTATGCTCCCACTTGTCTCACCGTTTATCCTCATCTGCAATTTTTATTCATGGGATGAACGTGCATGTGTGTTCAGACTTCACAAACAAGATTGAAGCAGCTTTAACACAAACTGAAACTATTGGAGAGAAAAACAGCGATTAGCGATGATCAGTTATCATGGGAGCATGAACAAATTCCCGTTGTTAAAAATACAGCAGGAGGGCAGCAAATGCTGACATCCAGAGTGGTGATAACTGTATAAGCAAAGCAGAGTTAAGAAAAAAGTGTGATTTGAGCAGTGAGGGCTTAGAAAGTGCAGGATTAGAAATGGGTTTATGAAAGAAATCACCCTTACAAAGCAACACAATAGTCAGGGAAACACAGGGCACTGCATAAACATCCATTTCCTGTAAAAACAGTATTTCACAGTTTCTTGGGTCAGTAAATCCTGTATTAACTACCAAAATCTCCATGATTTTGAAATCTAGAGGTTTTGAGCATCCCTATTTCCAATAAAAGTCCCTGCTCAGCCACTCAGAAAGCTCCATCCATCCTCTCTGAGCATACATCTGCTGAACACACTGAGCTTGGTTTTACCAAGACAGTGGAATTTCACTTAAATAAAAACCACCATCATCCCCATCTGAGGAAAAATCAGTGCAGAAATTCTTCAGGAAACAACCCTGGGGCATCTTGCAGGCTAAGAAAGAGCCTTCAGGATGATTCTAAAACAGATTTTTAGGCCAATAAAGCACGATGAAATAAAGTAGAAAGAGCAAAGACTTGAAGTTGCCTATAAAAATGAACAACAGAGAAAAAGCTGGTAACCCTCGTGGGGAAACCAAGCCTAGAGATACAATACCAAAGTGATGCAAGAAAAGGTAGTGAACCAGGAAGAATGTTCTTGTTGCAAGAATGATGATGGGTTAGAGAGATGCACCAACAGAGTTAAAAAGAAACAGAAAAGCAGAACTACATCAGAAAAAACAGTGTACATTGCAAAAAGTCTTGAAAGCTCACGTAAGCACATCCCTGCTCCTGGGACTGAGTTATTATTTTGCATCCAGCACAATCCCTGGGTCTTCTGCAAATTTTTATAAAATATGAACATGAAATATTCCATCTTTTGCTTCAAATTGAAAACACCAAAAATAAAATAAAAATAAAAAAAAATCTCGAAACATGGTTTTACACGTTTTGGATAAGTAGAAAAAAGGATTGCAAACAACCTGTATGGACCTACCAGCTACATGTTAACAGTTATCAAGGGTCTTACTGCACAGGGAGAAAAGCCTGGAATATTAGGTATCACACTTTGGGTTTTGTTTCCATTTACATAAAGACACACATGCAGAATGGAAAAATAATCTATAAGCAAACATTTAGGGAAGCATCAATACCTAGCATTCAGTGTGGAACAACTCGTTATTTTGTTATTAAGCAGCATTTCAGCATTGCTATTGATTGGAGATGTGATAGCGAACGATGAGACTAAAGGGGCATTTTTAATAGGAAAATGTCTCAGAATAAACATTTTCAGTGGTTTTATGGAAAAATATATGGGTGGGTGTGTATTTAATAACTAATATACGTATTAGCTGCTGATTTAGAAAGTGGTAAATAAAAGATTATGAGCAGAAGAAAAAAAACAAGGCTTAAAAACAATTATTTGGAATAGTGACTGTGGTTCAGCAAGATATGGAGGTAGTGCATTAAGGCAGCACTCCAGTCTGAAGGCTACAGCTCTGTCTGTCTTTGTCAATCAGGTTGAGGTTTCAGATATTGTAATTGGTAGCAAGTTTCCTAATCTCAACCTGCCAGGCAGGAAACGCTCAACAAAAGCTCTATCCCCAAAATATAATGAAATTTGAAGAGAGAAATTTTCTAATATTGGCAACATGAAGCAAGATCACAGGTTGGGTTGACAGCTTTAGTATGCTAAACTGACAAAAACATTATGCTCTGGTCAATAATAATAAGGGGGGCTGTTCGTGAGCAGTATGGAAACACAAAACATTGGGAACTACCATGAGCAACTCCTTTTATCTCATTGGTGCAGCACGTGAGCTCTGACACGGGAAAGTCTCCTGGCCCAAGAACAGAAGGAGAAATTAATGCATCTTGATTTTGTATTCAGGTCTTCTGCTGCACTGATTCGGGCAAAACTGCAAGAAATCACTGCTGTAGTTGGGTATCAATTAAAAAAAAGGACACCAATAGCTTTACACAGATAATATAATTCATTAATAATGACATGGTATAGGCTCCAGTGGAAGCCGCAATACATTTTATCGCTTCTATCTGAAAAGTGTTTGAAAATAAGTGTTGTTTGACATTATTAATGACAGTAACAGCCAAATCCAGTTGAAGAGACTGAACCCAAGGCTGGTAGATTAATGCAGTGCTTGGGTGGGTTTGATACATAGAGAGAACCCTCAAACAAATATTTATCCATATTTGCAGCGCTGAAAGAGAGCCCCAGCTTGCCAGCTCTGGATAATTTTGATTAGGGTTAACTGCCATTACACCTCTTAGAGGAAAAAAACAACACTAGCTGTAGTTACGACTTTTTTCTTCGACCAAATACTGACATTGAGGTTGTTTTAATATTAAGTACAAAGGCAAGCATCCCCCTTGCCACGACTTGCAGTACTCTCTCTACGTCACTCTACTGTGTCTTCTCTAACAAGGCTGAAAAGCAAAGCAAGCACAGGCTGAAACTGCTGGCAAAATAAACTGTAAATGTCACCCTAAAATCACGGTAATGTCTGGCACACCTGGTATTCCTGAGGGAATAAACTACTGGGATCTCTTCTGTTAGAATCTGGATGATGGTATTGTTACGTCTGCTGAACTTGTTTAAAATTTGAAAACACATTAAGAAAATTACCAATATTCCTAATCCTATTCACAGGTAGATCAAGGGAGAAACAAGAGGGAGTTTCTGCTCCTCCCAATCTCTCCCTGCCAATCTCCCCCGCTCTCAATTTCAATCTCTGTACATAACCTCACTCTCTCTACATATGCATAGAGATACAGAGAGTAACACATGTTTCTGATATATTTATATGGGCAAATATGAAGAGATAAAACAAAGAGGCAGTTAAATACAAGAAAAATGCTGAGAACATCTCATAGAAGTGGGAGAGGAGTGAGAAGGATTGAACTGTTTTGTTTTAAACCACCAATAGATGCTGCTGCTATAATCACTGGCTAAAATTCAAATTTGTTAGGTAACACAACACTGGTACACCCGCTTCAAATATAAAGAAAGGTCTATAAAAATGCCTTTCATTAAGTCTTTAATGAAATACAGGAGTTTGGTTAGGTCGAAGCCAACACAGGTATAATTGGAAGCATCAGTTTAAATAGAGCAGAAGTAAGAAAAAGACCAGGCATATTTAGCTGGGCCACATTTACCAAAATCATCTCTCCAGACACAGGACTATGAAGTATCTCCAGAGGGGCAAACTGGAGAAATTCTGCAAGCCAGAAAAGTCGTAAGAGACTCTTTTATGGAACATAAAAAATGTTGGCATCCTACATCAAGCTTCTACTGAGAGGTTATTTTACTCATCTGTGGTAAGAAAGGTGTCAAACACAAAGTAAACATCGAAGAGTAGTTATTCTGTTGCTATATATTTCATCTAGAAATGTATTCTATATTTTGAATTGCAGTGGACAACTTGGAACAACCTACTGGTGTTAGGTGTGTCCAACAAAGAAAGCACTCATTGCACTCAAACAAGTACAACTCAGCAGATCTGCCAGCAATGTGCTAGAGGGAACTCGTTTCTTCATGCAAACAATGACAAAAGCTTTGCTGAGCTTTCTCTGTGCCTCCCCTAAATGCTCAGTACATAGTATCATCAGCCAAAACCATCTCCTGCTTTGCTAGATGCAGCCCCAAGTCTTAAAACACTGCACCTACATCCCTGCTATTTGATTTTGAAAGACATGAAAGAATGCGGTACAAATGTGTGGAGTGTAAACATGTTTGCTCTGCTGAATACAAACTTCTAAACACAAGAGGTGAGAACAGGGTCATCTCCTGGTTATGAAATTCTTGCTGATACAGACACGCAAGATCAAAGGAAGTAAACAGACTGATAAAACAAACAGAAACAAAAAATCTTTAAACTGCTAAAATACATTGTAGGGAATTAAAATGTTTGTAGTTATTATACTGCTTTATAATAGTTCCCCTCTGTTATCCACATCTTGCAAACTACAGTTTACAAAAAGCCATAGTAAACAGATTCTGGTTATTTAGTTGTTTAGACTTTGAAAAGGTAAACAAAATTCTGAAGAATCTGAGCAACTGTGGAACTCACATTGTTTGCATTGCAGCACTTATGTTCATTACAATCACACACAAAAAGCCAATACTTGGCTGTGAAGCTGAGCTGTATGTTATCTCCTTTTCTGAGCACTGGGTCTATCACTGCAAAGCACACTGGTCCATTCTAAGTCTTGAATAGAAAAAAGGAAGAGATCATTAAATTATAATTTCCCCATACAATTGGTATAAGCATTTCCTACCAACAGGATTAGCACAAACACAAGATCCCAGAATAAAGCTGCTCAGCAGTGAGGATGGCAGTTTAGTGTCGAGCAATTTTGATTTCTCTGGAAATCCTGACACATCATAATAGTGAAATCCTATTTACTGTAGCAAGTAGGATGGATAATACTATTTAACACCTGGCATAGGATGTGCCATCAGCTCCCAGCCTTGTGCTCTGTGTGCTCGTCTTACCTTAAGGTTAATGCTCCTTGACAGCCTACATGGTAAGTAGAATCCCCAAATTAAGTGCCGAACCTATGATTTGCAAATCCTTCCTAAAAATTTAAGTCATGAAAGGAAATGGATGCAGATAAGAGGATCACGTTTGCAGAACTTATGTCTATATTCTCAGGCTCTGATCTGGCAGCGAGCCTTGCACAGTGCAGGAGGCTCCCTGGAAAAAGGCCACTGAAGTCAGCAAGGGATTGCACAGAAATCAGAAAACCCCTAAGAGCTATTGGGAGCAGTGACTTGTTGACTGCTAACACAAGGCTGAAACTTCTAAATGCTAACAGGATACAATTATTTTATTACCTTACACTGTATGCATATTCACGTGCACACTAACCAACACTGAAAGTATTTCTAGGAAATTCTCAAGCACAGAAGCTTAGCTTGACTGAGAAATATCCTAATTAATATTGGGATACACATCTTGCTCATTCACATAGATAAACTAAGTAGCTGTGTCATACAGCAGTCTATTAAAATTAATTTCCTTCTGCTCCCATGACCAGGGGCATGATTCTCCTAACAACACATAATAGTACTACGAAGCAGTGTAACATAAATGTTGGATTTGCTGAAGAAAGCTTGAACTAGAGAGAGCTGAATCATTCTCTGTTAGCTGCAGAAACACACACAGACACACCTCATTGTGAATGTGTTTGATGCCAGAGCTATGGGCAGAAGAGGAGAGCATGTAGTCATGTTTCCCACGCATTAAAAATATTCTAAAGCAGAAGCAGAGGGGTGAAGGAATGACAGCTGCTCTGTAGAGAAAATTAATGCAACTGTTGATGTTGGCTGGAACCTATGTACCACAGTGACACTAAGGATGCAAAAGTAGTTAGGAAGTCTGTAGCCACTGGGGATTGGAATTTACATGTAAACCAGTGGCATAATGGAAGGATGATGGACATGGAGAAGCTGAACAGGAAAATGATGAATATAACAGGACAGAAGTGTGTGAGAACGTGCACGTGTGTGTCTGTACAGATGCATGAGACAACACTGGAGAAAGGCCACAGCGTTGGTCTTCAAGGTCCTAAGCTGCACAGTCTGAGATGTTAGTTCTCTTTCTTCTTGCCCTTGCTACTATTTTAAAAGAAAAATCAAATGGTTTAAAACACCACAAAGGCCAGCTTGTTACAGCAAGCAGCTGAGACAATGTAGGACACACACACCAACAATTCAAATACTACTACCTGACTCGCAGTTTGCTCCAGTCAAGAAGCACCATTAGCCTATAAGGCAACAAAGAACACAGACATTTTTCTCTCAAAGCTTAACGTGTGAGCTCTCAAATAACAGCTTTACACTCTAGTCAGATATACAGTATGAGAAGGTTATTCTTTAACTCCTTTGTTAAATGATCTCATTTTGCTTAGCTGCTGTGGAGCATGTAATAACTCATAGCTTATGTGCTATCTTTGACCTAGAAACACTGGCAGCTGTTAGGGGAATCGCTGGGTTTTTGGAAAGTATCAAAAGGTTTTTAGCACATAAACCAAATTTATGAACAGATATTGCCCTGGAGAATAGAATTGTTTGTGTTTTAGTATCGCAGCTGTCACTGGTGCAGTTATTTTGTCCTGTATTAATCCCCTGAAAAGGTTGAGCATCTTCACTCAGACACTGAAATATTTTATAATTGACAGACTTCATCTGGCACTGAATATGTATAATAATTTTCTCCATAAGGAGCACACTGTGCTGACACTAATCTGTTCTGTTGTCGTCTCCCTTTATTATCAATGTCTGCATTGTTTTTTCAGCAGCACTGAAGAACACAAATATGAAGCCTCTAATTGAAAAAGCTAGGTAATCAAAAAGCCAATTAATCATACAGATGAGCTCTGACATTCAGTGATGCAACAGACAGAAATACCACATATGCGTAACTGAAGTATTTTTAAAGTGTGCTTATTTGATGTAAGAGTGATCTGAGAAGGTAATTAGCATTCTTTGTCACAGGTGACAGACCAATATTGCACATTTCCTCATACTGACATTATCTCTCTGAGCTCCACTTGCTCCACTGCCATCCCACCTCCCATCCTTAGCTTTTCTCTGTTGTACAGCCCACACTCTGACTCTGGGTACCTTTCACTGAACACAGGACAAGCCTAGGAACAAATAAACAGCCTATTATTGTGCTCTGTAATTTCTAAAACATTAGGCCTTTCCAGA
Source organism: Penelope pileata (assembly GCA_013396635.1). Classification (NCBI taxonomy): domain Eukaryota; kingdom Metazoa; phylum Chordata; class Aves; order Galliformes; family Cracidae; genus Penelope; species Penelope pileata. The sequence continues at coordinate 149,526 of WBMW01004106.1, read as the reverse complement.
CCTTCCCTTTTTCTTAAAGCTCTATTTCCATCCCAATGCTCAAAAAATCACCAATACTGAAACTCACAAATGACCTTAATAACACTAGCAGGCACCAGCCTCAGTGAAGCTTGGATTGCAAGATACGTGACCTCTTTGCTTTTGTAACTTTTCATTCTGTAATCTCCACATCTCTGAAAAAGTTCAAAGCCAGATTTAGAGCACAGAGTTCACCTCCTCTCAGAGTTTGAACAACTCATTTTTGTGTAGAAGAGATATGCACGTGTACTTTGAAAACAAACCTGATGACGACTTAGCAAAGCAAAGGTTCCTTACCTTACAAATAAAAAGACTGAAAGAAAAGACAAGCCTGAATTCCACAGGAACTCAACTCTGAAGACATCATCATCCATAGAAGAAGAGAGTCAACTCAGAACTGCCTGCAATTGATCTTGGACTGTAAGTCCAAGAAGTGAAAGAAGAGCTGGCAAGCATCACCAATTTCACATCACTCGGGGGACAACTTCAGTAGTATCAAACACAGGTATTTATAGCTCACTACATCATTTGTATGCAATATTCACCCGCTTAAAATAAGATTCCACACTGGAATTGGCCACTTAACAGCAGCAAGTGAAGGCACTGTACCAGTGACCTACTTCAAGATTAAAAATAACTAAGAATAAAAACCTTATTTGCTGCGCAGCACCTTAAAAAGGTAAAACAAAAACTTTCAAGCAAAGAATCATGTGGTTTTTGTGTGTTTTTTCTTTTTTTTTTACATGTCCTTTGCCATGAGTTACTCCAACACTACCTGTACTTCAACAACAGAGTGGAAGACCAAGAACTAAGTGCACAGGTACAACCATGCCATGAAGATCCAGCTTGGATGAGCTACTACAGATGCTTTACCCCTATCACCAGTCAGTTACTTGAGAATAAGGAAGATATCTTGTGAGGATTTTGCATGAGGAATCTTCATTTGTGACTGTTTAAATAACACAGTTTCGGAATCATTAAAATAATTTAACCTCATCCTTTCAAACTGTTTTTCATTGCCAAGAACATGTCCTTATTAATGTAATATTCAAAAAGGTTGATCAAAATAATGAGATGAAATCTGGTATGCCCTCCATTTAAAATATTCATTAAGATCAATTATACAGACTGATAATTCAGGCAACATGCTCTTCTTTCTAATCCATAAAAACAAGGGTTTTTCTTCTCTCCATCCTGCTAAGCTGCATAAATGAATATATATCATATTAACACTGTTTTCAAAACTAACAAATAAATCCAAATTAAACAATAAATAGGCTCAGGATGAAGGAGAGAGAAAGAGGAAAATGTATTATGCTGAAGGTTACAACAAACCTGGGATCTAGAGCACGATGGCAATAACCATTACTTTGAAAATAACATCCTATAAAATAGCACCCTATAAACAATGTGAATGTTAACAGCACTATGGTAAAACACTTCCTATAAAATATACTGTAAGCACTTCACATACTACCAAACTGTTCTGTGTAGTTTAGTCTCAAGCCTACTGCAAAAAAGACACAGAAGTGCTTTTTAAACACATCATAAACGACCTGCAGTTAACATTAAACTGCAGGTGGGTTTGGAGGAACCACTAACTCTGCCCAGTGAAAGTAACTGTGGACCACAATGAAAGCAGAAAATTCAGTATGTATCTTCACACTTCACATGTGATTTGAAGATTGCTTGGTGATACGTACTCACTTGTACTGGTTTTTCATTTGTACTGGGAGAAAGGTAATAATCCTGGTTAAGATTATTTCTCTATACGTAGTTACTGTGACAGATAATCTCATTGCAACTGTAAGAATTTTGCTAGTAAAGAAAAGAGCATTCTCAGCTTTAAAGCTTCCATCTTGTCAATATTAAGCCAGAAACAGTAGCAGCTAATACCAAAAAAAACCCTCTGGCCACAGCTTTAATCTTCATCTCCTTAGAAGAGTCATCTTGTTTAACAATAAAACATAACCAGAAAGTCACTAGCAGAAACAAACAGCAAACTCTTCATTAAAAGGGAAGAAAGGCTTACCCTTTCCTCCAGTCGAGCCAGCTGCTCTTTGTAGTAGGCATCATGCTTCTTTAGTTCCCTGTCTTTCTCTTCCAGCTGCCTGGCCTAAAAAAAGAAACAAAGATAAAACTGGATCAAGAAAGAGCATCACTCACAAAGCAAAACATCCACTATAAATTGTACCAGTGAGGAATATACAGTGACTGAAAACTGCAGTCTATTAGTTTTTGCCAAACAGTGCATCAATAAGATGATGATTGCTGCATTGAAAATGTAAAGAGATTGTCCATTGTACTTGTTCTTTCCTTCCCTCCGCAACAGCTGCGCCATGGTTTGTTCAAATGGAGTTGGACACGTCACAAAGACAGAACCAAGCACACCATGCAGAGATGAAATTTTTTATTAATTTTGAGGATCACTTCTCAACTTAGGGAAATGTGCTCAAGCTACCGAACAAAGTATGTGCAGAGTCTGATTTTTTAACTTTATTTGAAAATTTCCAAGTGGGCATTTTGACATGAGAATAGCTCTACTTGCATCCAAACATTTGTAGTCTGGTAAAATGGATTTTTTTTTTTTTGAAGTAGCTGCTTTTTCTCCAAAACCCCAATTCAGGAATGCATTTAGCACGTATTTAATTCTGAACATGTGAATGTTTGGAAAGAACCAAACGCTTGCATATTTGCAAAAGGAGATCTAAAAAGTATATCTAAAACTCTGCTGTCCTCTTTAATTATTATTTTTCTGGAAGCTCCTAGTTCAGTTAAGTATCCAACTAAGCTGAAACCCTTTCCTGCAGAGTGACTCACATGTCCAGAAGCTGAAAATAATGCAGAGTATTTGTGTAAGATGCACTGTTTTCAGCACTACTGAGCAAGTTGACATTGTTTTTCCTTTTCATCTCCAATATGTTCTAGTAGGCAGTATTACAGGGGTTTTTTAAAAATTAAAGAATACATTAAAAGTAAACACATGCACACCAAAGATACCTCAATTATGAATGCAAACTCACTCCAGGCAAATAATCTTTATGATAAAGCATCTTTAGTAAACAACAATTAACCACTGGTGGCCATGGCCACAATGGCCTACTCAAAATTAGTCATTTATCCCTAACACGTTTTCGTTCAGGTACTGATACTACACAGTTAAATGCAAGTAGTTCCCTTTTCTAGTAGCATCATGAACAATGGGAAATGTAAACTCTTCCTGCTCAGGGTTTACAGGTCACGCTCACAGAAGCATGTCAGAAAACTTACTCATACCACACATTCTGCTGTACTTCCTGCATAGATACAGGACTTCATTCCCTTTCTCAAGGTTTGTTTTTGCAGATAGACAGTGAATAAAATAAAAATTTTGATGTTAGCCCTTCCTGAAATACTTACCTTTTTTTCTATCTCCTGAAGCATGCAAAAAATCAAACAGCTCAAGTTAGATCGATTATATTATGGCGAATGGAAAGAACACATAAAAACCTGTCAGACACCTCTGTAATCTAGAACTAGGCTGAAAACTACCAACAAGATGCCTTTTTTGTGCAACTTCACCAAAAACATCCCTGCTCATACAGAAAGCACGCAGTCAAGTTTAACTTCCACTTGGTTTAACCAAAGCTTGCTCTTCCCCTACCACCCTACACTCAGTACAGCATCGTGGAGCACATGCTCTAGCTCTGTCCACCATCATTTAAATCAGCCTTTGTACACTAAAGAAAACTGATTACAGGCTTTTCCAAAGCTGATTAGACTAAACATCCTACAACCTAACTACCACACTTCGTATCGATCATGGTTTTGCTTTTCCCAGATAATCCCTGCATTACCTCTCACATCTGCCTTCTGTCCTGGTTCCATGAAATAAAAATTCATTGCAGATTGTGCCTCCCTAAACCACCCCCTTCCAATATTTAACACTATACTTCAATGTGTTACCATCGTTTCCCATATGCAATCATTTTATGCATAACCTCATGATCCCTCAAATATTTGCAAACTCATGCCTTTTGTTCAAGTGCACTTAAATAGGTCAGTGACAAAGAAATTGAAAAATAAATGTTCCATTACTCTGGCAAGAACTTAGTGAAATTTCACTTCTTGGAATTCAAAAGTGTTCCACATGATTCTACCCATAACCTGAAACTAAGCAACAAAACTTGACTTTGGAAAACCAATAAGAGGTCATAAAAAAACCAGTAAGAGGTAATAAGATAATGCCAAGTGAAGATTGGCATCATTTACTTCTCTTGCCACATTTCTGACAATTCATAACGGCAGAAATGTGCAGGGTGTGAAAACACAAAAGGTAAAGGGCATACTGCAATGATGCAGGAAATGAAAAGGCCCCGTGTCAGAAACCCATCCTCTTCTCCGGGTTTCAGCTGATCAATGAGAATCAATTCTCTCCATCTCACAGAAGGAAAACAATAGCAGGAGATTAACAGATCCTTCCTCTCACAGATAAAGAAGAGGAGTGAAAGAATGAGAGGCACTATTCACAACTGCTGCAGACCATTTCATGAAGCAGACAAATCCAAGTAGGTTCAATCAAAAAATCCAAACATCTTGTACAGCAATGCTAAAACCATCGATTATGTTTAACACAATGCCATCAGCTGAAGACTGCACCATGCTACAGTCGCGTTTCAAATTTGTAGAAAAGCTTGCAGCATTTCTGCGTAGCTTTTGCATCTTTTCTAGATGCAATGTTAGGTTTTATCCATGTAATGTGGCTACTGTTTTCAACTCACTTCCCAATATTCTGCAGGTTAGTCCTTACAGTGCTGAGGGATTTAAGATCAGCTCAACATAAAATTTTACACCACACAAGCTCCATCCATGTTAACCAGTTTAATGTTCAAACACTGTTGTTGCTACTATCACTTTTCATATCAAGAAGTGATCAGGTCACAAGCACGTTTAGTCTATTAAAAAAAAAACACATTAATACGTGGATATCTGATTTTTTTTTTTAATTAAATCCCTTTATAGGCAAGTTAGAGCTGGCTTAGATGTTAGCTCTGAAAGTGTCTGAAAACTCCCAAGAAGCTACAGCTGGGTCAAGGAAAACTCTCAGTTACTGTCGTCTGGAAAATATAACTATTCCTACAAAAACACCAAAAGGACTTTTATAGAATATCACAGATTGTCTTTTTTTTTTTTTTCATAAAACAGAATTACAGAGCATGGAAGACATGAAAGCTGAAGTATATTGCTCAGGATATCTTTATAATGGAAGAATCCAAACAGAAAACATTAACATATAAAATTACTTTAAAAACTGTTGATTTTGACTAAATTACCATGAGACACTCTTGACAGTAAAGCATGCTTCAGTTCTCACACCACAGACGAGTACGTTTAAGCTGGATCATTTAAGATACTGCATCTGCAAGTCATACGCTCGTATTATTCTATTACATGGGTCAGCAGAAATAAAGCAGGAGAATGATGAAAAATGGATTAGACAGAATCAGAGTATCATTAAACATCTCTATTTAAACAAAAATCTGAGCATGTATAGGTAAAAAGTACAATTATGTTTGAGAATACTGCTTTTGAGGTTCATATCTACTGATCTGTAATTTTGTCTTATATAGATACCATTAATTCTAAGACAAGTTTGAACAGAATAAACTTTCAAGACTTCCATGTGCCCCTAACCTTAACCCAAATTCTTTCAATTTGTATAGTTCTTGCTCATCGAAAACCATTAATATAGAAAAATGGATTTGCTGAATGATATCTGATCACTAAATTTATATATACAAAAGATAATATGACCAGGGGAATGCAAATGACATTTACTCACGAGACATGCATCTGAATGAGAGCTTTGGCCCTGGTTAAGTTTGTTGTTTTACTTTTCTTTTCCCCCAAGATAATGATTAAAACAGCCAGATCTTATTGCTCTAAGGACATAGGGGCCAAGCAGCAAATTATATTCACAGTGCTTTTTGCCCGAAACTATCCAAGCTTTTATATCAATGATGAAGCAGAAATATTAGATTATAAGAACACTAAATAATACATTAAACCAAAGGTTTAGTCCTCTATACAGTGAAAGAAACTGGAGAATTTGGTAGATCAGTAAAAAAACCTCAGTATAAAAGTGTCTTCCATATAGCTAACGCCCCTGGCATTTGCACAATAATGCAGACACAGCAAAATGAAATATATACACGCATTTATACAGAAGACAATATAAATATGCCAACAGAAGAGAATTCACGGCAGAAATAAAAACTTTAAGGTAATATTATATTTATGGGGCCTCAGCAACATGATCCCAGTGAATATCAATTAGCCGTAACAAAATAATTAACAGTAGTCGTGTATTCAATTAGCTGAATGCTGCACTTTAGTTGTAAATGAGATATTGTAACAGGTTCATTGCTTCTTCACAAAGTGACTCTAATAAACAAAGCATTTACTTGGGTGTTATTTAGAAAAGAGCTCCAGAAGGTCACCTTTGAGAAGCAGCCCAGCTTGCCAAGATAACCCAAAATTAAAACTGAAAACTAGATCTCTATTATTAAATATTCTTCAGAATCACTAAAAAGTTGGACCAAGATTTAAAGGCCAACTTGAGTTTCATTTTCCAAAGTAGCATCTGGATCTGGCATGAGATTCCATGACCAGAGAAATAGATGCCTACAGAAAACTCCTTCACATCACCCCTGCAGGGAAATGTGGTCTGTGCTCAGCAGAGCATTCCTGTGACAAAGCTGAACCCTTCTCATGCTGGGTATAAATATAAGAAGGAAGGTGCAAAGACAGCCAGGTTCTTGTCGGCAGTGCCCAGTGCAGGCCCAGAAGCACTGGGCACAAACTGGAGCTCAAGAAACTCCCCATAGCCGCCAGGTAGCATTGCTGTGCTGTGTGGATGCCGGAGTCCTGGCACAGGGACCCAGAGGCTGTGGGGTTTCCTCCTTGGAGACCTCCAGAGTCACCTGGATGTGGGGCTGGGCACAGCCCTGGTGGCCCTGTTGGAGCAGAGGGGGACAGACGGACCCAAAGTGCCTCCAGACTGAAGCAGTCTGTGGTTACAAAACACACACGCTCATTTTGTCCTTTGTAGGACTGTGCAAACAAGCAGCCAATTGAAAATAAATTATTAATAATTGTCTTAAAAAAAAAAATAAAAGAACAATAAAAAAACCCAGGCAGCGGATGCAACAAGGCTGGAGACACGTAAAGTGTATTATTGCTTTTCTTTATAGAGTTAAAGCAATACCAGGTAGTTTAGGAGTGTAGGTTTATAGGCAGATTTCAAAATTAGCTCTTAAAGCACTCAGCAGTCCCCAAGTTACAGCTGCCCCTCGGTGAGAACTCCAAGCTCCAAATTCATTAGTATCCACCGAGTTTACAGAAGAACACCCCTGAGATCAGTTCAGTTTGCATTTTTCTGTGAAAGAATAATCTGCTTCAAAATAAGAGTTCATCACTAAATTTACAAAGCATCAACAGCCGCCTGAAAGGGATGGATGCTCTGCCTAGGCCTTGCCATGCTGCTTCACGATGATTTCCTTAACACCACCTCAAAATGGCAAATGGGCAAGTGGACAACCAAGGGACCAGGCCTGAAAAATGGTGGAGGAAGGGGCAAATGGACAACCAAGGGACCAGGCCTCAAAAATGGTGGAGGAAGGGGCAAATGGACAACCTAGGGACCAGGCCTCAAAAATGGCGGAGGAAAGGGGGAAGCAGACAACCAAGGGACCAGGTGTGAAAAATGGTGGAGATACGGCAAGAGGACAACCAAGGGACCAGGCTACAATAATGATAGAGGAAGGGTGAAGCAGACAACCAGGGGACCAGGCCACCTACATGACATTCAAGGCTGCAAGTGGCATCAGGTCCAGGGGCTGAAAGAGTGCTCTGTCACAGCGAGTTTACAAGACCACGGGGATTTGCCCAATAAAATGTTAACTACAGAAATGTGGGATTTTTTAGCCATTGAGTAAAGGGAAAGGTCAAAGAAAGTATCTATAGGCCTTCAGGCAGGCCTGTGTAGACTGAAGAAAAGGTTAACGGAGCAATAGGCAAAGAAGGCAGCAGCAGAGGGGTGGCCTTCAGCAGCTCCAGAAGAGAAGGATCTGACAGGAGAACTGCTGACAGGGCAGAGTGCATGTGATGCACCAGAACTGTAGGGGAGCAGATCTCAAATGCCTTTCAAAAAATTAACATTAACATTTACGTAGCTAAAGATTTTCTGTTTATTTTACAATCGAGGTTTGCTGGATGAGGGTATCTGTGCATTAAAATGGTGTGAACTCACAAGCTCATTGACGCTGATGTCACTCATGTACAGACCGTGACTGTCACACTGCAATACAGGTATTCAGCTTTTGATGCCCACCAACTTGCTCTACAAAGAAACACTTTTGCAGCAGACTACATCCACCTACCATGTATGGTCTGATGCACTCACATTTGCACATTGATAAACTCAGAGAGGAAGAAGATTAGTTTTTCATATACATTGTTATAGAATCATAGAACGGTTCAGGTTGGAAGGGACCTTAGAGATCATCTTGGTCCAACCCCCCTGCCATGGGCAAGGACACCTCCCACTAGACCAGGTTGCCCAAAGCCCCATCCAGCCTGGCCTTGAAGACTTCCAGGGAGGGGGCATCCACAACTTCTCTGGGCAATCTGTTCCAGTGTCTCACCACCCTTACAGCGAAGCATTTCTTCCTTATATCTAGTCTAAATCTACCCTCTTCCAGTTTATAACCATTACCCCTTGTCCTGTCATTACCTATCCTTGTAAAAAGCCCCTCCCCAGCTTTCCTGTAGGCCCCTTCAGGTCCTGGAAGGCTGCTATCAGGTCCCCCCGCAGCCTTCTCTTCTCCAGGCTGAGGAGTCCTAACTCTCTCAGCCTGTCCTCGTAGGGGAGGTGCTCCAGCCCCCTGAGCATCCTCGTGGCCTCCTCTGGACTCGCTCCAACAGCTCCACATCCTTTTTGTGTTGGGGGCCCCAGAACTGGGCACAGTACTCCAGGTGAGGTCTCACGAGAGCAGAGCAGAGGGGCAGAATCCCCTCCCTCGCCCTGCTGGCCACGCTTCTCTTGATGCAGCCCAGGATGCGGTTGGCCACCAAAACTTCAGTCTTCATTAAGTGTGTATGGCATTCCAACAAAAACAATTCTCAATTTCCACACTTCACACTGGATTACATATTTGAATTTTAACCTTCTATTGCAACCTATATATATGTATATAACCTATATATATACACATATATGCATATGTATACATACACATACACACCATCCTGAATGGGTACTGGAAGTAACTTATGGATATTATTAGGAACATATGCTTCTTCACTATCCCCCAAAATAATTTCTTTTGAAGACATCACTATTCATAAAATCATTCCTAACCATAAAAAAAGATCCAAACACGTCACTTACAAAAAAGCTCTGCTAATTTCCACTTGTAAAGGTGGAAAATAGTTATGAATTAGAAACAGCAGCAACAATAATGCATCATAAAATATATTATTTGACAACTGTAATTAAAACAAGCTTTTGTAATTACCAGTAAATGTGCTACAGTACATTTTCTAAAAATAATGAACTCCTAGAAGAATGAATAGTAGAAAAGATCACATTAAGAGTAGGCTAATGGAGAAAATGAAAAAACTGAATTTTTGAACAAGTTAGGATCTGTTTTATACAGAGGACGTGATATTAAGCTTCATTTACTAAATCTAGTTATAGACCAAGAGTTTAGGAAAAAAAAATAAGAAACAACAAAACACTGCATAGTGCATTAACCAAAAAAAATTTCAGATTCTTATTTCTTATGTAAGCCTCAGGAATATGCAACTGAAATTCAGAGGCAAGTTGCTATCCAACAAGACAGACATTCATGGATGCTCTTGTCTCAACAAAAAGCGCTTCTATCACCACTGTGTAAGTGGCTGAACATGGAACGTGTGGGATAACTGCTGAATGAGGTGGACGATTTAGGGAGAGCAGACATATGGTGTAGGTACTCAATGCGACCAGAGGATAACTTCAGTTGGAAGGGACCTCAGGAAGCCATGTAGCACAAGCTTCTGATCAAAGCAGGATCAACAAAAAGGCCAGACTGAGTTTCCCAGGGCTGCACCCAATTGGGTTTTGAAAATGTCTAAGCATGGTGACTGCATGACCCAACTTACACCACGCTTTCTTCATCAGCAAGGTCTCTGTCTATAGATAAGTTCATGAAGGAGAGGAATCAACTCAAGGTCTGAGTCAGCATCACTTGAGAGACTCCAGGCTCCTTCCAGCCTGAATTATTTTATGATTTTGTCCCCAAAACAAGGGGCAGAATTGTCATGCATTTGTACCAAGTGACCATGAAAGAAGCAACGTGAGAACTAAAGAAAAGCTGCACTTAACATCAGACTCTGCTCCTCAATGGATGAACCAGCGTGTTTTGAAGACTTTACTTCCTCGAAAATGAAAATGAAAATTAAAATACATTAATGACTATTACATTCATTAGCGATCTGCAGAAAAGCCTCATGTTCCCATCCAATCACGGTTCAAAGAAACAACAGACACTAAGCAAATCTGTATTACATATATGCATGCCAGTGGGAATAAAAGAAAAGCATGACTTATTTCCAAAACTATGTGCCTTCTTTTCATTTAACTAATACAGTCTTAAAAGATCAAACATATTGAAGAATATCTGTACTGCTGCCAGGTATTTGTAGTAATTCAAATAATGTGTACAACCTTTTCTGACAGCTTCTGATGTTTCAGTCATATGTCAAACATTTACAGTTTTCCACTAATCTTAAAGAAGCAGCCATAGACTGTTCTGCATGTGCCAAACTGCATTTCCCTATATAAAAACGGAGCAAGAGAATTATTACTCTGCAAAATTCAGAAAGAAAAACTGTCAGTAAACAGATTTAGGACGATGTTCTACTTCCAGCTATGTTGTCATATCACTATTCTAATCATTCCTAACATTTGTGTCATTTTTTAAAATTTTTACTGCGTTTAAAATTGATCTAATCATAATCTTACAGAAGCATTTCGAAATTCCTGGATAAAATAAACAACAGATAGACAAAGAAGAGGTACAAGCAAGCACTGAGAGCCAATATTTGATGTACTGCATTGTGAAAACTAAGGAAAGCATAAGGAACCAACATCCTTCCTTTCAGAAGAGATTCTCATGCCAGATCACAGTCCAAAAACCACAAAAACATCTCAGTTACCAAACTATTTATACCAGAGATAATTTTGAATTTTTTTTTTTAAGCTGTCCATCAAGGAACTTCTTATTCCTTTTCCAGGAATCCAGCATCTTTTGCCATCACTTTCATATTCCATTTTTAAAGCCATAACTTACTTATTTGCTCTGTAAATTGAAGATTCATAGACTGAAGGTAAATGGTGAAATAATTCTCATAGGTACTGCACTAAATCTCAGCGAAGCCCACTTCAAAGTCAATCTTATCTGAAATCCCACAGAAAACTTGCTCTGTCTTCTACTGCATAATTCTATTTTTCAGAGTTTTAGCAGCACCAGGGACCAACCACACATTCTCCACTGTTGTTTTACACCTGCAAATATCCTACTTCTTGTATCAAATTATCAAAACTATACTTAAATTGATGTAATTTTCTCCAAACAGAAGTTGCACCACTGGAACTGGCTGCTTGACCTGTTATCCTGGTAACCAGTTTTCACTAAAGCAAACAATGCTGATGCCCAAGAAGGTAAATGCACTTTTGAATACAGAATAAGAGTACATTTATTTCTCCTCAGCTATTCAAGTTATTGATTTTTGCTTAAGACACAGAAGTGAATCACTTGTAACTACATCAGATGTTCCTCAATTTGAAAGATACAACATAAGCAGGGCCTTCATTTTTGGACATTCAAGAAAATACTACTGAACAAATATTTTTATGATAATGGTTTATCTGTGTCTTTTGGGAATTAGATCTTATTTTATTGAACTTTTCTGTTTAGTAATAAACAAACCATCAATACTCATTGTCTCTCAAATAATTCAGCCATACTGTTTCCCATTATCTCGAAACGGGGATTTTCCTCATCAGCTTGATAAAAAAAAAAAAAAAGCTGCAAACCATAGATAATTTAAGATAGAAGTTGCAACTCAGCAACAAACTGAACTTTTAAACAGCACACATGAATTAATTAATCTACAACAGTGAAATATTTTGGTGTTTATCATCAGCATTGCTGAGGGAGTAAGCTGTGAAGCTGTAGCTTTCACAAAAGACCTTTTCCCTTCAAGACACACAAAAAATGGAGGAGGCGGAGAAAATATTCACAGTTGCTTTGTATGCCATAGACATCAGAGCTGTACAACAAAGTTATCCCATGGATATCTTTGTAACACTTCAAAAACTCAGTGTAAGCAAACTATAGGACTGATACATAGTTCTTTCAACCCTAAAATATCTACCTAAGTTTGAAAAATTTATGTGATAAGAAAAGTTACCATACCTTTTTAAAATGTTAGATATAAATTAACATTTAAGCAAAGCTGGAAGCAAGGTCTTGGGAAGCAGAGAGGGGAAATGCAGGAAGCATGTAAGGGGACACAGCCAGAATTCCTTTTTTCTCCTTTAATTAGCATATTATAATCTTGGTCTTTCAGAATTTTCTTTAAAGATTTAGAAAATTATTCTGAAATAAGCCCACAAGAGAATTACTACCCTGAGTAGAGGATTTCTAAAACAAGCTGGGATTCACTTATATATTGATTATTGGTGAGCATCTTCCTTTTGTAAAATCCTATAACGTGTCATTGAATTTCTGTGTCCAACATCCATTCACTGCACTTTTATTTCTCCGTTCATTTGATTGCAAAGTCTCTAGGGCAGAGCCTGGAACTCACTACACATCTGTGCAATGTTCAACATAATTACACTTCAAGCTCTGCTGGTGGTATTATTCTATCAGAAATAGAATTCTAAGCACAAAAAAACCCTACAAAAATAGTTTAAAAAATTGATTAAAAGAGGCAGATTTAATATAAGACGGTATGGAAGACAGACACTTGATTTTTGTAAAGAACATGCTGGAAAAATAAATTAAAAGAATTTGATTTTTTTTATTAAAAGCCTGCCCAGCTCAGATGGTGTATGTCTAAGGATGCTAGCAGTGTGGGACTGAGCAACTAAAAAACTTATACATATCAATTACTAATTGGAGACAAGAAATATATCTAAAAGATGGCCTGATGCTAACATTTGTATTCCTTATTTTATTTTGACTTCCTTGTCATGTCAATTTGTTGACAGAACATTTAGAGAGAGAAACATAATGGCAGAGACTGGCTGCTACAAAAACATGGTGCTATGCTTTACTGTAATTCTTTCTGGCAATAAGAATCCATAAAGCACGTGATGAATGTGACATTCAAAAACAATTCAGCAATACCTTCAATGAAAAAAAATGAAAATCAAACAATCATAAAATCCAATGAAATTCTCAAAGGCTCAGTCAAAATTACTGGAATGGCCAAAAAGACCAAACCAGAGAAGCTTGTGTGGTCCATGTCCCCTATTTTGGGCAGTTTGCAATTTCAATGACCCCAATCACATAGAAAAAGGGAAATACCAAGACAAGCAAAACTGGAGGCCATCTTAATTCATCTCATGTTACTGGAGATCAGAGAAGACCATGTAGGACAAAACCAAAGCTATTTAAGTGACAATGAACAGAAAGCCTGAAGAAAGGCAGGATCCAATGAGGACAAATAAAAAACGAGACAGCTTGGAAGCAAAATCATGTCCCAGCCACACGAAGCATTTTTAATCTGAATGTAAAGCTCAAGAGAAAGACTTCATATTCCTGCAGGCAAGCCAATAAAAACTTATCCAATGCGTAACAATAGGAGAATAAGGACAGAAAGATTACAAACAAAAGCAGAAAGAGAAGACAGCACCACACGGTGATTGCGTTATTTGGTGTAGACTAAAGGCAGATCTTCCCCAAGCTCTGGTCACTACACTCAAAAGCTCCAGAGAAGTAAGAAGCTGGAGATGCACAAAGATCAAAAGCACCAGCAGTGCCTTGTGTGCACAGAAGGGTACAAGATAGAGGTACACAATCAGAGAAGGTAAGATGGGCTGTCTTATTTACTCCTTCTCATCATACAAGACTGAAGAGATATTCAGTGAACAGTGAAATTGAAAAGCAACAAATTTGAAACCAATTAAATGCATAATTAACCTGCAGAACTCATTGCCACAAGTTATCAGTGAAGTCAATCGCTTAGCAAAATCCAAAAAAAAAGTTGAGATGTTTGTATTAACTCTGAAAACAACCAGTTATACCTACGAGGTGGCTGAGACTGGATTCCTTTGAGGGCTGTAAACCTCATCATTCTGAGGACAATTAAAAATACTGAAGTCTGTCAAGCATGAATTATAAGAGATTAGGATGAAACTCTCCGTCCTTTTCACACTCCCTGAAGAGTACGAGCCTCCAGACAGCTACGCCTTTCCTTGCCGTTTATGACAAAAAACATTGAGTCAAAAAGTTCAGCCACTTCAGCAAGCTGCTGTAACACTGCATTTACAGAACCAAAAGAAAAAAAGAAGCTTGAATACACCCTGCCAACTCTTTTCTTTCAGGATGACAATCCATATAGGGATTCCATAGATCCATCCAGAAAGCTCCAGGAAGTCCTCTTGCAGAGCTGCCTCTCATCTCTGTGTTGGTAATGGCTAAAACAATACAAGGAACTACTGTTAAATGAAACTTACGGTGTAAAGCAAAACAAAGCATCTCTTCAGCTGGGAAAAAGATAGCTAATGAGTAAACTTAAATAGGGCTGGAACCAGAATACCAAACCTGTTCAAATGACTTTTGGAGAAAAAAAGACAGCTGAGTTTCTCAGCTCAGCAAATTCCCTACCATTAGCCTTATTGTTCTTAAGGCAGAGAAATCCATGCAGCAAAAGCACAATTTTCCAGACTGAAGGAGAACAAAATTGCTGAGAAATACGAGGACAAGGACAACGTGTCCATGCTCTGAGTTTACTGAAGCAAAGCAACACTGACGGCTCCCCCAGCCTCCTTCCCCCCTCTGCTCTGCCCCTTTCTTCTCTTCACCTCCCCAAACTGATATGAAAAAGCTAAAATTGTCACTGCTACTTCTCTTTGTCACTTCAGCTAAATAACTATCTATGGTGAGTATAAATTAGGCCTGCAGTTTCAATAGGAATAGTAATGAGTCAATCACTTGAAAATCAAATACAATCACTGTAAGGGCTGGGCAGAAATGGATGAGGATGTCCCATTACAATCCACCACTAGACAAACTATTAATTACTATGTTGGTTTTTCTTATCGTTTATTGCTGTACCACGAAGAGAGCAGCTCAACCTTAGACATCGATTAGGATTCTGCTGCGTTCAGCACTACACAAATGCAATATGGACAATTAGTGGAAGGAAGAACACCTGCAAAAATTAATGTAATATATATTCAAGAGATAAGAGGGCAAAAAAAAAAAAGACTGCAGACTATAATTAACATCCAATAAGCCATTCCTTGAGGTATTTCAGGAATTTTTCCATTCTTACAGAACACGAGTGCTAGAAGGCATAGTAACAAATAAGCTGAACTTGTGCAACTCTCCAGCGTAACGTCCAAAGCTGTGTATGTTTTTAGCCATCAGAATGATCCTGACACTGACTACTTTTTGTTTGCTTGCAGTTTTAAGCAAAAGAAAATTAGGACTCCAATGCAGACATCTTCTGGCTCCAGGGCTTTCCATGTAAATGACATCCAAGAGAGTGTCCTTACTGCGTGTCGAGCATCGTGTCCCCAAAATGAAGCAAGCACAGTCCTGGGGTGCAGGAGTGGGAGCTGCATCCTCAGCAGAAATGTTTGTGCAACATCAGAAGGGTTTCATTCCTTCTGGGTTTTGGTGATGCTTTCAAGGACTCCAAGGCTGTCTGTACGGTACTCAGAGAATCTACAATCCCTACATTTCCATACACGAATACTCTTCTTTTAACATCACCATTTTATGTTGTGGGTGAGAAAGTTTGTGAGTGAAAGCAAGCACTTATAGGCGCTTTACAGAAAAGTGGTTTCATCCCAGTAAATAGACTACTTCAGGAAAATATAAGCTGTCAAGTACTTTTATAATAACAGCCAAAAAAGAAAACTCCTGCATTTTGGGAGTTGCTAAAACATGTCAATTTTACACAATCTTTTGTGTACTGCCCAACATTTAGAGTGCTAGAAAGCAAAGCTCTTCTCTGAATTTGTGAAGTGTTTTTTTTACTGCGTGCTTAAACCTTATTTGTCATGCAATACAGACTGTTCTAGGCCACAGTGAGAATTAGTGCTTAATTTTGTAAACGTGGAGAAACATACCAACTACTCGCAGAGGTAACATCTCTGGTATTTGCATGAAATTGAGAAGAGCAAAGAATTGTTAAAATTAGATTAATTCAGAAATGGTAGAAAAGTAACAACTTTTCTCTGTCCTTAAAGAGGAGGAAGAAAGATTCTGCAGAACAAAACATGACTGATCATAAATAGGTAAAAGATTAATAAAATGTTTATTCATCCCTCATGAATACAGAGTACATGACACCCAGTTTCAGGTTATTAAATGGAGTATGGTCCTGCAGTGAATCAAAAAGAAAATCTGAACGAGGGATTGAAGACTTCTCCCGTCTCCTAAGTGCTGTCGTACGATGTCAAATAAACACAGAAATTACGGTGACACGATCAGGGCACCCTGACCAGATTGACCGCAAATGGCAGGAAAGAGCTGAACTTATTTTATCCACATTTTTCTGCTCTCACTTTGCCTTGTGAATTACAAAGGAAGCCAGATTTCAGAGACAAACAAAAGAAATATATAATTGAATTCTGATATACTTTTCTTGGAATCTTCTTGGAATATTTTTGGAATTGTTCTCCATTCATGAGAGCAAGCATTTAGAGCCACCCCTTTTTGATTTTGGATCTGGAAGAAGAACATACTCAATATAGGTTAAGAGATGTCTATTTTCAAAAATAAATTTCTAAAAATAAAAAATATTGCATCAGTGAAAACAAGAAATAATCATTTTAACTACTAGTGTCTGCAGGGTGCCAGATAGCAACACAGCTGGTCAAGTTGTACCTGGTATTCTACCTTTATTTAGCACTGGTATATACATGGTATATACACTGGTATATACATACCAAGAGATGGGGAGGCTAAAAAATCGAATTTCTAACAGAAATCGCATTTTTTTTAATAAGAGAACTCATTGTATGGCAATCTCTGATCACTCAAACAATACGTAAAAGTTATTTGTATGTGAGAAAATACTCACAGGCACCCTCTGGTACATTCATCACCACGTAGTAGTGTGATCCTGCTAAATTTTAAAGACTTTGGGAGATGATGTTGAGTTACTGAGTGAGACAACACAGCAAAGTCCGTGTTGGCCACTGTAGAAACTGGTATGGTTTCACTTAAGCTATCACTGAATCTGTGCCTCAAAAGGTGCTAAGGAAATGCAACGCTGTTTCCAAATGGGACATAACACCAGTGTCCTAATCACCTGCCAGTAAAACACCTAAAGGGAAAGGTAAAAATTGGGTTCCCCCATCACCCTAACTGGACATCAGCCTCATTAACTGCAATCTACCTTTCAAAATGCAACAGGCAGTCTCCAGCAGCGACGATTTTTCACTTTTTTCTTTATGCTTCTGAGCACTATTAGACATCAGCCACCTTCTACCTTCTAGCCTCAATTTATAGGTGGAGGAAGCAATATATTTACATGCAGAAGTTAAAATGTATTCGGGCACTGAAATACTGACAAGGTAACTGTTGAAGAAGCACAAATGTTATTGCCTTGGGTGACATACAGTCCTAGCCCAGCTCAGACACACTCCAAAGGAGAGATGGAACAGATGAGCATGAATCTCCATCACGCAGAGTAGCACAGATGCGTAAATTCTGCTCCTATAAACTAAAATTAAAGCAAGTCTTATTCGCTTTTATGAAATCTTAATACGTAACACAGCAAGCAGTATTTTTTTAATGATAGGGAAATAGCCTCATATCTCCTCTTACTTAAGTGGAGTCAGGTTTTTTTTTGTTTTGTTTTGTTTTTTTTGGTTTTGTTTTTTTAAAAAGCCTAAGCAGTTTTCCTGGAAATTTAAGCTGTAAGGTTTTAGTACAGTAGAAAAGATCTCTACTAATTTTAACATAAACCTGCAAGTTTTTTCAACTCTATAACAAAAGATTCAAACAAACCTGCTCCATGGCCCATGCAAACAGAGCTGCTTCATATATTAAGACAAAAAACTAAACCTAAGACTAAAAATAAATAAAACAAAGACAGTAATTATCAGATTGGGACCTGCCTATTCAAACCAAGTAGGCAAGCTCAGGGTTTACTACATTTTTATTTTTATTTATTTTTATTTTTTTTACATCAGCTGGTGGTCCGTGCCAGCTGCAGGTAGTTCTGCTCCCAGTTCTCAGTCTTGTCCTCATGCATCTGGTCATGCATTCCTCCCTCCTGCCCCACACACCAGGGACAGGAATGGGACCAGCATGCAAATCATTGCAGTCTGCCATGGCATGACAGCAGCAGGGCAGTAAGCAGTCCCTCCCCTGACCACCAGCTCAACAGAGGAAGAAGAGGCGAGATACCACCCTTCCAATGCCTCCATAAAAAAATGCTATTTCCCAAACCACAAGTTTGGTCCTGGATATAGAACTGAGACAAAATCCTTTTCGGTGGCTGCTCACTACAAATTCGGGAGTGTCCTATGCAAATGGGTTTCACCCTTTAGGAACTGCACGCATGCAAAAGGCTTTCTTACTATAAAAACTAGAAAGATACTCTAGAGAACTTATTTTTACTCCAAAATATTCTACTAGCTAGCAAGTATATTTTCATGGAATGTTGGAATTCCTTAACGTTCAGAATGCCCAAGTTAAAACAGTGCTAGCGTTGTAGCTGTGACTAAACAACATAAGAAACTCAAGCAGGGATTTGGACTTCTTAATTGCATTAAATGTTAACAGCTGGAAAGCAAATATACCTGCTTTAGGCACACAAGTCTTTTCTCCCCCCCGAAGCATATTATGTCACACATTTTTGTGAGTATATATATACATATATGCAAGTACACATTTTTATGTGTACACAGAAAAACATTTCTCCTTCATACCTTGATCTCAAAAACTACAACATACAATCAAGATCTTAAATGTTTGCCCTACCTACAAGTTTTTCAAAATGTAAAAGATTAGGAGAAAAATAAAAGGCTTCTACAAAATACATGAAAACGTTATTTGGCACTTTCTTAAAAGAAACAAACAAACAAACAAACAAACAAAAAACAGCTCCTTTTTGAAGCCTGAAACTTTTTTCACTCTTATCCATGCATAAGGCTTCCAAGCATTACCAGCATTGAATCTGAATCAAAATACAGAAAGAGTAGGAATGGTATATATAAGTAACAGGATGAAATTTCTAAAAGGATCAGCATTTTAGTGAAAACAAAATATCCATAAGCAAGTTTAGTGGGACCAAGACTAGGCCTAGATACTTTTGCAGAGATTTTATTGTTTGTTTTTAACATAACAGGGAATCAAAAACATAGAATATTTGACTAATCTTCTCTTTGTTCAGCTCCCAAAAAAATTTTCAAAGCCTTAACACAAGCATTTCCAAACTGCTAAAGAAGTGCCAACAGTTTCCTTCTTAAATGTATTTTTCGCACAACAAAAAAACAAAGTAAGAAGTCATACAGACAAAGATCTGCCCTAGCAGTTACAAGTTCAAAAGGATAATGCACACAGAAATAGTACAAACTAACAGAACAGGGAGCAGAAGCACAGGTACATCCAGGGTCTTTTGAGCTACATAAGAGCAATAGCTTTTATCATTCTATTCCCTTCACACAACTTAAGATTTTCTGTCTAAAATTTATGGGAGGAATAATTCTGACAAATATTTTATTCCTCTGTCTGCTCAAAGACATTTACAGGCTTAACAAGCAAAAAGCCATCCACATCTGAGGCTGAGTACTGGGGAAGACTCGGGTAAAACTGCAGCCCCAGCTAATCTCCTGCTCCGGGCTACCTGAGCTAAGCGCTCTCAGATGTTATTCGCAGACCCGAGAATGTGATAAATTATAAAGACACAGAAAGAACAGAAAAACTGAATTATTAGTTAAGGGCAAAACAGCAAAACAGTGAGCTGCTGCAGCAAAATGTGGAGGATTGGTATAACCCTCTCTCACACGACTACAGAAGATCTGCAAGTTTCCTGATCTGGCTGGGAAGATGGGCAAAGAGAGAGAAGGCAGCGTTCCTCCAAAAGCAAGAGGCTGAGACCAGTGTTCAACCACTGCTGAGGGAGCCAGATCTCATGCTAGAGACAAGAACAATTATTTTCTCTCCATTGCATTGACTCACAGAATCTTGGAACATCCCAAGTTGGAAGGGGCTCACAAGGACCACCGAGTCTAACCCCTGGCTCCACACAGCACAGCACCCAAAATTCAAACCCTGTGTCTGAGAGCGGTATTCAAACACCCCTTAAACTCCAGCAGCGGGGGCTGTGCCCACTGCCTTGGGGAGCCTGTTCCATGTCCAGTTAAGAATCTTTCCTCTTCTGGTGAAGAACCTTTTTTCAACATCCACCTCACCCTCCTCTGACACAGCTCCATGCGGTTCCCTCGGACCCTGTCACTGTCCCCAGAGAGCAGAGCTCAGCGCTGCCCCTCCGCTCCCTGTGAGGAGCTGTCGGCTGCCATGAGGCCTCCCCTCAGCCTCCTCTGCTCTGGGCTGAACAAACCAAGGGACCTCAGCTGCTCCTCATACATCTTGCCATCCAAACCCTTCCCCATCTTTCTAGCCCTCCTTTGGACACTCTCTAATCACTTTATGTCCTTCTGATTTTATGGCACCCAAACTGCACCCAGTGCATGAGGTGAGGCCGTACCAGGCAGAGGAGAGCGGGACAATCCCTTCTCCCACATGGCAGTGCTGGGCCTGGAGCACCCCGGGGTACCCTTGGCCCTTTTGCGCTCCAGCGTACACTGCTGGCTCACATTCACCTCATCATCAACTAGAACCCCCAGATAACTTTCCATAGGGCTGCTCTCCACAGGCATGGAAATCCAGCCCTGCCACAGCAGTAGATCAGGGCTACAAGTACCATGCAAAAGTAACCATAAAGATGTGCAGTTCTGTACCACTGTGGTCTTCTCCATATCTGATTTAGCTAGGCTAAATACTCCCTGTTTACAGAGTGGTTTAGGTTGGAAGGGACCTTAAGAGATAATCCAGTTCTAATTCCCTGCCATGGGCAGGGGCACCTTCCATTAAGTCAGGTTGCCCAGGGCCCCATTCAGCCCGGCTTTGGACATTTCCAGGGATCCACAACTTCTTTGAGCAGCCTGTTCCAGTGCCTCACCATCCTCACAGTGAAGAATTTCTAGAATTTCTTCCTAATATCTAATCTATGTTTTTTTTTTTTTGTTTTTTTTTTAGTTTAAAGCCATTATCCCTTGTCCTGTCGCACTCCCAGAGAGCCTTTCCCCAACTTTCTTGTGAGCCCCCCTTTAGGCACTGGAAGGGAAGCCAGAACAATCAAGAAATTATTTTATAAAATTGAATAAATTGTGAATACTAATGTAACTTGTGAACTAAAAAAACGGCCAGATGAAAATCTCTTCCACTTTTTCACCCACAACTGACCCCACCAAGGAATGCATGCAGCAGAAAAGCAGTAGTCTATACAAGCCATACCCCTAGAAATGAGATTTATGAGATTTATGACATTCCAGCTGAGCTACCAAAATGGAGCTAATCAAAGAGAGATTGTGGCAGTGCCGGCACAAAAGTTTTAGGTGTGGGTCTGAGGCTGGCTGGCAGCACTGGGTGACACTGGGCACTGCCAAAGGACATTGGTAACAAAATCCTGAACTTTGATTTACCCAAAGCACATTTCTCAACTGCACTGGGATGCTTCCTGGAACTTACTTAGTGCATTTGGGGTTGCTTTTTTTTTTTTTTT
>WBMW01004106.1:106516-126583 GCA_013396635.1 Penelope pileata | reverse complement strand
GCTGTCCCCAGAGAGCAGAGCTCAGCGCTGCCCCTCCGCTCCCTGTGAGGAGCTGTCGGCTGCCATGAGGCCTCCCCTCAGCCTCCTCTGCTCTGGGCTGAACAAACCAAGGGACCTCAGCTGCTCCTCATACATCTTGCCCTCTCAACCCTTCCCCATCTTTCTAGCCCTCCTTTGGACACTCTCTAATCACTTTATGTCCTTCTGATTTTATGGCACCCAAACTGCACCCAGTGCATGAGGTGAGGCCGTACCAGGCAGAGGAGAGCGGGACAATCCCTTCTCCCACATGGCAGTGCTGGGCCTGGAGCACCCCGGGGTACCCTTGGCCCTTTTGCGCTCCAGCGTACACTGCTGTCTCACCTTCACCTCATCATCANGGCCCTTTTGCGCTCCAGCGTACACTGCTGGCTCACATTCACCTCATCATCAACTAGAACCCCCAGATAACTTTCCATAGGGCTGCTCTCCACAGGCATGGAAATCCAGCCCTGCCACAGCAGTAGATCAGGGCTACAAGTACCATGCAAAAGTAACCATAAAGATGTGCAGTTCTGTACCACTGTGGTCTTCTCCATATCTGATTTAGCTAGGCTAAATACTCCCTGTTTACAGAGTGGTTTAGGTTGGAAGGGACCTTAAGAGATAATCCAGTTCTAATTCCCTGCCATGGGCAGGGGCACCTTCCATTAAGTCAGGTTGCCCAGGGCCCCATTCAGCCCGGCTTTGGACATTTCCAGGGATCCACAACTTCTTTGAGCAGCCTGTTCCAGTGCCTCACCATCCTCACAGTGAAGAATTTCTAGAATTTCTTCCTAATATCTAATCTATGTTTTTTTTTTTTTGTTTTTTTTTTAGTTTAAAGCCATTATCCCTTGTCCTGTCGCACTCCCAGAGAGCCTTTCCCCAACTTTCTTGTGAGCCCCCCTTTAGGCACTGGAAGGGAAGCCAGAACAATCAAGAAATTATTTTATAAAATTGAATAAATTGTGAATACTAATGTAACTTGTGAACTAAAAAAACGGCCAGATGAAAATCTCTTCCACTTTTTCACCCACAACTGACCCCACCAAGGAATGCATGCAGCAGAAAAGCAGTAGTCTATACAAGCCATACCCCTAGAAATGAGATTTATGAGATTTATGACATTCCAGCTGAGCTACCAAAATGGAGCTAATCAAAGAGAGATTGTGGCAGTGCCGGCACAAAAGTTTTAGGTGTGGGTCTGAGGCTGGCTGGCAGCACTGGGTGAGACTGGGCACTGCCAAAGGACATTGGTAACAAAATCCTGAACTTTGATTTACCCAAAGCACATTTCTCAACTGCACTGGGATGCTTCCTGGAACTTACTTAGTGCATTTGGGGTTGCTTTTTTTTTTTTTTTTTGCATGATCTTAAAGGATATTCTTAAATTAAGATGTACCCACAGCAGAAAAAAGTGATGCTATTTTCCACATGGTGGTTGAAGTAAAATTATTCCTAATATTTTCATAGCTAGGAAAAAAATATATGAAATGTTCAGAAATTCATAATTACACTTCTAAGCAATTCAAAGACTGCTTTAGTATTAAAAAAAAACCTCTGGATAAAAAGGAATAAAAACATCTAAGAGACTAAGTTAAATGCAATAGGTTAATAATTCGTATTATCTTATCACTAAGGTTTATGCAGTCATAAAACCATAATGGCAAAGAAATTTAGATTTAAAAGAAAAATTATGTCTACACCCAAACCCAGTGTTCTAAACATTAAATTTAAAAAAATGGCTATCTGCTTATTCACAATATCATATCAGAAAGACAGTGGAGAGTGCAGCTGTCTTCTCATTTATTTTTAAACTATTCCCACTACCAGTGCTCATGGCTTAACGCAAGCACCCTTTGCAATAACATAACGTGGCAGTGAATCAATAAAACTCCGCATCATCAAACGTGATTCCACTCTGCCCTACTACTTTTTCCTCCAAATAATTTATGTATAAACCCACAAGAAAAATAATCTACATGCCACCGTTGTCTATGTTTGGAAACAGGAGACCCCAAAGACTGCTTTAGGCTTAAAGCTGTTCAGGTATCCTCCTGGTGGAAATGATGGACCTAACCTTTCTTAAATGATCTATCCAGAAAGAAAACTGTGTTAAAGAATCCAGTTTCAAACATTATTGATTTAATAGTTTTGTGTGTTAGCATAGCTTTTATTCTTTAAAGTTTGGAGGTTTTTTTAGGAATGCATTTTTATTTATAAATAAAATCGCAACGCGCTCGGCATGCAATAACAACCAACCATCCAAGTGCCACATGCCTTGAGAGAGATCTAAGACAGGAACAAATTAACTTAATCCCATTACTTTAAGGTCCAGGACTGAAAAGAGCTGCTGAACACTTGTGGTGAACCTGCGTCACTTTGATCTTCATTGCAACAGAAAAAGCAAAATGACATGCTCAAATGAAAATCATTTATAATAGATGAAAGCAGGGCTGAGCACTCCATGGATTAAATGTGCTTAGGAGAGTCAGAAGGTGAAAAATAAATAAAAATTACTATTTTCTCCAGTCCTCTTTCCCCAGTGCAGACCCTTTTCTCAATTCAAGCTCAGCTCCAGCTTCTGAAAATTACTTTTAATTATTACTTATATGAAAACCACAGTGAAAAGAAGAATGTGAATTAAAATATTGGTCGTACCTAATATGTCATTCTGTACTGACTCAAATGCAACTGTGATTAAACAAGTAAATCAAACTAGAAACAGAAGCATGAATTTTTATGTTGTAAAATTAAAAACTGGAAGGACAAGAGTTTCATCTTTCCAACCCTCGATTAGTGCTGCAGTATGAACTTAAATTCATTTCTCCATATTTCAATCTTTATTTCTAGAAAGACAAAAATATTTTCATGGAGTATTTGACAGGCTACTACAAAAGGATGGCATGAATGCACAGCAATGCTCAAATATTGATAATTTGACCTGAGGGTACCCTACAGAGTTTGTATTTTTACTCAATTGCGTGTGCTTCAAGCAACATCTCAGTGATGATTATGTTAAGATCAGCATCATAAGTCAATAAAAAAATCATAATTCAAAATACAGGTCTGAAAAGAATTATATACTAAGTTCTTGATTGTTTTAATCTTCTTAAAAAGATTTTTTGCTAAAGATAAATTTAGAGGAAAGGAAGCAACCTGCTCTAGCAGAGCCAGCTTTTAGCGGGGCAGTTGGACTACATCACCTCCAGAGGTCCCATCCAGTCCCAGCTGTTCTGCGATTGCACAATAACATTTCTGGTTTTCTTTCTGAATAACTAGCTGCTAAAAAGTTGGCAGCCATACCAGTGATATTTTTATTCATTTCTGGCAGATCCAAAGTTGTCAGCACTGAGCTGTACGTATTGCTTTGTTAACCGCAGACCCTTTGGGCAGCCTTGGGTACAGTGACTGGCAGCTGCCAAACCACTGTTTCTGCAGAAAAACAATTTATCAGCTGCTTCTACTATAGAAGAGAACATGCTACAGTCAAACTACACATAATAATTTAACTCCTGATACTTTCACACGTAAAGCAAGACCTGATTAAATTATGCCACGAAGATCTTTGCAGAATTCCCCGTTCTTCAGTTTGCTGCAGTAACATTCAGGAGGAGGCTGCGTGCATCAAGCTGTGCTAAACACTGTGAACCTCAAGTTCATGGCTCATTTACTGAGAAACAGAGTAATGGGCAGTCTGAAGCTATCTGCTTCAGTTGCCATCCCTGGAAAAGGATCCCTCTTGAAAAATTAGGCACTCTGAGCAGTCCAGAGCTGAGGCACTTTGATCACCAGTTGTTTCTCCACCCACACCACAATGCAATAAAAGCGCTTGGCTAGAGCCCTGTAAGTATGACAGAACAACCCAAAATCACAGAAGCAATCCAAGCACTATGAGAACTGACCTCTACTCAGTTCTGGTGAAAATTAAAGCTTCAACAGGAGCTTAGGATTTCTTTGCTTTTATAAGACTATCAAGTTTTGGCTATAAATATTTATGGAAAGTTCTATCTTTGTCTGGAACTCAGCACTGTTTCCAAATTCTGGAACCCCTTCCTTTGGTGGAAGAAAACCTCACAACCTGAGTTCATACTTGCAAGAAGAAGTTCAAAAATCAGTTAAAAAAAAAAAAAATCTTAGTCGAAAAAAACATATCTGACATCAGAATATTAGCATTTTCTCCCAAATTATCAGTTTGGTAGGTTTCTAATGCATACTCTCTTCCTTTAGCTGTATTACCAAAATTGACTTCGACATACCATGATGCTGGACCAACTGAAGGGAGAACCAAATATGCATTGCTTGAAGCCTAACTGTGGCATAGCACTTAGTTAAGCTACAACAGTGTTTCTTCACCTATTACATTAAAGAATTCTCATGTGAATGTTTCAGGCAAGACAAAGTAATTCAGTGGCTTCCTTATGAAATGGCATTTCCCAATGCTGCTGGTTATTCATTGTACGGGCTTTTCAATCACCTTTTGTGGGTGTAATTCTGTTATCTACTGAAGACAACGCCAGCTCTAGAAAGGTGAAGCATCACTACCAACGTGCAAGCATCTGGTAGGTGACCTCACTGATGGCTTGGAGGCACTAGGAGAAGTTCAGAGCTCCACCTGCACAACGAGAAGCTTTAGCAATCAAATTTAATTACTTTTTACTGACCAGGATAACTGCTTATATTAACGAGGGCAATATTAGCTTTCCCTACAGTAGAATTTTGCCACCTAAGAAACCCTCTGAGAACTTAAAATTCCACAAGTTACAGCTGAAGTCTGAATTTCCCTTCTCTCTTCCTCCCCACCACAATATTCAATGAAGTTCAACTATGGAAATTTTTAAGCTTCAGCCCACAGAAGTTTCAGCTTCAAGATAACATGGAGATTCCTCATGTTTATTTGATTCTTCTCCAAATGAAAAGAACTACTGATGAAATCTCCCAAGCTCTCAAGTATATTTGCCATTTCTGTACAGAAAAGTACTGAAGAAAAAAAGCAACAGGCTGTAACGAGTCCAATATGTGCAGAAAATAGTAATTTATCTCTTTTATTCGAAAGCACTGAAGTTAGTGTTCGATGATTATCTACCACATGGACAACTGTTATATGGATTATACCCAAATGATAATGGAAGGTCATGTAAAGGGAAATTAAATACAAGAAACGTGATTATGGAAGGAAGGCTCAGTTTGCTGAAGCTTAGTCTTTGAAAATTACTTGCTATCTGAGCTATCATTTGCACTCACCAGTTTAAGGTCACAGTCTAGATTCTCAAAGAAATCTTTGATATCAAATACAGCCCCTAATATTAATTTAGTTGAGCTAATAAACAAGATTTGAAAGCAGCTGAAAAAAACTTTTAAAATGGAATTGTCATTACATATAATACTGAAGAATAAGTTCTGTGTACACAATGTCGTCCCCAACCACTGAGTCAACAAGGCTGAAAAAACCCAATTACAGGCAATTCTGCTCGTTTCTGCAAAGCACCACGAGAGGAGCAGTGTGAGAAAGAACATCTCCAGACTCACAAAATAAACATGCATGCACGTAGAGTTCTTCATAGGCATATTAAAAGAGTCAGTAGAAAATAAAATACCTGTGCAAGAGAGAAGTGATTCTACAAAGCTATTTGGTATAGGATTGAGATTAATAAACTCAATGCCTTGGACATGCCTTAGTTGTTCATAGTGCCAGACAAAATTACTTTTACTGTTAAAAACTACTTGTACTTGGAAGTAGAAGCTATTATTTGTCTCAGTCACTTACACTCTATTTTTATAGTACCCAAGTTGAATTTCCCAAGGAAAAAAAAAAGTATTTTATACAACAGTCAATGTCTAAAGTTCTATTTGTAATCTTCATTATAATTAAATATACAAGTTTTGGCATTTTGCATATTATCACACCCTCCAGCTTTAAAATAATTTCCCCCTCGCAAGTAAGAAAAGAAATAAAAAGTAACTAACAGGAAAAGGACAAAACATTCTGCATTTGTTTTCTGTAATATTTTTCTCTCCAAGTAAAGCCTGTCAGTTTCTATCTCCTCAATCCCTTCTCATTGCCATTTCTGACAGAAGATATCAGTGATGAATTCTGAAAATTAAAGCAGTAAGGTTGCTGCACTGCAGGGAATTGCCACATGGGGGATTCCAAGCTGACAGGAGCTACACAGCAAAGTCAGAAAAAAATAAAAAGAGATCATGACATAGGAAAGGCAGAAAACACAGCCTTTAGTCTTTAGAATGACAGCTCAAACTATGTGCATTTATAGAGATGTCCTGTGTATTTCTCACTAACCTTCTGCTCTAGAAAACTAGATTTTTCTTTCCCCTGAAACTAGATTTACATTTATATATTGCTTCAGGAAGGATAAAAGGATGAAGTTGTAATTTTACCTGTCTTCAGAATTTGACACTTTTCTAATCTAACAAAGATGTCAACTGACAAAAAAAAGTTTATATACATATACATATGGTTTATATACATACCTCCTACTTACTATTTCTGGCATTAATCCAAGAACTCACATCTATCCCACCTTGCAGTTAAGTCTGAGGTCTAAAGTAAATTATGTTTATAATAAACCTCATCCCTTCAAGCCATGGGCATCCAACCTTTTGGCTTACCTGAGCTACATTGAGTGAAGACAAATTGTCTTGGGCCGCATATAAAATATATAATATAGTTAATGTATATAACTAACAAAACTAATTTTTTGTATTTTTTATTAAAACATAAAATAGAGCAACAAAACCATAAAACTAGTGGGATATTTGACCTTGTTTTTGTGAAACTAAAGCATCAGTCTGGTTCGACGGAAGTGGTTGCAATTCTCACTGGGTTCCCAAGGTGTTCATCAGAGATTTTTGATGAAATTTTGCTCTTCCTGTGCTTCATCCTTGAAAACAGTTGTTCACAAATGTACGTACTGCCAAAAAGCAATGATGTGAATAAGGAGTAACTGTGAAGCAAGGGATATATCTCTCTGGTAAGAGAGGTGTTCTAAAAGTCTAGTAAAGTGACATGATCATATTTTTCTTTGAATTGAAAATCTGATTGCAACTCTATATATTCCATTTGAGAAATTCTCAGGTAATGTATTTCTGTTGACTGAAAATGGAGTCACAAATATACCAAAAAACTGATAAATTTCTCAGTAATCTTGAACCTTACCCTCCAATTCCTCGATCAAAACAGAAAGCAAGGCTGCATATTTTTCACTATTCACAGGACTGCGTTTAGCCAATGTATCCAAATGCATGAAATTATTTGCCATAACTTGAGTTAGCACTGCAGGGTGCCCTCCCCTTGTCCTGGCTTCAGCTCAGGCAGCGCCAATGGCACACCAATGGTTTGGTTGTTGCTGAGTGATGGGTGCACACGTGGGGCAGGGCCGCTCAGTGGGGAAGAGCCATTGCTATGATGGCACAGTGGCAGGAGTTGGGCCACAGTATGAGCTGTGCCACGCCGCACGTGGCCCACAGGCCACAGGTGGCCCACAGGCCACAGGTTGGATGTGTCTGCTTTAAGTAAAAGAAAATGTTTCACCAACTGCTGCTGGGATTGTCAGGGGCTGGGGCAGCATACCTGCCATTAGCACCAAGACTTTGGATTTTGTAGACTTTGTAGTCCCAACTCCTTTAACTTCCACAACTATTTTAGGCGTCAGCTTCTCAAAGAAAAAAGGATAGATCATTCAACAAATGAAATGGCAATGTTCCAAACTGAAAAATGTAAATGACAGAAGACACTGATAAACTCACCACTTTTTTTCATTTTTATGTATAAATGGCCATTTATTTCATTATTTCTCCAATTATGAAGTTCCATTGAACTTCATGAAGGCCATAGTTTGATAAAGCATGCACTTTTATATGTTATTTTAAACAGTATTTTAGATCCAAGCCTCAGCACGGTAACGAAAATGATCTGTAGTAACAATTGGATATGGAGGACAAGAACTACCTCCTGTTTTCAGAGAGCAATTTCACCCAGCACAACATAATTCACTCCGTAGAAACCTGTTTTCTCACAGTCACTAAGATACTGCATCAAGGATGACAAAGCCAGAAGCTCAGATACAGACACCCATACACTAAGGCATCAGCATTAAACCACTTTCATGCGTTCCAAAACAAAACTCCTACTGAGCAAGTAGGTGTTGTGAGAAAAGAAGCCCATTTTCCATGGTGCAAGGAGTCATGAAAACAACTAGCTGGGGGTTTAAAGAGCACAAAAATCGTTGGGTTTAAGTGAAAAAAGCTTTATTTTTCACATTAGAAACAGTTTCCAATAAAATTGTTTCACTATAGAAATACACACTGTGTTTTCAGTATTTTTAAAGTAAGTTCTACCTTAGGTGTTTCCAAGAAAAACGCTCTTGGCATCAACCAACTGTGTTTCTCCTGCAGTATTTGCTGCTCACCAAGAAACAAAAAGAAACCTCCTGCTGCTGTACCTGGACTGTCCCCATCAATGCTACAGCAACGTATGGGGAAGAGGAGGGAGAGAAAGCAGACAGAGCTGACATCAGCAGTGAGGTCACTTCCATGCTGACTGGGCACTTGGCAGGTAGGCATCATGAGGCCATCAAGTGCCTCAGAGAGCCCAAGACATCACCAGGCAGGAGAGCAAGGTCCTAGCATGGCTGGGAGAGAAGCAACCACTGCCTCTCTTTACAAAAGAACCTGGTGTCCCTAGGTTGTATTATCCATTCATGTATCAGCCCTCAACACTACGTCTGAATACCTGAAGCCAGAGCAGAGCATTTTTGAGTGACGTTTTTACAGTTCTGAGGCAACCTCAGCAGCCTCACTTTTTGCTTCATCCATCGTCATTGGATGGATGAAGGAGCCATGTTGCTCCTGCTGTTTCCAGTAACTTAAAGTTCAGAATTTTGTGGCTACGTGAGAACTCTGCTCAACAACTCAATTATCAACTGCTAAACCAGATCAGATTTAACACAAAAACATGACATTCTGTTAAAAAGCAAAAGGCTTGAAATTACTCCTTCTAAATAAAGTTAAGGCTCCAGCTAGGTGGCATTAAAATCTATGCAAACTTGCAGACCATAATGGATATTAAAGCAATGTCCTGTCCAATATCTGCCTTGCCTATCTAAACTCATGCTGCTGATTGGTTTCAGGCTGAGCTTATCCCCATCTGCCTCTGTCTGTCTAGCACTAATTCAGCTTAGTATCATTGAATTTCAACAATACTACTATTATATTATTCACATTTAAATGAAACTTCTCATAGTAGCTCTACACACAGCAAATTGCTACTGTGCTCTATCATACAAAAAAAAAATTATATCTATGAATAGTGTGAGATAATATAGTTAATTATATATTTAACTTGTAAAAGCCCTCAGAGAGCCCCCAAGATAGAATTCATTCTATGCAAGCTCTCTTTTATTAATAAAAGTATTTATAGCAATTACTTTGAACTTCGGTAGACAGTGCCTTATTTCAAACCATTTTAATCAATCCTTACCAAATCTCTTGGCAACTGTGTGCAGAAAGCATGCAGAGGCAAGGGAGTTGTGGCATTTCAGTCAAGCTACCAACTCTTCATGTTTATCATTCATCCTCACCATGCTCTTTAATTAATGAAACAAAATAAAACCAAATGCAGTTTGCCAGCCTCAAAGTTCTCATTCATTAAAAAAATGATTACATCCAGTGATCTGGAGTTAATACCAGAAAGCCTCATAGAATTTTCCAGACCACGCTACTAACAAAGTAACTAATCATTCAAAGAGATTTAAATTAATTTGGGTCAAATTAGACTCAACATCATCTTCCAGGTGCAGCTGCTCCCACTGAAAAGGTTGCTGATCCCACTGATGTGCCTGCAGAGTCGTGCATGTGAATCTGGCAGCGGGGGAATCAGCGTAGCTCAAATCATTCATTTAAACTATTTCAGCAAATAGATTGTGCCCAAAGCAAATTAAGGAAGAGTCTGCCTGAACTGCTACTAGGCCAGCTGGTGAGGGACACTCACCTCTAGCAAGGGGAAGTGATGAGGAGCTGCTGAAGCCTGTAGCTTTCTCCATTAACTCTACTGGACCTAGAAGAACGCTTGTCAAAGAGAGCAGAGTCTGCGTAGGTAGGAGAGGACAGGGATGAGATGTACACTCAGCTCCTATTTCAGCTTCAGCCCACTGACGTTCTAGCTGCCAAGTGAAATTATGGGCAATGGTATATGATTTATATTCCACAGGGTTATTAAATTATTTGGCACAAAAAGAAATTACACGTCTTAAAAGCATGAAGTCATTTCTTCAAACGAAGCTTAATTATTATATATGTCATAAAAAATAAAAATAGCTTAATTTGTACAAGCACCAAGTTTATCATCTACTGAGACATAGTGAACCTTGCCACAGGTCGCTAAGAATTCTGTATTACATCTTTGGACCAAAACACGTGCTTGAAGATGATCAACACTACTGATTTCTCTCAGACTGACAACTGATGTGAGGCTAAACACGAGTTGCTGGCCATTACCAAGGAAACTGGAATTGCTCAGGCACAGCTGCAGTTACTGTTGTTACTTGTTTGGGAGCTTCGTGATTTCGTGAAGTCACTAGCAATTGTTTAGCAGGTAATTAAGCTATAAAGGCAGGACCTGTGATTTTCAGTCTTTTGAAAGCAATAATCAACAGAATTCCCAGCTGCATTTAAACGGTTCCCATCCAAGATCACTGGCATAATTTATATTATCATTCATTCCCTTCTTATGCCTGTATCAGCAGCTTTATCCAAAGTACTGTACTGTTGGTTATTTCACTGAATACTCACTGTAAAGGTCTATCAACAGATCTGAACTTCTTTCTTTATCACTATATGGGTGTCAGGTTTTAGAATCCCTGTTTATTCGTTCTGATCCAGACTTTCACTTCCATACAAAAAAATATTTCAAGTCAAATAGAACTTGAAAGACCGGATGACTGTTTTCTTCACATTTTTTCAACCAAGGATGGCATTATATAAGTTTCACGATTCCCCTAAGTGCCTTTAAAATTACAAGCAATTTAAACCATGATTCACTTTCATGCAGACTCTGACTGCATGCCATTTTTTCCCCCCATCTCAATTATATCTTAATATTATGGGGGCTGAAATGCATTAAATAAATCATATTTCATAGTAAAGCAATAATACTTACATGCATTTTAGAAGAAATTGTCCTGCATTATAAATGTATTTATAATGTCATTACCTTATTTTCCACATTGACTGAAATACTAGGCAGCAGCAACTGCTCCAAGCTACGGATGGAAGCTTTTAGCAAACCTTATGTTTATTCTGCTGCTGGTAATTAGCTGTTTTAGTTAATATGATACAACATTTACAAACAGCAATTTATCCAATATATAAACTCGCTCCTGTAATTAGTGAAACATTGTTATTGATTAAGATTTAATATGGCGGTTGCTGTTCCTGCAATGTACTGCACAAAGAGAACCATCACTAATTTGTCAGAGGACAGTTCCGAGTCAAAGTAATCTACTGGAAGAGTACCATGAATTTAATTCTCCACGAACTATTTTCTGCAATAGTTTATCCAATCTGAAAAGTTTAAAATGCTTTAAAGGAGCAGAAAATGACAAACAAAGTATATATATATATATATAAAGGCAATTATATATCTATTCTTTCCCAAAGAAACAAAATTATTGATTTATCTTCTAATGTTAAATCAGTTTAAGGTAATATTTAAAAGACTAAGACCAACTAATCCCCATTCAAAAATATTTTGAAGAGCATAGTTTCAAATTCAATAGTACATTACAGAGAAGTATCAATTGTTCTATCAGGAGTGTCCACGAAGTATCAGACACTGTCATTTGTGTAGGTGTATAAACAACAATAAACGTTAACTGGCAGAATATTCTTTCCAAAGAGATTTCAGTTATTACACTCAAGAGCTCTGGGAAGAAAATCTGAGGGCACTGCACACCATACAAAAATGGGGAAAAAGTTGATGGCATTTCATTACAAAGTTTAAGGAGAAATTTACGCTATCAAAATGTGAACCTGAACAGCAATTTCTACTAACAGCACTCCCTGGATTCATGCTTAAATCCAGTAGTGATGCTGAAAGCCAAGTATGAGCCCCAGTCTCCTCTACTGAATCACTCACCTGAATAGATTGTTACCTGCTAGGAGTAGCACATTTTATACTTTCCCATTATCAAAAGCAAATGAGGCAACGCTAAGTGAAGTACAATTTCAGCTATTTAGGTTTTCAGAACATCAAGCACATTTCACTAAAACACAAAAGCAGCATGCTCAGAACCACCAAAGATACAAAGATGAACATAAATGTCTGAATACACAGCTATCTGTACTTCTGAAAATTTCATCCTAACCTGATTTCAAAATTCCACATTAAAACACTGTAGTCTAAAAGATTTTTTTAACCTCCAAGATCTAACAGCAACTCTATTTTTTTCAATGCTACTTTGATGTTCTTTTAATTAATGAAAAAGTAAGAAATTTTCACTGACAAAGGACATATTTAAAAACACAAAATATTAATCAGTTCAAAAGCCTCTTTAAACCTGACCGTAAAAAGTTACATAAAAAAGAAAAAAAGAAAAAAAAAAAAAGGCATGAGAAAACATATGCATTACCTAAATGTTTACTACAAACCACAAAAAAAATATTAATATTCCAGTCTGGAATACAGGCAACCTCATGATGTTGCATGGAGGTGCTTACACACTTTTGGGAATGACAGAAAGAACCAATATAAATTTTACTCCTGTAAGTGACGTGAAGAAAACTACACAAACTCTGGATCCATTCCTAGATACCTGTGGAATTCAGAGCAAGACTGAAGGACTCATTTTAAAATGTATTCCCATAATTTAACCCACTTACATACATATAATGGCCAGGGTTTCTGTTACAGAGAAAGTCAAGAAAACTATTATATTCATTAAAATGCTCCTAAAATGACTGGTTTATCATCTCCGCTGCAGAGGAAGAGCAAGCTGAGCATAAATTATTTATGATGTGTAACAGTTTAATGGAGTATAAAATAGGGTTTTTTCTCCTCACTAGTAGTACAAGTTCTGATTTTTGTTGTTGTTGTCAGCTCCACGCTCAGCAATGTACTCTACCCATTTCCAATCATGACAGATGCTGCAATTTTTAAAATTGTTCCATATAAACTCTAACTTTGAGGAATTACTTATATAACACATACATTATTATCTTAAAGTGTTATCATAGTACCCTACAGGCAATGCACTGCTGAACTGCATGAACTTTAAGTAAGTCACAGGACTGTGCTCAGTGCCTTCAGAAATTTAGGGAAATCCCTGTATCAAATCCTACACGTGGCCTGACACTGTAGCATCAAAACCACTGCTGTGGGAAGATGCACTGAGATCAATTTTCATTTCCTTCTGTGACCACAGTCACTCAGTCTTGCGGAACATGCTCCAGTCTCGAGGAATGTGCGAATGAGTAGGAATTTGTGCTCACCCACGGGCAAAAACAAAAGGGATTTAAACACTTTGCAGTTACAACCTTAAAAAAGAGGTCATAACGAAACGTATTTCATGAGAATAATTTCCATTGTGACTCCTTTTCTGATTTATTATCAGCGTATTTTGTGTGATGTGGATGCAGGCATTGTTATGATGTTTCAGGTCCAAATGACCTCACTTCCCTAAGATATCTATGCAATAAGACATCCACATTTAAGCTAGAGTCCCAGAAGGTTGTACGCACAGAAACAGGCACTTCTGTGAGGTAATCTACATCATCATCAAGCTGATATCTGAAATGAGTCAGAATCACATTGCCAAAATACCCATTTTTCCCCAGTTATAAAGAGATCCCAGGGTGCAAAATTCTGGCACAGCTGATCAGACCTGCAACTAGCTGAAAATGTAGGCAGAGAAAATGTACCTCTGCTTGCCTATGTAGGAATACTATGGATGATAGCCAACAGTTAGGCCACTACACACTGGAAAATCAAAATACTGAGCATCTAAGGCAGCATAGATTGGAGATGTCCATACATCAGTTTGTACACCCTGTGCATAATTAACCATTATGCACTCAAAAGTAAACCTGAACTTACAGCAAAACTTCTTTTTCACAGTTATTCGCAGAACTTTTCTCCCTACTGTTCTTCCACCTGGGTCATCCTCTCCACAAAGTAAGATTACTTGCCATCCATTCCCAACTCCACGGAGCCTCAAGCTACAGACTGTCTGAAGCAAGAGAAAAAGAGTTAAAGATGTTACACTTCACCTCTAATTTTTCTGAAAGCCGAGGCCAAATGCATTTCATTCACTTAAAGAGAGAGAACACCCTCCACTAACAATAAATGAAATTTCTTTAGGAATTCATTCTTTAGGTTCCAGCACTCCTGTAGCTTCCAAAGGAATCTGTTATCTGCCAGAGCAGCGGCGCAGATCACATCAGGGCACTTCTTTCTTCCACCTCCATTAAAAAGAAATTAAACTTCACCATGTC
Organism: Penelope pileata; assembly: GCA_013396635.1. Classification (NCBI taxonomy): domain Eukaryota; kingdom Metazoa; phylum Chordata; class Aves; order Galliformes; family Cracidae; genus Penelope; species Penelope pileata. Next base: position 112,057 of record WBMW01004106.1, on the reverse strand, counting down.
CATAAGCCTCTGGCGGAAAAAAAAACTTAAAAAAAAATTCACAGCTCAGATTTGATAATTTTTTGTCACAGCCTGACAATGGGATTCTGTGTAATTCCATCCACCATATGCACACTGCCACGAGTACTGCATGAATCCTGCAAGGACAGAAGGTGCTACAGGAGATCTCTCTTGCAATTCTTCCTTCCACCAGGTCCAAGACATTGTAGTGCAGTAGGACATGGTAGTTTGTACTGAAACTAAGAACTGACAGACTTGGAGGTTGTTGTAGAAGAAAAGAGGAAAAGAAGAGAGAAGGTGATAAAAGGAGGAGAAAAATAAAAACAATGAATAGAAGGATGTGAAGGTGAAGAAGGGAGTGGCTAAGGACAGGAGGGAGATACAGGCCTTATAGAAATCTTGATAAAATCAATATCCTGAGTGTCTGCTCTAGTTTACATGGAATAATAGAATGATGCAATCATGGAATGCCTGGTGCTGGAAGGGACCTTAAAGATCATCCAGTACCAACCCTCCTGCTGTGGGCAGGGTTGCCAGCCACTAGGTCAGGTTAGATCAGGCTCCCTCCAACCTGGCCTAGAACACCACCAGGGATGGGGCATCCATAGCTTCTCTGGGCAGCCTGTGCCAGGGCCTTGCTGCCCTCTTTGTAAAAAAAATTTCCTTCTAATATCTAAATCACTTGCCCTTGTTAAACCTCATTAGGTTCATGTGGGCCCACTTTTCAAGCCTGTAACACAGTTACATCACTCTCTCCAGTACCTAAATCTTAGGTGAATTTAAACATCTCTTCTTTTTTGTGACTTTGAAAAGATAAAGAGGAAAAGGAAGATTTTTTTTATTTTAAATAGAGAAAATTACAGTCTAGTAAGCTACATCAAAATAACAGTAACATAGCAAAATCATGATTTCATCAGCCATTTTATCTGATGTTCCTTATCTGTTGAACTTCAGCTCCAAACACCGTGTTTATGCAATCTTTGTATCTAAGATACTTACCACCTTTACACTTTCTTGTGGTACTGTCAGCACTTTGAGTTAATAATTATACACAGCTTCTTCTATTATATTCCACATACATTCCATGTTTCAATGAAATGACATACTGAAATAAAACACAGTTTCTAGTGCTTTCAGATAAGTTAATGCTTCAGGTCATATCCCTAGAAAGTGAGTCTAGAGTACAGAAATTGAGACCAACACAATCAAACAAGTTCACCAACTCTGGGTATCTGACTGAAAATCACCACGTGCCTAATATAGCTTTTTTTTCATAAACTAATGTGTTTTTTTTTCAAAAACATATGTTTTTTTTTCATTATTTTATTTTTTGATATTAATAGTAAGAACCACGAGGAGAGCAAAACATTTCTTAACTTCTAAGGCACAAGTTTTGCTGTCCTAATAGTCCTAGCCAACTGACAGATACAGTTGTTGGGGCAGCCAGAATTGCTGTCATGAACGTAAAATATACTGAGCACAAGTTCTGCAATATTCAAAGACTCAGCTAAAAGTCACCAAGACACCGAGCACACTGCAACCAGCAAATTTTCAAACAGCACAATGTAGAAGATAGGAATTAGCTTGCATGAGGGAGAATGTAAAAGGCTTCGTAGTATTAGAGGTAGGTGGATGGTTGGACTAGACAACCTTAGAGGTCTTTTCCAACCTTAAGGGTTCTATGATTCTGCTGGGGAGTTAGATCATCATAACCACAGGAATTTAGGGGGACTGTGCAGGAGATCAGTTAAGATTTCAAAAGAGAACAGAAACAGGGTTGGGTAAAACCAACCTGTGTTCCAGTACAGCAGTTATTGCTCACAAGGCCGTGTAGTCCCAAGACTATGGGCCTCCTCCCCTGTAGAGCACCAGGTCAGGGTTGGGCAAAAATCCAACCATTAGCCAGAATAGAAGAAAAAGGTACTAAATAGGTAACTTTCGAAGAATCTGCTGACAATGGAGAATGAGCAATGTTTTGAGAAGACTGAGTACCACAAAACGAAGCGAGGAAGATGATGGTCCCTGGGAATGATCAACAATGGGAACAGAGGAATGTGAGAGACTGTGGTCACCTGTTATAACGATGAGATAATGGTTGAAATTTTATATGCACGTGTGGAAAATCTGAGCTTGGGTCTCTACCTGTGTGGTTGCTGCCTTGCATATATGTTGTTATTATTTGTATAAAGTAAGAACCTAAGGTACTCTTCCAACAGAAGATCTCTCACTCTTCAGGTTACATGGATCTGCTCTCCTAACATACAAAGACATCACCAAAAATCAACATAATAGATGTTTCAAACATATGGCAGACTTTGAAAGATCTGTCAAGGGTTGTGACCTCGCTAAGGCAAACGCACGCCCCTGCCATAACGGCTCACAGCAATTACGCATCACCCTCCTCTCCAGCTACAATTAATTAACTGCATTTATACTTGATGGGTCTTGATCACAGTTTGCTAACAGTTTAGAGCAGTAAGACAGATCTTCTAGAAAGGGCAGCTTAATTTTCCCATGAACTTCCAAAACAAACAGGAACATGGAAATAAAACTGGCAGTACTGGAAAAGTGCTGAAAAGTAAGAAAACTTGTTTCAGGAGAATGAAGGTTTGCCTTGATAACCCCTTAGTTTTGTTAAGGTCAAATCTGTTCACATACAGATTTTAAATGAATTTTCAGACATAGCAAACCAGAAGGGAAAATGATAGGCACGCTTTCTGCTCGCTTGCAGGTAGCATGTTCAAAGAGAGATTTTCTCACGTTCAGTATCTTCCAACATCATTACTTTCAAAAGAAATAACTATGATTTTTCTTTTCATGCTTCAAACAGACAGATGAAAGTGAGAAGGAAAATTAAAATATTACATGAGTTACTACAATGTAAAACAAAAATCCAACTGACCTATTTATCTGAGTACTTCTTAGAAGGTCCCCCATTACTGAGGGGGACATGGCACCCACTCATTATCCTTCCTCCCGACATCCTTCTTGTCTATCTTCAAAAGCATTAAAAAAATCCAATAGATATTACACACAAGTATTTCTTCTCTTACATCAAAATAGCAGATACACCAAGCCATGGCTGTGATGTCTGCCGTCATGACTTCGTTTTGAAAATTTGGCAGCCTTTCAGTTTTGCCTTATGCACTAGAAATGGACGGGTATCACTGCTGCACACAACTCTTCCCTTCTCACGGAAAAGAAGATTTCAGATCAGTCTTTCTGCAGATCTAAATGCAAGAAGCACCCTATAAAACACTGCAGAAGGTTCTTTGTTGGGCTATTCACAGGCTTAAAGACAGACACCTGGTCACAAATAGGCTTTGAAGGTTAATCTGTATTTTACCTCCAAAATTACTTTAATCGTTTTCAATTCACTTTTATACCCTCTACGTGTATGCACTCCAACATCACACTCAGCCAAAAAAAGAACATTCACCTACACCTAGATTCCTTTTTCAATGTCACGGCTTTTTTCCTTTATGTATGCTAAATGCCCGAGTAGAAATTATTTTGAAATGTAACCATTAAAGGTATGCTAATGACTATGAATTGTGACAGCTGCTGCGGAAACAAGCCTGTTGGCTCAGGCGCAGCACCATTAACTATCTATCATAAAGTACTCTGGACTTGCTCATTTATTACTGCTGCATAGCCCAAGGGGGGAAAGGGGGAACGGCATGAGTTTCTTTCTCCGAGGCAAAATCATAAGACACTTACTTATCCTAATGTCACGAACCCCACTGTTTATCTGCATGATAATTAAGAAAACGAGAAGTAATGAAAAAGCGTTATTTATTTACAAACGTGATTTGAATTCAAAGATCCAAGAAAAAAGACAACACGATGTTTTACTATGAACAGACTGGTGGATCTTCCATGATTAAAACTAAGAAGCATCAGCCCTATTAACCAAAAAGTAATGCTACAAGTACAGGGTATCACCTTTTCCCATGGCATCCATGATTCTACCCCAGAAATGAGTGTTGACACACTTGTACTATATCACTCTTAGGAAATTGCTTAAACAGCAGACTTAACAATTGAAACCAGCTTTTGCTTTCACAACAGATGTAAAATAAGAAAAATGCTTTGCAGGCCGAATGTTGAAGTCAGTATATTTTTAAGAGGCAGCTACTTCCTGAAAAGAGAATGGTTTGGCTTCAACTCGCCACATTACTTGTATAAATCAAAGTTGGATTTTAATTGGGAGCCACCTGTATGGCAGATTCTCCAAATACACAACTTTAAGAGAGAAAGAGGCTAGCCCACACACGTAATTGTCCATACGAAGACTATCATCCATACACTTCTTGGAAGGAGACTGAATTTTCAGCTAAAACTCCACTACACTTTGCTGGATAGAAATGACATACTGTGCTACTGGGAACAGTGAAATTAAACAGTCTCCAGTCTACAGAGGATAGTACTACCAAGAGAATTATTTTTATTACTGAAATAAAGTGGTATATTAACATTCCCAATTTATCAACCCTCCTACTTTAAACTCGTCCCTCCTTTAAAAATCCACGAGACAGACTATTTTCTTCCATGCACATGCTAGAAAATCCATTGCAGAACACATTATACAAGTAACACTTGACAGGACACCAAAATTTATTTTAACATCTTAATAAAAAACCCATGGACTCAACCCTGACGTCATTTTCTTTCCTCATCCTCTCTTCTAATAGATCCTTTTAAATTGGATTTGCATACATCCACACTGGATACATTGGCACCTACTGCTACAGCACTTAAGTATCCCACCATATTTTAGACATCCAGTGGGACTCCAATACAAAAAGACTTGGAACAGCCAAAGTGAGTGGAAGGACTGACAACATAACAGTAATTTCAACAGAGATGTCATATTCTGCTTAAACCAAAGCACAAATCACATCAAAATTACAAATCAAAACTTGTAATTGAAGAAATTACACCAAAAAGTGACAATATTTGTAATTTATCATTTCTCTCATTTTTTCCCAAACTACCATTCCCTGTCACTATGTGTATTCTAGAATTCATGCTGCCATCAACTCTTCCACGGTAATTATTGGCTCACTTAAAGTACCTTAAATCATCCAGCCTATGGCAATGATTATAGAATCATAGAATCATAGAATGGTTCAGGTTGGAAGGGACCTTAGAGATCATCTTGGTCCATGCCCCCTGCCATGGGCAAGGACACCTCCCACTAGACCAGGCTGCCCAAAGCCCCATCCAGCCTGGCCCTGAACACCTCCAGGGAGGGGGCATCAACGACTTCTCTGGGCAACCTGTTCCAGTGTCTCACCACCCTCACACTGAAGAATTTCTTCCTTATATCTAGTCTAAATCTACCCTCTTCCAGTTTGTAACTATTACTCCTTGTCCTGTCACTACCTGTCCTTGTAAAAAGCCCCTCCCCAGCTTTCCTGTAGGCCCCTTCAGGTCCTGGCAGGCTGCTATCAGGTCCCCCCACAGCCTTCTCTTCTCCAGACTGAAGAGTCCTAACTCTCTCAGCCTGGCCTCGTAGGGGAGGTGCTCCAGCCCTCT
>WBMW01004106.1:2601-106364 GCA_013396635.1 Penelope pileata | reverse complement strand
ACAAAGATGTTAAACAGCACTGGTCCCAGTACCGATCCCTGAGGAACACCACTCGTCACTGGTCTCCATTCAGATCACTGGTCTCCATTCAGACATTGAGCAATTGACCGCCACTCTCTGAGTGCGGCCATCCAGCCAGTTCCTTATCCAGCGAGTGGTTCGTCCATCAAACCCATATTTATCCAGTTTATCAAGCAGGACGCCGTGCGGGACAGTGTCAAACGCCTTGCACAAGTCCAGGTAGATGACGTCGGTTGCTCTCCCTTTATCCACTGTTGCTGTGACTCCATCATAGAAGGCCACTAGGTTTGTCAGGCACGATTTGCCCTTGGTGAAGCCATGTTGGTTGCCGCCAATCACCTCATCTCGATTTTCCATGTGCCTTAGTAGAGCCTTCAGGAGGATCTGCTCCATGATCTTGCCAGGCACAGAGGTCAGACTGACCTCTGTGGTCAGTCTCTGTGATTATGGTAGTGCTAATAGCAATTGCATTAGATGGAACTTTCTGATCACATTTCATTCTAACTTTTGTTAAATCGACAAGTGTTATCTTTGGTGAGAGGTTAAATCTTTTCTTCCTGAAGAACACTACCCATCATCTATTGCAGGCTTTCTTTTAACTTAATGTGGTAAGACCACGAACCCATAAATAAGGAAATGCAACAGGACTTCTCTCTTCAACCTTAAAAATTGCTTTTTAACTACAAAAATAAATGTGGTATACAACAGCATTTCACAGTCGTCATTTAGTTTTTCTATGGAAACATTGAAGTTTCACTACTTCAATAACACATAGCAGAAACACAAGTCATCCAATTTTGTACTAATAAATAAAGAATATGTCAAAGTGCACAAAGAGCAGAGAAAGTATTAAAAAGGAACAAAACCAATAAAAACATTTCCAGCCTCACTTCTGTTTGTGTTTGGTTTAAGCAGAATATGACATCTTTGCTGAAAATGTTGATATGCAAGCAGTTGTTCCACTCTGGCCTTTCCAACATTAAAGTCTAAGAGCTTGTTTGTTTGTTGATACTTAACAGAGCTTTCCTAAAACATATTTTCTCTCTTTCCCTCATACAAACACAGCATCAGAATACAGCAACGGTACTCTTGAATGCAAAGAGAGTTTCCAGTAGTAAACCAAAGACTAAAGTGGACAGTCAGCTTCTCCTAAGCAGGACAACGTAAACGTCATTACCTATCAGCCTCTCATCAAGTTCAAAACCTAATCTTGGGCATAGCTGTGAATATAAATATTGGTAAGACAGACTCTATTAATCTCCTTAGATACGCCAGGGGAATGCAATTTTCCATTGTTCCAGGACTTCCTAGATGTTCACAGAGAGAACACAGAACAGCAACATCAAGACCACTGATCAATCCAGTGATTTTTCTTTCTATTATTACTATTTTTAAGTTACAGGCGGCTGGACACCTTCCAAACCATACTCTTTCAATGGTTTGGTTCCCAGCTTGATTTCCCAAAATATCCATATTGCGCAGTGCAAAGAGTCCTGGGTTGAGTTAAAGGTAGGTTCATTAGTAAAACAAGTTGCTCTTCATTTGTCCTCCTTTCTGAACAACCTTTTGTCTCTTAAGTCTTCTAATTCAACTCAAAGGGAGGAACGCAATTAAAGTATGCTAAAGGAGATACAAGGGGAATATCTGCCCAGCCAAAATTAACCTAACTGAGAGTAAATAAATATTAAATAAAGATCAGAATGACAGTCTTAAGAGCTGACAAATCATTTTCAAGAAATGAAGGAGACTGTATATGTGCTGTGTTTCAAGAGTTCTGTGGTTTTGTTGTGTCATACAACCAGCAGGGCATACCTGATCTAAAGATCCCAAAGCAATCAAATGGAGTCTGGCTAGGAATACTTATACGAAGGCATTGTGCCAAAACCTTCACAAAAACATTATTTAAAACAACCATTTCATGATATCTCGAGGGCAGAAATGGGTATTCTCTCTGGAAGAAGCAAATGTATATGTAAGAAGGATGAATATGCTTACTTTTTGCCCATGCATGACAAGGAATGATGACATTCATTTGAAAAGATAGCATAGCAATTTTGTTAGCTGTTCAATAAAAAGGGAGTAGCAAGAACAAATTGGTTAATGAATGAGGGAGGAGAGAGGAGAGTATTATGCAGTGAATCTATAAAAATGAACTCAATTTGAATTCAACCAAAAGAACAAATTGATGGAGCAGCAGGCTTTGGAAAGCACTAGATCTTCATCTGGATGCTGAGATAACACAGTGATTAATTTTGCTTCTGTCAAATATTCTGGGTTTTGCTATATATGAATTAAAAAAACAGCAAGCTCTTAAATGCTGTTTGACTAAGAAAACACATTCCTCTCACCATTCAAACAGAAACTTTTAAAGAGAATAAATATTCACTTTATATACTTTGCTTGCCTTCAAAATTTCCTATTTTTACTGCATTTTTTTCTTGTATGTCTAACTTTGAGGGGAAAAAATGATTGTTAGATATAAGAATAAAAAATTATAGGTCTACAACGTTGTCGTCAAAAACCAGAGGAAGGAGAAAATTATTTGTATTGTTCCATTGAAACAAATATTTTACATGTCAAACTGGATGTTATAAAGGAACAGAAGAGAGATACAGGTAAGCAATTTCTTATTCCAGTTCACGGGCAGTTAATGGCAGTTTCAGAGATGAAATAAAACATTGCTTAACTGTTGACATGACAGAGGTCATACTGGGATTACAACCTACAGCAACAACACTACTATCACCCACAGGCTATTCTAAATTATTTTTACTGTTTAACTACATCAAGGGGGAAAAGATTGTTCACTCATTAATAAAGTAATTTTAGACATGCAAATGGGTCTTTACAATTTCCTTAAGGCACATCCATCTGGCCAGATAAGAAAACCACTCATGGTTTGCAAATATTTGGTAGGAAGTTCCATTTCTTGCGTTGCTGGAAACCAACATTATTGATCTCTATTTGCATAGTAACACTTTCTTGTTTGTACACCAGTTTCGTATCACCTATTTAACATCCCAGAGCAGACAGAAATCCAGATTCCTATCCCAAACATCTTACAGCTGCAGTAGAAATGCCAGAAAGGAGAGCCAGTGAGAGAATAAACAGACGCCAGGAGAGACATAAGCCATATCCATAACATCATGTTTATTCAAATGAAGATAAGCATGTAAAGTGCAATGGTGTTTAATATTTTCAATATGTAAATGCATTTTTCAGCGTATCCGACTTCTGTAAAAAAGCAACCAAATCCCTCTTCCTCAAGACAAATCGAATAAAAAACCCATAGATCCCATTCTCAGCACTCAAAAGTAGCTTCTTCCTCCTCATTTTAATTTTACCCTGTTTTCTACAGCGGGAAAGGAAAAAAAAATAGATTACTTTTGCTCACATCACAAGAGTACTAATGCAAAAAGATCATTTGCTGCAACAAAACAGCTATTTCTAAATGGCAAGAAGAACAGTGCTTGGCAACAAAGTACCACATACATAAAACTGAACAAAATCTTACCAGCAGCTCTGAAAACATACCTGCATTCAAAGAGCAGAAATACTTCTACGTTATAAAACCGAAGAACGAGAGACAAAAGAATTGTCACTAGATTTAATTTTGTACTATGTCGTTTCCAAATCTTAAGTCTAATTTTCAAATATGAGCCTTTAATATTTTCACAATCATAAATTGTAAATTACAGTCACCAATCATACTGTATTTTTCAGAAACAGCTTCGTCCTCTCCACAGTAAGCAATCATGTTTTGCCTCAGGCTATGTAGTTTACCTCAAATTATTTCAGAATCATCTAAAAAGATTCATTTTTCTATTAAAATGATGAATGAGCTAAATGAGGTATGTAATAAATACTGCAGGTTTGTAAACAGACTTCTTTTCTCTTGAGAACTAATGCCTTAACTCGTTTAGTAATTCTTCCCCCTGGTATTTTCTGGTGAAGTCATCCTTAAAATATGGTTAGCACAGGACTGTTTGGAAAGAGCAGGAAGAGTCAGTATATAATCTGCTTATGGAAAATAGAGGACCTCCTCTTGAAAAAGCTAATGAATTGAGGACAGGAAAAATAAATGCAACACTAAAGGAAAGGTCACTGCATAGTACACATACATAGTGATTTGGACCAGCCACCCAAGGATGATAGGGAGAACATCTAAACAGTTGAGACACAGAGGAGGAAAACATTCTATTTTAACAATAGACATTCAATTTTAACAATAGGTCAAATTCACTCCTAAAGTAAGTCAACATGCTCCAGCTCTAATATACCAAGGAATGCATTTTGTCTATTGATTTCGGTGCTCAGAAAAGTAAAAGAAGAATTATACAACTCAAATATCCAATAATCTGATTACCTGTACACCTGAAGTGCAGAAACTGCTTTTTAATGTAAGGATACTTCTGCCAATTTTATTTTTTTTAACACAGAATTTACTAATAGACTTTCTTGCACAGTGAATAATTTATAAAACAAGAAAATATCTCAGCAACAACAGACTTAATTCTCTAACAGGGAATGCAATGAAAGTCTGAAATAATATGTAGGGAAATATATATAATTATATTAGTATGGATACAGATTTGTAATGATAGCAATAATCAAATTTTAATGTTATGGTTACAGCAAATGAACAGAACAATATTTCTGTGCCTCTTCAAAGGGAAATGAGACTTTAATGTCATTGGCAGCTCAATAAAACCATTTTCTAACATATAGGGTCGTAATGACAGCTCATTTCAGTCCAGACAGTGAAGCAAACATGTTAACAGTAAACTCCAAGTCATTATAAGGAGATGGAAATACAACAGGTCCTCTGTGCTTTGGATAACTATTGATTTTTTCCTTCATGTTCTCTGTGTCTCACCCTGACTCTCATAATGACTCCAGTGATGGAACATCAATAGGCTGTTTATGGCAGAGCTACCACATTTAAAGCCTCTCAAAAACACTGTGCCCAGCTCAACTACCCACAATTTTCAGATGTGTAGCAAATGTCTCCAATCATAAATAGTGTAAGGAAGATAGGCCTGCTGCCTATACGAGTAAACCATAACAGAAATACTCTTGGAGCAGCCAGAAGTATGGAACCCTCGGCTGCATCAGTCTTTGCCAGAGAGGATCAAACTAGTATCAAAATTCTTTATCATCAGACTGAAATAAAAGCCTTAACTCTTTATGAAGTCCTCCTTCAAGAAGGATGGACAGAAATAATAACACATATGTGCTAAGGGTACGGAAGAAATAATTTTTTTTGATATGCTACACTGCTACACAGCAAGCACAATTTCAAGCACACTGTGCACTTGAGGATGTGGAAATTCTACTCTAAATGGTGTAATTCCTACCTTGGTTGGTACAAACATCAGAACTCCAGGGCTTGTAAGTCTCTGGATCTCCTCCAGAATCATTTTTAAGGAAGCTGATATCCCATCAGCCACTTTTTTTCCTTTAGATTTGTTGAAAGGTGGAATACTTTTGCTTGAAGAGACAAATAACATCTTTCTCTACTTCTTATCAGCTGCAAAGCTTCTACTCTTTTAGCCGTCTGCTTCAGCTTACCAATTTTCTTCATTTATATGAACAGTCAGTGCTAACTTCTGGTGTGCTAAGACTGAAATGTTTCCTGTCTGATCCTATAAGCAGCAGCTGGTGTTAAAATGGTTTAAGAATGGGAAATATTACTTCAATCTAACAATTTCATGTCTGTTTATTAAAACTCAATTAGCAGCCTTCATAAGAAAATATTCTTCCTGTCTTACCACATCTTTTCCTGTGCACTATTTAAACAATTTAACAGCAAAGGAATTAACATTGAAGATAATGCTATTGACATTTCTGAAATGCTACTTCTTTCTCCAGTAAAGAAATCTGACAGACGCGATCAAATCCAGGCTAAATAAAATATCAACCTACTCCAGCAGTTAACCAGCACATGGGGTTATTCACTCTACCTGACATACAGTGCAGGCAGATATATCCCTGTGGTACAAATTTTATAAATTCAAGTCGGACACATTAGACAAACAGCAAATAACAAACTATGGTGGAAACAAAAAAAAAAATTGCAGTAGTGAAAGCGGAAGTACATAGGAATCTTCATCAAATTATTTATTTATTTATTTATTTATTTAGAATTCTAGGGGTTGGAAGGGACCTCGAGAGATCATCGAGTCCAACCCCCCTGCCAGAGCAGGGTCCCTAGTACAGGTCCCACAGGTAGGGGTCCAGATTATCTCCAGGGAAGGAGACTCCACAACCTCCCTGGGCAGCCTGTTCCAGTGCTCCGTCACCCGCACTGTGAAGAAGTTCTCCTGCATACACTTCCTGTGCTCCAGTTTTAGTCCATTTCCCCTTGTCCTGTCTCCACTGACCACTGAAAAGAGGTTCCCCACCTCCATTTGCCTCCCGCAACTGAGATACTTATAAACATGGATCAGGTCCCCTCTCAGCCTTCTTTTCTCCAGGCTGAACAGACCCAGATTACCGAGCCTCTCCTCATAAGGAAGATGCTCCAGGCCCTTGATCATCTTTGTGGCCCTCCACTGGACTCTTCCCAGGAGGTCCCTGTGTTTTTTATACTGGGAAGCCCAGAACTGGATACAGTACTCCAGGTGAGGCCTGACCAGGGCGGAGTACAGGGAGAGGATCACCTCCCTTGCCCTGCTGGCAAGTCTCTTTTTAATATAGATGTTTCAAAATTTCACAGATGATTGTTTCATGTAGGCAGTTCTACCTTAAATATTCTAGAATAAGTGAAAACTAACAATAAAAATCAACATAATATAAATAAACCACTTTCATACTTAATAAGATATCTCCCAAGCGTTGGGCTGATAAGAAAGACATCACATGCTTCTCAAAAGCACAGTGCTCACCACAGTATGAAGTGAAAGATGCAAAACCACTGGCAACTTGTGCAAATAATACACCCCAATATAAATCCTCAGTTCTCCATTAGGCTGAGTTCTCCACAAAACCCTTATCCACTCTTCCCATTAACAGTGCAAGGGTTTAAGGCATAAGACTAAAGCTACAGCTTAGTCATAATTCCTCTCCATTTTCCTTTGTTCCCAAACACAAAAATAGGAAAATACTAATCATTTGCCTACCACACTATAATTATTCTTCAAGAAGTGATTCCACAAAGGTCTGAGAAACATCTGCAAAAGATACTTATACTCAGGCATATGTGATTTTTTCTTATTGTTTGGTTTTCATTTGATTGATTGATTTTTAAATCACAAATGATTTGGAAAGATAGCACAGACAATAGATTTACACAGCATAGATAAAGCTATTGATTACTGAAGTGACTGGTTTCCTCTGTTACCCAGCGATGTGTCTTAGAAAGCTTTAAATTCATTGGAGACACAGAGGGTCAAACATGTTTATATAGATGTTGGCATAAGTCATGTAATTTATTTTAAAAAGAATGCTCACATCAGTGATTCGAAATCTTTTTTCCTGAAAACACCCATCTGTTTACCATTTATACTCTGGTAATTTAAAGAATAATACTCATCAGTGATAGTCATACCTCAGAAAATAATTATTATCTTACAGAGAAGACTCAACGCAGACTCAATATAGAAAGCAAATGTTGAATAGGAAGCTATAACTCTGCCACTTGAAATGGACTGAAATAGACAGTCTCAGTTTTCAGAACAGTCAGTTGTATTTTACAACATCTTTGTCCAGAAGTTTTTATACACCAGCTCTAATGAAACAGAATTCTTTGATACAAAATTTTCCACTAAGCTGGTTCTAAGCTTTGAGACGATCAACAGAAGTTATACAATTCTTTTTGTCTTCTAGCACAAAAGAGACTGCAAAGTTACACTTTTTGACTCCTTATTGTTAGCCAGATTTCTGGCAAGGAATATTATGGATTTCCTTTAAATATGAAAGTAATTAATTTCTCAAAGAGCAACTTACATTCTGTAACTTTGTGATAACCAAATTTAGCAAATAGACCTAGAATATCCTATTATTCTTCTCTCTGAAGACAGGAAGATATGAATATAAACCCCACACACACGGAGGTAAGAATATACCTGTAACCTTTAGAAAGGTTTGGCTCTTTTCAGTTAGCTATTCTTAAGACAGCAAAATTTTAGAATGAAATAAAATGACAATACTTACTAGTAAAAAAAAAAAAAAAAAAAGACAAAACAAAACAAGAGATACCCTTTCTTCTTCTCCTCCTAGTTTGAAACACGTCTGAAGATATGACTGTTTAGAAGTCCAAGAATTTGACAAGATTCTGAACTTACGAAGCGCTGCGCCTTCTGACGCTCCTCTTCTGTCGCAGCTCGCTCTCGAAGAATTGCTCGAGTCAAATGCTCATTTGAAGAAATCCTTTCTCGTTCTAGAATTTTGCCAAACTCATCCCGTACATATGCTTGTTCTTGCTTCAATCTACAGAAGGTGGAGGGAAATTTAGATTGAAAGTTTATTTTCCAAATGTATTTTAAAAGACATAAACACAGTCACTTCAAAAGCAGTCACTGTGATAAATTAGTACAGGCTTCTTAAGACAGCTGAATTCACCAAAAATTCCAGAAGTTCATTTCAGATGCAAGTGTCAAAAACAGAATACACAAATTTGTCAAGTCTTAGTAATGCTACTTAATACATCACACAAAGTACAGTTCATTGAAGAGTTTATGAAAACGCATCTTTACGCAATAAGGATGTGAAGGGAGCTCACGCATCTTTACGCAATAAGGATGTGAAGGGAGCTCTGTTTGTTTGTTGGGGTATTGGCTTTGTTATTTTTAAGGAATCTTTTTTCAAGGAAACTCTTCCCCATCCCATTCAACTTCAAGCTAAAAATCTCCATTATTTTCTGCAATGGGATAATGCTTTTTGATCTCTGGATGCACCATAAACCCAAACACTACCAAGCTGCAAAATGACTAAACCATCACAAAAAACCCTTCCCGGATCAATTTCAGAGGATGAGATGAAAAGAGCCATTGAATTTATTACAACAGAGTTAATACAGCTAACACCAGTCCCAGAAAATTCTCAACATATACATATCACAAAACATAAATTTACTCAAAATCTTTATTATATTACTGTACATAAGCACACTGTATCTGCTTTTTATAAAGATATATAGGTACAAATTGGATAGCGAATACAATATATCTGTTGAGCAAGTGTTGTGACACTGAGCACAGTGCCAACATTACGCATTACATTAGTAGTAATGGCAGTACCAAATGCAGATTTTCAAATAGATTTCTGAAAGAGTGGAGGAGACGAAGCTTAAGGATTCTCAGTGCATTTACATGTCGTCAAGGGAGCTTCAGAGAACAAATCGTAACGAGTAGGGTCACTTTGTAAAAGGTAGTAGCATTACAGTACATTAGATTCTTCCCCAGGGAAAATATTTAAGTGGGGTGGGGAGGAAAAAGACAATTACAAGACGTATTACTTCTGTGCTCAGACACAACCCTCTGAAATGCAGCAACCAACTGGGAGTCTTTATAAAAAGTTTATTAAGCGGCGTCTTCAATTACTTCAGCAAAAAGTCAGATTATGCAGACATGGACCAAATTCCATTAAGTGATTTCCCAAGGTCCTCCAAATTATTCCAGACACATTGGTATATCAAATCATTCACACAATCAATGCTGTAGTCAAAACATTCTGGTTGTCTTTTCCATTGGAGAAATAATGTTTTGTCTAAAAAGAAAAAGTGTCAAAATAGAAGTCTCTGCAGCTTTTTCTTGTGAGAGACAACAGAGAAAGCACTTTGCATTTCCAGAGATTGAAGTAAGCTCCTTCCTCACCCTTTATGGATTTTACTTCACATAGATGCTTTTCCCCTAAAAAATCCATCTCTTCTTTATGCACATTATACCTAGCAGAGTAATTAAAGTATATGAAGTGAGACAATATCTGAGAGGTTGCTGGAGGTTTCCACGTTACAAACTCTCCAAAATTAAAAAATGCTTAGATGTTCACCTCTAATTCTTGGAAATTATCCCCACTTGACAAGAGCTCACTGACTCTTCCCCCTGGAATTACAAACCTCAAAGTCTCCTCTCAAGCCCTCTTGCAAAAAGAAGGCAGTTTTCCTAACACTCAAAAATAACAGGTTCCTAATGTCAAGATAAACCCTTTGACAGCTTAACCTGACTGCTGTTACATGCAGCTTCCCTGCTAAGTGCACTACAGAGGGATGGATGTTCTTTTCTGCTTTTGCCAAAACTCTGCATGCCCTTTACTGCAAGCTTGCTCCAAGATGATGATCCGGAATGTCATCTACGTACATGTCATCTGACTTCCCATCTGAGCTTTTAAGTAGCTGTTAAACAAATTACTATTCCCCTCACCTCCTTTTCCACTGCTGCACATGTAAAATCAAGAAGATATTACTAAACAGATAAGTGATGTGTTCTCTGCAAGTATCTGAAAGATTAAAAGAACATTAAATATTAGCTAGCTCATTAATACCAATTATGATGATAGGAAATATCTACATCAAAAACAGAACGATCTTATCTGTGGTGCTTGTAACAGTTTGCCCAAATGCAGCTCTCTTAGTCACAGGCCACCCTTCTTCCTTAAAAATGTGATTTCCTAATGTCTATAAAAATGCACTTATAATGTTATAAAAGAACAACACAATCAGCATTAATATCCAAGCACAGAACTGTAAACATTTCCTGAGCACCCCAGAGCTTCCGGTTTTGCAGCTAAGCCACAGAAATGCTTCTTAAACACTGATCAAATTCATCCAAAACAAAGAAACAAATCAACAAATAAAATAAAATAAAATAACCTTACTACTGTCCCTATTCTACCTGAAAGATTGTTGCAGAAGTTCCTATTCTGGAGAAAGGAAGTCTCGTAATTCCCAAGCTCAATTCATACTTGGCCCATTTCAGCACCTTCACTTTGGGGCCAACAAGTGAGACAAAACAGGTTTACTAAAAAAACAGGTTTACAAAAGGGAAAAAGCATCAGAAAATAATTTGATTTTAGATGTCTTGATTTTAGAACATGACACTCAGGTCATCTCAGTCAAAGAAGGAGCAGAGTGAAGATTTTTCTGATTTTTTGTTGTGGCATTCCACTATAAAAAAAATGCATGCTAACTACAAAATTTTACACATTTTAGGCCAAAAAGGGACTCCTTGTATGTTCTTCAACAACATACAAGAACGCCTCGCACATAACAGCACCTTAAAGCAAAAAGTCTCTCCTGTCTACCCTAATCCTCACTCGTGAGCAGAAATGTATGCCATAATATCTACAGAAAAAATAAAACTGGTCAACTTCCTAAAGAATCCACCAGAGCAGGCGTATCCAACCCACGGCCCTGCACAGCTCCCAGTGTGGCCCTCAATACCGCGTTGTCATGGCAACGGCTCCCCCCAACCCCGAGCGGCCTGGCCTGGTCCGGGGTGCGCAGCCAGGAAAAAAGGGGAGGGCATGGCACAGTGCTAACTCAAGTTATGCAAATAATTTCATGCATTTGGACACGCTGGCTAATCACAGTCCTGTGAATAGCAAAATACATGCAGCCTTGCTTTCTGTTTCGATCAAGGAATTTGACAACACGTTCCAAGATCACTGAAAAAATCATCAATTTTTTGGCATATTTGCAAATCCGTTTTCAGTCAACATAAATACATTACTCGAAAATTTTCGAACTGAATGTACAGAGTTACAATCAGATATCCAACTCAAAGAAAAATTTGATCATGTTTCCTTACTACACATTTACGAGACCTCTCTTACCAGAGAAAAATATCCCTCAAGTCACAGTCACGCCTTATTCATGTCATTGCTTTTTGGCATTATGTACATTTGTGAACAATTGTTTTCAATGAAGAAGCACAAGAAGAGCCATATTTCATCAAAAATCACCGACAAACACCTTGAGAACTCACTAAGAATTGCAACCACTTCCATCGAACCAGACTGATGCATTAGTTTCACAAAAGCAAGGTCAGATATCCCATTAGTTTTATGTTTTTGTTGTGGTTTTTTTTAGTATTCTAATAAAAATATTAAAAAATAAAATAACTTTTGTTAGTTATATACATTAACTATATAATATATTTTATATGCAGCCCAAGACAATTCCTCTTCACTTAATGTGGCCCAGGCAAGTCAAAAGGTTGGACACTCATACACTAGACTTTTTCACTTAGGGTAACTTTTATCCACAAAAATGTCCTAAATGCCCATCACAACTGATTTAAATTCACCAGAGTTTTAAAATAGGAAGTAGGATTTTGAAGTCATTTTCATTTATTTGAGTTACATAATTGGGTAGCTTGTAGGAGCTTAATGAAACAAACACAAGGCAGCTTCGTTCTGATCTCAAACATTTGCTTGCATCAACTTACAGTAGTTTCCTTCCTTGACATTACAAATTCGTTTTACTGGCGTTCAGCGTGTAGTGCTGCTCAACAAAAGCAAACATCAGCTAAATCTACAATAATAAATTCTATTATTACCTAGCCAAAAGTAAAATAAATAAGTCAATATCTGCAGTTTATAAGCAATTAAATAGCACAACTTGTCCGTACAGTCCACTACACCAAGAATTTCACATAAATAGACCACTTAAAATGGCATTTTTAATTACAACAAAATTGAAGGCTCAGTATAACAGCCCTCATGTTTAAGCACAAAGCTTTACTTAACAGACAAAAGACATTATGCATTACACTGATCATTTATACAGAAAGTGCTTTAAAAAACCTGCTGAAACAGCAGAGAAGGCTGCTTGCCGTACATTTTTCTACAAAGTTGATAGTTTGAATAAAATACTTCTATATAATTATGAAATACAGTTTCAAGAAGCATACAGCTAGCTAGCTACAGAAGCAGGATTCATGAAATAAAGGATGAAAAGTTATCACTTTTCCATAGTGCTATTTAAAAGTACAAACAAAAACCTATACATACTGAAGTTCAGATTAACACTTTGCAGAAGTTCCTGTTCTCAACTGTTTTATAGTATACAATCATATACACAGAAACCAAAAATTCCTGTCTTGCTACAGTACTGTCTTTAAGAACTTCAAACATCTGAAGCAGGGAAGTTTCTAGCAGGGACAGATAGAGCAGGCTGCCCAGGACCATGTCCAGTTGGGTTTCAAACATCTCCGCAGCTTGAGACTTCACATCGCCTCTGAGCAGCCTGTTCCCATGTTTGACCACTGGCCCTGTAATTTCCTGTATTCAGATGGAATTTCATGTTTTCCAGTTTGTTTCCATTACCTCTTATCCTAGTCCTAGATCTCCTTGCTGGCACTTCTTGAAAATCAGAGTGACGTTTGCTTTCCTACCATCTTCAGTATGTTCTTCTGATCTCCTGAGCTGATCCTCCTTCACCACGAGTAAGTCGTCATTGCTCTAGACCTTCCCATTGGTTTCTGGGGTCCTGGGATTCCTGGATGATGGCTTTTCCCAAGGTAGAGAAGCTGAAGGCAGCACAGAGCATCTCAACTTATTCTCTATCCTTTGCCACCTGGACTCTGCCCTGCTTAACAGAGCATCCACGTTTTTCCTACTCTTCCTTTTGGTGTTGATTTTAACACTGATTTTGGTATCTAAAGAGATAGACATCTCCATCTGTCTATAGATCTGCTGATAGGTCATGAAAAGTATTTGATTATATAATCCCATCAACTAAAGCAATAGCAAAAATAATAATTAAAAAGCTTTACTTTTGCTATTTATGTGAACACAATGTATACACACCGAAGAAAGGAAAATGCATCCCATCCTGATTTATTTCTTTGAACAATTAAGAACACACAAACTTCAAATTTTAGCCTGTTCATTGCAACTTCAACCTTTTTTTTTTTTTTATCATAAAGCTAAAGCACGTGCAGCCAGTGACTGACATGATTAACCTACTGGATACACTTCTTCTAACTTCAATACTTCAACATACATCAGCTCCCATTCTTCTTCTGGAAATATGCTTTCAGGATAATCTAAACTTGTGAATATTGAATAGAAAAACATTATCAGTGAACACCTAGAAGACTTCATGTTTCTTTTTGTGCTAATAAACAGAAATTCTTTTGTTAAATATATTTTAGATAACGGCATACTTCATGAGTATGGAGTTGGACCAGATGACCTATAAAGGTCCCTTCCAACTCAAACAATTCTATGATAAGTAGAAAGCTAAGCTGCCTCCTAAATATTCCAAATATAGACAATATTTCAGCATGGAAGAAATTGGAAAAAAGCTTCTGTCAGAAGAAAAGGAGCTGTATAGGCTTAAAACTGGACACACCTTTGTACCAATAGACCTGACAGCACTGCAAACATCCTGCACATCTCAGGACAGAAAATAAAAACGTTCTGCCTGAGGCTTTCATCGCCTTTAAAAGATGGAACTTAGGAGCTTAGCCAAAAGAAAAAGAATTACTGAATTTCCTTTGCAAATGAATACTGTGGCAGTTATGAAGCTCATCCCTCTGAATGAAGCACTTGATGCCAGATCCCTCCAGCAAAAATTCTTAAATCCAAGTAATTCCCATCCAGTTGGAGAGAACGGTCCCTTGGAGTCGCTCTGAGCTGGACACTATCATATGCATCAAAATTACTAAACAAAAGAAGCAGACTTTAGTGCCTGAAGTTTAGATTTTCCTTAAAAAACAGAAGGATGTTTGAGCATTTCTATCGTAAATAGAACACAGACACACAAAAATCCTGGAAGAAACTGGAGGAAGCTAGGTAAATCCTGATGCAACAATCGCCAAAGATTGATGGATCTCAGAACAAAGAGAGGCATAGTAAGAATTTGGAAATATTTTTAGTTAGCACATTTAGGTTCTACTGTAGGAAAATTTTTGGACTGCTTTATTCCTAAAGTCATTTTAATCAAAACAATGTTTGCAGAATGCTCCACCTAAATCAGATTCTCTCAAAACCAAATATTAAACCTATCGCATTATTCTCAACAAGCAATCTTGCACCAGACGGCAGATAAGAGAGATTTCTGACAGCTGCTCTCATAAACATAAGCCAGTTTGTTCTTAGATTTCGAATTTTTAAGGGCTGAGCAGGAGGGACTGAGGCAAAAAAACCAACAACAAAAGAAGTTACACATGGTCAGAACATCTGTCCCAGTCATTGCCTGGAGGAGGTCTTCAGACTGAAGCCAAAGTGGAACCATCTGATCTCAGCAGAATAGCCTTTTTGCTCCTGCACTTGTCTTTTTTATAAATCTCCATTTTTTTTCAATAAAATCAGCAAGTAATATTTCAGGTGGCTGGTGTTTATGACATAGCTTCTGAACTAATTATGAACACGCTATGTGCAAGTAACAGAAACTACATACACTGAACTTGCCGGAGCATTACAAGACAGCCTGAAACCTTCTCTGATAGAAAAATCTCTCTCCACAGCTAATGAAGAGAGCAGATGAATACATTTGTAGCACTTCCCCAAGCTAGTGGTACCAACTTGGCCAGATTTTATCAAAGAACCCCTGGAAAACCACAGCAGTGACGTTGCTCCACATGTTGTCACCAAGCAGGCTGCAGGTGAGACCGCCCAGCGAGCACACAACAGTGTGTTATAATGCATATTAGGAAATAAAATTTTAACTACAGATGTGTTCAGTCTATTTATAAAGGAAGCAGCTCTTTAGATTCTCATATTTTCATACTATCTGTATACATCAGCTTAATTATTAAAATGAAGCTAGCGTTAAATGCAAATATTTCAAAAGAGTGTATTGGCAAAAAAGATCATTAAGTAATGACTTTAAATGAATAACTTACAACTATCACAAAAGGTTCAATAACAAAAAAAATTGAAGTTGAAACGCTCAACCAGTTCCACTCTCCAATCACTGTGAAGCAGAATTAGAAATTTAAGGAAAAAAAATAACAAAGCATCTCTAATGTGACAAGTACATTTTCTGTAATCTCTTTTTAAGAAACATAAACATGTTTTCCAGCTAAGAAAAACAACTTCACTGCACTCTGAAAACAAACTTCCATGCTTTTCAGATCCATTTTTTAAAATGAGCTCAAGAAAACAAAATTGTTCATGAAACCATTTGAAGTTACGACATGGTACTGTAATCTTGCACAGCACGAACCATGTAAGCCACACTAACAAGATGAATAATTTAATTCTCAATCCAGAAGAATTCACTCTATTGTTTACTCCAAAGTATCCATTTCTGTCATTCTTGAAAAGCACCTGCAGATGTTAAGGATTATCATTAACGAAAAAGCACCCTTTAACTCCCTATAAAACAGCAACACAGAAAATGCTAAAAATCAAAACAAAGGAACACCTACAGTCCTATGAGTCTTGAGCTTCGATGGCCACTACATGCTTTATTCTAAACTGTTCTACAATCCACAAAATCCAAAACTGGTAAACAGCACAATATAAAAAGCAAATACAGCAATGTATCATTTTCAGCCTTTCTTATTTCCAGATATTGAAAATGTATTACACTATTGAAGTTTAAACATTTTCTTTTTGTTACTTTTCAGGGAAATGATTACTTGCCAGTTGCTGTATCTTTATTACAGTCTCCAAGATACACAATCTGATGGATTTGTGGTGATCCAAGATAAACTCATTCAAGTCCAGAGCATGAACTGTACCATTTTTCATTACTTCCAACAACCAAAATCAAAATATTTCCTGTTTCAAAGCCCACTATCAGGAAAATCATCCTCTTCTCTATAGAACGTATAAAAATCTAAAGATGCATCGGGCTTAAAAGCTGGAAGTGATTCTGAAGGATGAAGCCTATGTAAGTTGATGTAAAGCTAAAACTTTTCAGTATTGAAAAAGCACATCTGTATACTTACTCATTTTTTTAATTAATGTTAATTTCATCCAGCTTCCTTCACCTTTCATGATCTCTGAACCTTCCCTTCCTGTATGACTCTCCCTCGACCCAGCAAGCTTACAATAACTAGAAGAGTACAATGTGTTTACAGTGGAAACTGTTCATCACAAATTTTGCCTAGTTTGATGCAACAAAGTTTGTTAATGCATTCTGACGGACTTGCAGAACATCCAAAAATGTTTTGAACAATGCAGTTTAGGCCGTGATGCAATATTAATGAATGAATAATGTTACTGAGTACTGAGTTTCAATATTTAATGAATGCACACTGCATGTGCCATAGAAAGATGTGGTTGAAAATCACTGTAGCTAACAAGGGACTTGAAAAGATGCTAGAAACACCAGGAAAACCTTTAACCTAAAGTTACACCTGGGGTCTGAGAAGTGTGAAATTGATATTGCTCAAACTCAAATTCTAGCATTCCCCTGACTGCAAAGGCAGCTACATTATCTAATGCTTATCTGCTTGTGTAAAACATGGCTAAGGACAGAGAGAAAAAACCAAATCATCTCAATCACAAAACAACAGGCAAAGTCTTTCTTTACAGAAGTCTCAGATGACAATATAAAAGAGAAAAAATAAATCAATCAATAAATTGATTTCCTTGCATTATTCACACATAGAAAACTTAATTTCTATTCACACAGACCTTTGCATACTGCAGGTGAAAGAGGTGACTTCTAACATCAGTAGCAGCCTCTTTCTTTAAAAATCCATCATGAAGTTTGATTTCCAAACTCAATATTTCAGATTAAGCAAAAGTTAAAAGAAAATATCATTCTTCTGCAGCACAAACCCCTGCCGCACAAAGCAAACATTTTATCTTCAATTTCCTTGACTTCTCTAATGCCTACAGATCCCAAACAGGCAACATTTTTTTTTCCCTCTATTTTATTGTGTTCTTTTAGCAAAGCTATACTTCAGCTGTATATGAAATGCTGCATTGACCAGTTGCATGGTGGAGGGGGGAGAACCCAAAACATTACTAAAAAACATCCATGGAGAACAGAAACTCTTTTAAATTTAAGACCGAAATGCAACTTTCCTGAAATCGTGTTTCACCCAAGTGGTCTTTGAAACATCTACAGCTGAACAAATCTCATTAAGTAAGTGAGAATTAGGACTAGTAAAATAGAAAAGAAGCAAGGCAAGGCGAAAATACAAGAGCTTTAAAAACATGGGAACATCAAACCAGGAAAGAAAATGTACGTGCGGGTCATCTAATCCAGATTTGCAATTGTTTATGAGTGCTTAGTCCAGAACTCTCCAAATGTGAATACGCAGATCCAAACTGCTATACAGTTTACAGATCACAACATTCACAATCAAAATTCTCTGACAAATTCACTACAAGTCATCCAAAAACTCTAATGATTATGGTGTGAAGAGGGAGAGAGAAGAGAACAAACCTACCAGCAGTGCTTCCATTCCCTGTCCTACCAAATAACTCTGAGTATTGCAGTATGCCCTATACACCAGCAGGCTGCAAAATAGAGCCCTCCACATATAACCTGATGTGCTCCAGAGCTGGGGATTGGCTTTTCCTTACTGTAAAAGCAAAGGGCAACCAGGCACCTGCCAACACCACTGAAACCATCCCACTCGACTCGTCACAGCGACAGCATGGAAGCCAAGCAACCTCAAACAGCTCAGAGCCAAGCTGAAATTAAGGAATAAATGAGGAGGAAGAAGAGAAAATGAGAAAGGCCACGTTACATACTTAGCATATGGATTAAGAGGGTCTTCTTGTCCTCTGATGAGAGATGGTAGCAGCTCTGGATGTTGTAGACCAACATAATGAAAGCAAACTTGATCACTACCTGTTATATGCCTCTTTTTCTTCTGGAGATTTAAGTATGGTCTTACATATTACTTTCCTGTGCTTGCACTCCACATCATTGAATTTAACAAGAACTTCACTCCTTTAGTTCACATCCATTTTTTTCCTCACAATGTCTCTCCTTAATGCAGACCATACACATACAAGAAATGTGTGCATCATTCATTAGAAGTACTAGCGAAAATAGGAAAGTGGTAGTAATTACAAATTGAGCTCCAAGCAGTATGCAAACTTTTTCTACAAGGGTGGTGAGGCACTGGAACAGGTTGCCCAGAGAAGCTGAGGATGTCCCATCTCTGGAGGCATTCAAGGCCACGCTGGATGAGTTCCTGGGCAGTCTGATTTAGTGGCTGGCAACCCTGCCCACAGCAGGGGGTTGGAACTAGATGATCTTTGAGGTCCCTTCCAACCCATACCCCTCTATGATTCCATAACATTAATTCCTCCCTCCAATTCATACTATTACAATCTCGCCTTCGGTTCATTGGTTCGTTCCAAATCATTTTACAGTTCTTGCATTTTCATGTCCAGCAGTAATATACAAGAGAGCTTTACACTAGGAAGGCTAGGTTATCTTTCTTTAATGTTCTCTTGGGTTGTGTAACAGGCTGACCATAACCTGCACAATTTATCTTGGGTAAGACTATGTTCCACCTTACCCACTTAACCATTTCTTTCCATTCTCTCAATTATCCTCTATTTCTAAAATTGCCCGTAACAACGAGGCCCATCCAGTAACTCAGTTGAACATTTCATTAATTTCCTTTTTCCAGCTGCCCTCCAGCCTCAGCATAACAGCTGTCGATTGAAAATCTTTGCTAATGGCCATGTTACTTTATATGCCAGTCCTTGATTAAGAGATAAGACACTAATTTCAGAACTTGTCATTATATACAGCTCTTCAACTTACCAACAAGACTTCCACAGACAGTTTGGTAATATCTACTGCAACATGGACACCAACTCCTGTCAGTCTGATGATTAATTACAGAAGCTTGTTGGGTTGAATTTCTTTATTAGGGTTCTTAGTGTTTTGTGGGTTTTCTTCCTTTTTTTTTTTGGTGGAAGGAAGGCAGCAATTGAGCAAAGGCAGTGAGTAGGAGAGAGGCTGTTTAATGGGGGGAGTTATATAAGTGGGGGAAGTTGTAATTATACTTCATAAGGCCGTTTTTAAAATATGTGCATATAAATCAGCATAATATAGAGGCAGAACAGATGAACGAACTTCTACCTTTATGCCAGAGGCATGCAGAGAACATAAGTCAGAATAGTAAAACTGTTTTACATAATTTGTATAAGTATTTAGTTGAGTCTTTTCTTGATATTCTCATAATTCCAGTTGAAATTACTTTCCAATTTAATATCACTCCTCTTGGGATCTACAAAGGCAGTCATGAAATTATGACAACATTAATTCTCCATTAAAGTGAAGGGACAGTAACCGCATTTTTTTTTTATTATTATTAAGTGTTTCTCTGCTTTGCCTACTCATTTGCTACTTTTCAAAATGAAAGAGCTCAGCAATTTGAAAGCAAAGATTTGTTTTACATTGCCAGGGGGCAATATTTTCCCTTCTCCCTACTTGAATCTGAAACTACGAAGCAGTGTTATTTTTGTTGATGCTCTCTCCAAATAAACTCACTGGCTTCAAGTCATTTTCCAATCTCCCTGAGAAATAAACTTATCAAGATGAAGCTTCCTATACAAGTTGTCAGTTGAGATGCCAAGTTTTGAAATCAAAGTGAAAAATAAACCCTTGAAAATGGGGGTTTATAAGGGTAGGAGTGAATTATAGCACTGCTTTCTCCAATTTCCACTTCCTGTCTCCAAGATTCATCTCCGCATATACTGAGAAGTAGACATAATGGCATTAATGGAGAATCAGACCAACAACAATCTTGGAGGGTAACTCTACCATCACCAAATACTGTTTTTTTTTCTTCCAAGAAAATAACAAAGAAGACAAAACAGGCTCCTCTTGACAGTCCGCTACCTCCAAACCTGCAGGCTCATCAGCAGCATGGCTGCAAACATTTGTATGTTTCCTTAGCATTTTGCAGGTAAGATTGTGTATTAAGCTTTTAAGGTTATGAAAACCAGAAGGTGTGATGCAATCCCATTCAGAAGCTGACTTGGCTTCCACCATAAAATTATGTTTTTCAACAGCTGGCTGTTGAAAGAGGATCAGTTACAATATCTCACCTGACCATAGCACTTGTTTTACAGGTAAATCTGTGCTCAAAACTCAAATGTCTTCACATTTAATCTTGGCTTCTTCTCTCACCTATGAAGTGTTGACCCAGCCTGCCTCTGCTCATCCCTTCCTTTCCTCTGGCACAGCAGTGTTAGCCCATACTCCTCTGGACCTCAGTAATACGACAGCCATCAGTGGACAAGTTCCCACGTAAATCTTCTGCTGGATGTGAGGTAGAACAGGGGATACTCCTGCTATGAGAGGGGGAAAAAGGTGTAACCAGGAAGGGAGAATAGGAGGAACTCAATCTGTGGAAGCAGTGCAAAATTTGCTCCTTTGTCCATGAGTGTTCCCCAATCCTGAGGTTGAACTGGCTTTTTCTGCAGTCAAAGCAAGTAGGTTTTACCTTTTTATTGCCATCACTTTATTTTTTATGAAATCAGTCATATATCAAACTTGAATATTTTGTTCTGCCAACTAAACAGTTGCCACCACATCCCTGCGTATCTGATTTTGCACTTCAGAAAAGCTTAGTCAACAGCCTTACCCAACTGCTATTTAAAGTCCTCCCCCTGCTGCGGAACCAGCTAAGTTCCATCTTCAGGTATGGAACGAGGCTCACACACGTGTACATGTTGCATTCAGAGATGGAAGGCCCTTATCAGACATCACACCAACCTCTCTCTCCAGTTGATATGCAATCTATGTCTTCTCTTTTCCAAAGTCCTGTTTGTCACTATAAATACCCAAGTTTTGCTCTCTCAAATCAGGAGTCAGTTACTTTTCCCCAATATACCAAATATTAGATTGTAAAAAGGGCAATCTTCCCAGCATTCATGAAGACAAGTCACACTGCATGAAGGTGTATGAACAAAGAATAATTTTCCATCAGCTACAGAACTGTGGCAGTGCTCACAGCAGAACTCCACTTGACACATATAGCTTCTCACATCAGAGTGCAACACCATTTTCTCCCCTAAGAACGACAACAGTCATCAAGGAACTTTCCTCTACAAGCAATTTCTCCCAACTGTATTTAAACATTGCTTGAATTTCTGTAGTACTTTGTGGAAACCTTGTCAGAGAAAGGACTACCAGAGGATACAAGCCTCTGCTGTGAGCCTGGCATGACAATTCTTGCATTCCTAAACGTGACTACCAACAAGGTAAAATTATTTAGCTGCTTTTTAAAAACAGTATCATCATTTGTGTGAGAAGATGTAAAATTCTTACTCCTGACCTATCAGAAGTTGAAACAATTGTATTCATTTTTGCAGTTTCATGGAAGTCTTTACACAGAAGTATTCTATCCAACTGTCAGCAGCAGAGATGAAACAATTTTTGACTGTTTTCACTCTATCTGGAGGGTCCTGTGGCAGAATCACAGAATCATAGAATACTAGATTGTAACTATTTTCTCACTGACAAAGAAGCTTTTTGTCCCTTATGGGAAGAATACTAGGAGAAAAAGCCAGTTGCCCAATTTGACATAGCTAATTACCTTGGAAAATAGAACCATTTAGGACAAAAAAAATCTACTTTAAAAAATTTGTGAGTTAATATGTACTAACCATATGAAAATAAGGTGAGTTAATATGTTCTTCATAAATGATCTCAGTAAAATTTAAAATGAATATTCTAAATAAATCAATCATTTTATTTTTCCTTATGTTCTCCAGACCAATGCCAGTAAACTAGAATAAACATGTTATTAAAACAGAAATCAATAGTAAGGTTTAAAATATACAGTCCTACAAAAAGGTCAAGCCCCAGTATTGATTTTAATATAACATTTTCGGTGTGCAGTCTCCCAAAGGGTTCTTCTCTAATTTTGTTCTTCATTCTTCTTTCCCTTTACATTTGCCCTGGTGAATTTGTTGTTCTTTTCTGCAAAAGCTGTCCACTCCATGAAGTTTACTATGAGCCTGTCACATACACAACGTACTGCTGAGATACAACAAAACAAGGCTGGGGGGGAAGCACTCAGACACATCAGAGCATCAATTAAATCGTAAAGTGAGTTGCAGTAATACAGAGACCCTCCCCAAACACCAAAAGAAAAGAGTAAGAAACTAATGGCTGCAATCTAATAACCTACCACTGAGAGCCACCTCTGTGCACCACTATGTACGTATTTTTAAAAGCTGATTTAGAGTTTAAAAAGATTTTTTTAAGCAGATGAGGATGTTTAGAAATATAGAGGTTGCAGTAAGTTATCCTGCTAATGGCAGATAAAATACCACACCATATGGAGCCCAGCAGACTCCAGCAAGTCATTACCAGGGAATGTTTGAAAATCTACAGTCTGTATTATTCAAGAAAAACATTTTTCACGTAGCTTTCAAGGCAAAAGTTTACCAAAGAAGCCATAGGAGATGAGATAGTCAAAGCACAGCAAAATTTAAGACTTGTCAAAAGCCATTAACAGCTAACTGTCTTTTTGGTTGACCTCACCAAAAATAAGCAGAAGCCAATTCAAGGACGGGATAACAGGGACTGTATCAGGCAGTGGGCCTGGGCAAGGACTAAATAAGACTACAAATCAGAATACAGGCTTGTAGCTGTAGTACAAGGTAGTTAGGAGACACAAAACCACTCCTCGTGCTGACAGCTGGCAGTTCTCTGGATCTGCAGGCTGACATCGCTGACCTCCAGCAATGAAGTATCTGGGTTTCGTAAAAGCTACACCAGAAATGTTTGTCTGCAGAACACAGGTGACCGTGACTCTTATTTAAATATAAGTAAACTTTCAGCGTTGAGACTGTCCAAACATTTGAAAAAAAGATTTAAGATATACTACCACAACTTCTACATACATCAAATCCTTTTTTAGTAAGACCTTGAGCAACACTTAACAATGCTCAGTGCTAGTACCCATGATTTTCTACTTTTCTCATACCTTAATTTTAGAGCAGATGCAGAAACTGATGGGCCACTGACAAAACATCTGCTATAAGCCTTTCCCTGCCCTAAAATTCCCTAGCACTTCCTAAATGAAATTAGAGAAGATACAATGTAGCACGATTCAAGTGCAACTAAGCACAGGGAAAGTCTCTTGGGACAACTTTACAACAGCAAACTGCACAGGAACATTCCCTTGGCATGCTAACAAAATTATATGCAAATATGTATTGAAAACCTGTACAAAATAAACTTCCTGCAATATGGAAGAGACTGTCATGTACCAGTGTTTTGCAAAAACACCTCATTCTGCATGTAACTAATATTTATCATGCGCCAAATCATATAAAAAGAGCTGGGAAACATTTGTCAAGCAAAAAATACTGGAAACCCACAAATATAATTAGCCTAGCTAAATGAGTTGCAAAACAAATCAGCCTGAATTTTCCTTGATTTTCAAGAAAAAAAATGGTAAGTACTCATTTATGTGAAATTTCTGTGAGAAATCACATCTTTGCTTCTTATTTAAGTATTTTTTGTGTGCATTTCAGTGAAGGAATCCACTAGACTGACAAGGCTGACAGCAGCTACATTTTATCGTTCTGTTGATTATATGTTGTTCACTCTTACTTTTTCAAAGTATCTTTTCTTCTGCCTCCCATAATGCAAACTCTTTATAAAAGTAGAATTATCAGCCATCATCAGTATGGCACCACACACTCTGATAAACAAACAGTTTTGTATTTGAGAACAAAGTTGGTGTGTGTGGTAGGCAAACTTCAGTTCACACGTTCACAATCAGTGGAGAACAAGTCACCTACCTCCCCCATCCTTGCTCTGCAGAGCCACAGTGTTAAAAGTGGTCTCATTGACTTCTTGGGAAAACAGGAAATACAGTATATACCTGCTGAGCTTGTGCAAAATAAGCAGAGTTATAAAGCAGAGTAATGAGTTGCAAAAAGCAACTTATTATTGCATATTTGGATTCAGACACTCAGGTTAATAGGGAAAGTACAACAGTACCGTGTTCTGGCAGCAACAGGCAAAGCACAGAAAGCCAGAGAGAGACTGAGGTATAACAACAGGGAAAACTGGAAAATCCCATAAATGATAAAGTTTATTTCTTGGTATTAACTGCCACATGTCCTGCTTTTATTGCAGACATGCATTTTGTGATCCCTAGTGTTCGCTTATTACTGCCATGTTGTCTCAGAACACACCTACTGGTTCACTGAGCTGTACAGACCTCTCTGCAAACCTCGAAGGAGCAGATGCATCTTGCTGACCAGAAGCAGCTTCTCATGGCTAAGGTTGATGAGACACAGCAGCATCTTGTCCAGCATCAAACACTGGAACAAGCTTCCTATCAAGGTGGTTACTGCCCCACGCTTGTCAAATTCAAGAGGCATTTGTGTAACACCCTCAATAACACAACAACTTATTCTCAGCCCTCTCAGGTGACGATCTTTGTAGGTTTCTTCCAACTGAACTGTTCTATTTTATTCTAACATTCCTAATTACTTCAAAGACTTTTGACACAGCAAAGCTATTCCAGACTCTCTCATCACCAAAATGATTCCAGTAAAAAAGTTCAACAGCTGTGACAAGATGTAGTGTAATGATCTCTATCTGTAAGACTACACCCCAGGAAGAAATCCAAACTGCTAAAGGATTCAGAAGCTTCCCTGTCATATTTTGTATAATCTCATGTCATGGCAAATAACTAGTTTCACAAATTTGGCATCTCTTTATATTATGACACTGGAGAATAAAGTTAACTTTGTGAAAAAGAAACCACGTCAACAATTATCTCTTCTTACTTGTCACTATTGTCAAACTCAGGATCTTGTGCCTGTTCATTCTGTCTTAGAAGTCTCCTCTTCCAGAGATGTATAACAGAGGCTGTGGCAGGTATATCACAGGGGACAAAAGCTTGCTTTTTCAGTTGGTCTGAAGGGTCCATATATACCAGAGGCAGTAGCAAAAGTCGTAACAGAAAGCCTTTGCACACACACAAAGTAACAGTTCAATAAGCCACACACACACACCCCCATTAAGGTACCAGCTAAGACTCAGTTTTCAGTAAATAATAAACCTTATGAAGAGTGGTGTATTATTGGGAGCTACTGGTAGGTACTGACATGAAATGGAAAACAGACTATGAGAATATTAAAGCTATATTTTCTCTAGGGGGAAGAACACGTTGCTCTTTCCTCTTCTGCTCAGAAGAGGAAGCTCTCCAGTATTTCCAACTGTAGTCACAGTATTATTACTACATTATCATTCTTAATACTGATATAGTATCACAACCTGTAAATTACCTAGAGTATTATCATAAGACTGTATCTCTGACATGTTAACTGGTCACATCTCTAATGCAGTCACTGCAAATTCTGCTGTAATTGAATAACAATCAGCTTAACTTTTCTAAATGAAAAGACTCTTAGGAGGAAACTTTCTCAATGTTCAAAAACCACAGTGGGAAACAACAGGTGAGCTGAGTAAAAGAACAAATAAATTAATAAACTTTGTCTCTTTGGTGGGTTTTGTGGTCAATATGGTTTTATTACAAAATTCTGGACTGAGGTTACACATTCCTCTTCTCCATAACTGACTGGAAAATATACGAACATCTCCTGGTCAGACTGAAGGTCCAAAAACCCCATCTCCAACAGCAGCCAGCAGATGATTCCTTCGGATACAACTCTGCCCATTGCTGAGAGGATAAACATTGATTTCACTTAAGAAGATGGAAAGAGAAAAGACTCCTATAGACAGTGACTGTATCCATCCACTCTATCAGAATAAGTAGATACAACCCCAGAGGAAATTCAGCCATAAGGCAGCTTCATTAAAGCCCTTCCAGGAATGTTTGTCCACTAGTTGGGACTGTGAAAACAATACATGAGATGAGGTGGTGTTCTGGCCCAGGATGGCTGAACATGAGGGAATTCAGCCACTGGCCGTCCTTCAATTTCCATCAACAGATTACAAGCCACGCAATGTTCTCTTGATGGTAGTTATTAACTTCTGCATTAATATACAATGCTTCCACAGCCACTACGTAAATTTTCAAGTTCTGGGAGGAGAAAATCCTGGCAAGATTGATCATAATCTGGGGGGAAAATTAAGTTCTCAAGGAGCCTCCTGGTTTTCATCCTATTCCCAGACACCAAAAGGTTTAAGCAAGCTTCGTGTTCTTAGCAAAGAAGCACACAGGTTTATAATCATATCCAACCACACACAAAAGCAGATTAAAATACAGGGAGAAGCATACTCAAATATCTGAAAGATCAGTAGGCATGATATTTTTAACACATGGTCCAAGGTTGGGTCTGAATCACTATTTTTTGTAAGTAATTTTAAACAAGAGCTATGCAATTCATGTTTCATGAGTGCACTGGTGGCATTACAATACAATTTGAACAGTCAGCTTTTAGCTCTAATCCCAGAAATAAGGGGAGATCTCCATATAATAAGAATAGTCCATCTGTACTGTATACATGTGTGAATACACAAGCTAAATAGCAAGTTATAAATAAAAAATTCTTTGTTCACAGTCTTAAATGAATAGACTACACCTTGCAATCAGATCAAAATGTGGTGCTACAGAGCATACAGAAACAGTATTGAAATCAGCCATTAGACAGCTAGAATTACACACAATAAACAGTTGCAAATTCCAGATATTTATATGTTTAGATGCATTTTCACTTAGGGAAAAAAAAAAAACCTGTCTCTAAGAAAAGAATGAAAATGTACACATGCAAAATGCATCATCATAAAAAAATACATTTTATAAAATAAATGCAGAAACAAACTTTCATTATGAATATCAGTGTCGCATACATCAGCATGTGATTTATAACACAGTCAACAAAGATAAGTAGCAGGTTATCAAATTGAATTTTTGATACATCAGAAGTGCAAAGCCAGGTTGTTTTTTGTTTTTGTACTATGATATCAGTTAAATTCACTAATGATGGGCTTATGCCTCTACCATAACTCTTCCCCCAGATCAAAGTAGCAAATCTGCTGTCAAAATTAGGGGTCTGGCTGAAATATAAGCTGAAAGAGCTACAGAATTACAGTTCTACACGTTGCAACCAGCACAGATATTGGACACCCCCACTCCTCAGCCCAACCAGCCTGAAATAACACTTGTGTTATCTGCATCCTCCAGATAGGTTATGGAGCCTACATTTCAGTTCCCTTTTTTTCAAATCTGCAACTATCAATATGTGACTGCTATCAACTGTTCTCTGTAACTGTTTTATTCCAATACATGTTTTTAGAAGAGTACAGCTGGGAACTCAAGTTTTGTTCCATTTTCCAACATTGCATCAATGTGCTTGCATGGTTATTACAAAGAACTACAGGTGAAAGCAGTCTTTTAGGTTTTCTTGTTTATTTCACCTGGAAGACTCTGCACTGCAGCAACAGGCAAGATACAGAACAGCCTATCTGAGCAGCATACACCTAGCTCTTAAGTTTTTACTTCAAAATTGAAGTCCAATAATGATGAAAAATTATACTGATTCTAAAAGTACGAGTGTCCAGAAGACTGATACCTGAGGCTGTACAGAAAATTGCAGGCTTTTTTCACCTGTATGGTGAAAGTATGGATTCTGACTTAAAAAAAGAACATTGCATAGACATTCCTCATGCCCCCCCAGTTAGGGAGAGATTGCTTTCTCAACTGGAATGAAACAGGAGGGGAAGGCATGCTGAACCCAAACAACATAAATCTGTTCTTCACGTGGTCAACAGAGCAGTGGTCACTTCATTCTCAGGAGAACGTGTTCTGGAGGAGAACAGCTCCACGTTTGCTACAGTGCTTCTCCAATGTTTTAAAAACACAGACATCAACAATTCAGCCCATAAAACATCTAAAGAAATAGCTAAGTAAACACTGGCATCTGTTAAATGTGTGTTATGCAATGTGACAAGAGCCTCTACGCTCCAGCCAAATATATATATTTTTAATATATATGGTGTGTAGAAAGTAAAATAAGAAATAATCAAGAATTTCTCAAAAAAAAAAAAAAAAGATTTAAGAAAAGATGCTAACAAAATTGTTTTCTCATTGGTATTTTTGTTTTAAATTGATTTTAGTGGTTTATATTTCAAAAGCACAGATTGTTCAAACTAATTTTAAGACAACAGAAGGATTTCATGTGACCCTTTTAATACGTAACATCTTCCTTAGTCACACTAAGGGAAGGCTGCCAGCACTAGTCCATGTAAAATACAACTTCAGGTATGTGAAAAGTCAACCTGCTTCCTACCTTTTGCAGACCAAGTCACAACCAACAGAAACTGAATTATGGAACACTTGATGAAAATTACTGAAAAGTGTCAAGTGATAAAATACTCATGTTACAAAACAAACAATTCCATACTATAAATACATTCAGATGAAGTCTAAGCAGCCAACATTCCAGATACAACACAAGCTTTCCTGTCAAAGCCCAGTTCAAAAGAGGAGAGATTTTACTATAACGTATTGATTTCCTTTACTGCTGATTAAAAAAAGCCTGCTTCATTTTCTGGGACATTTATACAGTCCTATCTAATTACACACTCCATCAGCCTAACACAATTAAATAATAATATAATGATGTGTAGGAAACAACTGCTATATATGCAGACAGTTTAAGTAGCACTAATTACATCCTAATTTTTAAAATCCATCATAATGAGCCTTTCTTCCCATTCTCAGAAGGGAGGACAATGAGTAGGTTAATATTTGTATTCTGTGTTTTGCATTATCAAAATCACTGGAAGTATGAATCGCCACACAAGGCCACCAAGCTCACCAAACTCAATGTCAAATTCAAGCAGGAATTTTTTAATTGCTAGTAATTACCCAGTATCATTCTTAACATAGTGAGTATATATTTTTAAAATGCTGCATCCAAACTCTGCAGCTGCGTTCTGTATGACTCTATTGAATCTTTCACAGTAACCAAAATCACTACAGTCTCTGAGAAAACACACAAAAAGAAATGGTTTTATATACAAA
The DNA here is from genome assembly GCA_013396635.1 of Penelope pileata. Lineage (NCBI taxonomy): Eukaryota > Metazoa > Chordata > Aves > Galliformes > Cracidae > Penelope > Penelope pileata. The sequence goes on along the minus strand of WBMW01004106.1, from coordinate 76,497 downwards.
AAGGATTTTCTGCAGGTAAACTGTCTTAATACCATACTTTGTATCTTCAAAGTAGTAAGACATTAAGTATTAAAGCAGTTGAAAACATTCTGCAGCACACACAAATATCTAGAATTCACACAAATAATGAGAACTACCATTTCTGCTGCTGTTAAAATTTACTTTTTGATCAAACAGAGGGGTTATAAGTAACCCACCTCTACAATGCTCCCAAGCTACTTCTGTCTCTACAGAGCAAAATTATTTTTTGGACTCGAGAGAAATCAATGAAGATTGAGCTTAAAAGACTTTAAATAAATAAATAAACAAAAAGTCAGGCTTAAAGTCAGGAGGGATTTAGATCAACATTTTATATCGGTTTTTACAAGTTGATTTGCTGTTTTTAACATATATCTCATACAAAAAATTAGCAATACAGCACAAAGGTCTTACCTACCATTTTGTCCTGGGGCACAAAATTCAACTGTTCATAATAAACAGATTAACAGCAGTAATAAAAGCTGTGTTTTAAATACTGTTATTAACAGACAAACCTTCTCTTTTGAGCTTCAGCCTCTCTCGTGGCTCGTTCTAATGCCAATTCTTCTGCTATTCTTTTCTTCAGTTCTTCATCGTTAACTACAATTAAAGGAAAATTCAATGAAGGTGAACATAACACAATATATTTCTAATTATAGAAACAACTGCTTAATACAGCACTCTTATTTTTTTCTATAAAGCAGTTAGAATACCTTCTTGTGATTCAACCATCTTTCAAATCAATATATAACACTAGAAAGCCTTTAAAAATTACCCTTACTAAGCATCTTTTCAATTAACAGTAAATTCTGAAATTACAAGAAACAGAATTACAGTATCATACAGTAAATGTTAAATAATTTTTTCTTAAAAATATGCTGTTACCAAGTAAAATCAGGGGAAATAAATCCAAGCCCTAAATATTAAAGTCAAACCGATTCTTTTTATTCCAATAGTGATATTTTTTGTTTCAATTGTTGGAAAAAAAAGTTTTGCCTTAAATTCTCCTAATTTCACTTAAGCAGGTGCATGTGGAAAGAACATTTTCTTCATTTTGACTACGTCAGCAGAATTACTCAGAAGTCCAGGTAAGAACTGACAAAGCAGGGAAGCAACTCCTTCTTTAACTTTAACTCTTAACTCTTCCAGACAAAGGTAGAGAAGTATGAGATCCACTAATTCAACAAGCTTGAAAGACATCTGAGAGCACCAAAACCATTCAACGAGGCTTTTATTTACAAAACAGCTCCTTTCCCCACTCTTTGATATTCAAGTGCTCAACCATGCAAGCAAGCTACTGCCCTGATGCTATTCAATATGAATTATCTGGGCATCCATAGGCAACTGTAGAGATCAGAAATTGTGCAATTCAACATGCTCCAATGGACTTCCAGAGGGAATCCCACTGAAAGGTTGTCTCAACCAGAAAACCAACCACACATTCACGCGTTTTGGAGATGGCTTTGTCCATTTTTCTCCATCCAAATGTATATTGACACATACATAGCACGAGTAAAACAAATCAAATACAGTTAGATTTGTAAGAACCTATTCTAAGAATGGGCAATATTCTCCACTTTCAGAAAATGCATTACTTTGTAACCAAAAGTTATGCCAACTTTGGTAGAACAGCTGTTAGCTTTGCATACAATGCTGATTTGTAGCAGTAAATAAAAGTGACTTTTCCTATATATAAAATATATAGTTGTTATCTTTTCTTCCTATAAAGTACAGCTGTAGAATGAGATTAAAAATCATGTAATTATATCCAGCTTTCTTACCAATATAAATCTTTACCTTAAATCTCTAGAATACAGGTTTACCAACACCAGCTGAGCTCTGTAGCTCTGTGATACTTTGGTTTTCCAGTACAGGCATCAGGAAAATATCCTTATTTATATGAAGCATCTGGCTTCAATTCCATTCTATGGACTCCCAGAGCTACAAAATGTGTAATCTCACTCCAAAAAGCCTATCACTTAAGTGTGATGCAGATGTTCAGCTCAAGGTGGTACAAATACTGGGGCAATGGAGAACAAGACATCTGCCTCCTCTTTCACTGCAAGCTATCAGGTGAGGCTTAAAAATAAAAAATAATAAAGAAGAAAAAGAGATAAATTTGCCCAGAAGTGGAACATCTGCAATTTAGACCTCCTCGGATGGTCAGGTTTGAGTCCACATATAATATATACTCCAGGAAAGCACTCCAAACACCAAGGTAGCAAATTATTTAAGTAGAGACACCTAAGTGTTTGGGCTTTGGTTCTCTGGGGACAGTCCCCCACAACATCTAAATGCAAGGTCTTGCACCTGGGTCGCAGCAACCCCCGCTATCAATACAAGCTGAGGGGTGAAAGGAGAGAGCACAGCCCTGCCAAAAAGGACTTGGGGGTACTGGTGGATGACAAGCTGGACATGAGCCAGCAATGTGCCCTCGCGACCCACAAAGCCAACAAAATCCTGGGCTGCACCAAAAGAAGCGTGGCCAGCAGCTCCAGGGAGGTGATCCTGTCCCTCTGCTCTGCACTGGTGAGACCTCACCTGGAGCACTGCGTCCAGATGTGGAGTCCTCAGCACAGGAGAGACATGGCCCTGTTGGAGCACATCAGAGGAGGGACACTAAAATGATCCAAAGGATGGAACACCTCTCCTACGAAGACAGGTTGAGACAGCTGGGGCTGTTCAGCCTGGAGACGAGAAGGTTCTGCAGTGATCTGGCAGCAGCCTTTCGATATCTAAAGAGGAGCTTTGGGAAAGAAGGGGCCAGGCCCTTTAGCAGGGTCTGTGGGGATAGAACAAGGAGAAATGATTTCAAATTAAAAGACAGGAGATTTAGGTTGGACTTAAGGAAAAAGTTTTTTACAGTAAGGGTGGTGAAGCACTGGCACAGGTTGCCCAGAGAGGTGGTGGATGTTCCATTCCTGGAGAAATTCAAGGTCAGGCTGGAGCAGGCTCTGAGCAACCTGATCTAGCTGTAGGTGTCCCTGTACATTGCAGGGGAGTTGGATCAGATGACCTTTAAAGATCTCTTCCAACTCTAAGGGTTCTATGATTTTATGAAATTTTTAAGCTAAAAAAGTGCTTTAGAAGGTGCTTAGTGATCACAACACAAATCAGGGCAGTCTCCAAATCTGGAATCCCCTTCACAGAACTAACTATTCGTTTTACATTAGGCAGCAATTAGATTTGATGAAACAAAAAGATGCACAAAAAAAACAATGAGAAATAACCATGATCTCTGCAATATCGTCTCCAGGAATTGGTTTGATCTGCAAACATTATCTATCCAACATCATTAGACCACATTCCCTTTATAGTTAATTGAGTCCAGCGTACAATTCTTCTCACCTAAAGTAGGCTTTATAATAGTTTTATGAACAAATGAAACAGTTTCATTGACTACATGGGAATCTTGGGCAACTAATTCAGTTACAAGCCTCCTAAGTAAAGCAGGAGGAATCGATAGCCATCCTGCCAGATGCAGCAAGTGCTGAGATGGTGGAGTTGCAATGGAGAAGGGTGAGGGGACTCTTGTGAGCAGCAAGTGAGAACCCAGTCTGAAATCATATTATTATACATGAAAATCCAGAAGTTAATATGAATCTTGTGACATATTACAACCACAAACTCTGGAGGAAAAGCAAACATTTATTTTATTGGGATCATCTCTACCGACTGCCATCACCGTTCCCCTATTTCCTGATCTGAAGCTGCGATCACATCCTCTGCCTGAGAAGATACTGAGCTGTTGTACCACACCTGTACATTCCCAAACAAGGATCAGATAGAACACTCACCAAAAAGTTTAGTGAAATATCAGGCAATCACGAAGATTCTGGTTTCGTACTGTGGCACACATTAATCTCCCCCACACCTCAGTAAGCATCACAAGCCAAAATGAAAGCTGTTAAGGTTCTGCGTTTGTACACTTAGAAATGATTAAGCTGTCATAAAAGCAAAGAATTTATTTCACATCACAGCTACCTTATTCACAGCACAATCTGAAAACCCATGATCAAGTGTTTCTTGCTGCAGTTTTGCTCAACCCAGATATCTCAATATTTCATGTCCTTTTAATACTGCACCTGAGGATACAGGAAACGTTGCATAAGTATGTTGTTCACCAGCACCTACATCATGAGTTTTATTGCTCTGGTGTGCAAAAACAAATACAAGAACTTTTAACAGACCATAAAACGGTCTTTTAAGTCGTAATAAGAAGAGATTCAGGCATCAGCCAATAAAGACATTTGACCTTAACAATCAATTAGGTTGCCCATCGATCAGCCAAATACTAATAGGGTATAAAAGTGGAGCCATAGATCATTCAATAGAATTATTGTAAGATATAATTAGGTAGCTCCCCAGTGGGAGGTTTATGATGTTTCAGTAAAAAACTGTAGTTCTATACGTAGGAGGGATTTGTTCTAGGGGAAGAAGGGTTTAAAAAGAGAAAAGGCAATTTACTGCAATGAGGATCAGAAAAAAAATGGAACTGTTCTGGGCAAGGACAGCAACATTCCCCTGTGATGACAATATTTGCTCCAACTATAGGACATTAAAAACAGACCACTGACCAACTAGCAGAGAATATTATAACCTAGTAGATGCAAGACTGCAAAAATAAGCACAATTAGGAAACAGTAACAGCTGACAAAAATTACTTAGCTATTCCTACCCCTTTAGTATTTCAGGTTCTTCAGGATACTGTAATGAGCATCAAGCTCATTTTAAGTGCATCCCAGAGCAGAGAAGCTTGGAAGATTTTCAGACAACTGCATTTAGGAAGGTCATACTCGTGCCCTAGTGTTTTCTTATGCTCCTACAAGAGCATAAAATGCAGCTCTACCTTTCCCCAGGTCTGAATGTGCTAATGCACAGTTCACATCACAAGACAATTTAGATAGATGGTCAGTAATGGGAGCTATACTCAAAAAGCCATAGTGCTATAGCCAGAAATAACTCTGTCCTCTTAGCATGTGAGCTGTGGATGCTGATAGGTGTCTGATAAGCTGTATTCTCTTTGCGATAATGGAAATCGAGTACCACCAGCTGCATTGCCAATGGGCTCATTACCCTGCTCAGATCTAGCAGCAGGTTGCACAGTGCTTGAAAGACTGACCAACCTCCTCCGTGTAACACCACCACAGCCACGAATATCAGCATATGATAAAGGAAAAACACAGAGCTTTTGCCTGGAGCTTGACAGACCAAAGCACCGACCATCAGCGGACAAGGACACTTTGCCATCTGGATGCCTCCAGGATGAAGGAACCTGACCTTTCCCATTTGGCCACCTACTCCTCTGAAAAGCTCTGAAAGATAAAATATATGGATATTTATGTCTAATATATCATCAGGTCATTCCAGGTGACTTTATGCCTTCAGAGGGGTATGCAGACTAAGGGAGGAAAGGGTGTGAGTACCTCACTCTGCGACAGGATTTGATTTTGAGATGCAGACCGGCAGTTATACAAATGCAATAGCATTCTCCATGTTGGTGGTGGTGGTGGCTTTTTTGTTATTGTTTTAATAACAAAGACCAGAAATTCTTACTCTTATAGATGGATACTGTTTTCTGTAATCTACATGAAGACTAACACAATTACTTAGGGAAAACAAAACAAACCCCATACAACTAAAAGAGCATACAAAGCCATCTACGTAACCCTTTGTAGTGATTTTCCACGTCATTCAAAATCAGATGAAAAAGAAAACATATACCTGGTATGTTTCCCAGGGTCCAAAAGACTGAGTAACTATAGCTCCTCCATCCTCACTGATTGTTCCTAAGGGTACTGAAGAGCTTTAGCAGTTACCAAGAGTTATAGGGGCTTCAGAGATACCTCATCTTGGAACATTCGAAAGCCATCCACCAGCAGTGTGAGCCCAAAGCCAACAACTTCACAGTAACCAAAAATCTTGAGAAGAGAGCAATCGTACCTCCATGGTCTACTATAGATTCCATGTGTCCAGTTCTGGGGCCCCCAACACAAGAAGGATGTGGAGCTGTTGGAGCGGGTCCANCAAGATGATCTCTAAGGTCCCTTCCAACCTGAACCATTCTATGATTCTATGATATTGTGATATATAAAGCTCAGACACTTGGCTTTGCTCTTGCTGTCCACTCTAATTGCAAGATCTAAATCTGTAATTTATTCTATTGCTCTAAAGTAGCTGCTTTATAGAAAAAAAGCATTCAGCAAGACAGTATAATGATAGCAAGAAGGCAGCACCCAAAGCTGCAAACAACACCCATTAGGTCAAACGGGTACCTGAAGCTTCTAAAAGGTTAGGTAGAGAAATGAGAAATACATTATGCAGAAATTAATCAAATAGCCTCTAGCTTGCAGGGCTGGGAGTCTGCCCATTAGCCTTGTAATCTCAAAAAATAATCATTAATGGAAACAACTTACTATCAGACACTTTAATGAAACTCTCTTGAAAGGGCAGGTGCATTAAGTTATTAAAGAAGAGACACTTAGGTTTGATCCAACCAAACATGTTTTAGAAAATACTTAGCTAAACAATATTTAGAGAATGAATTTACAAAAAAAAAAAAAAAAAAAAGGAAAAATCAGATCTCCTGCTCCTTTTCATTCAGCTTTTCTAACAACAAAAAGATGGTAGGGAACAAGACATAAAGGCATTATTCATGTTGTCTCTTTCAACATAGCCCTTGACTTATCAGCACTTATGGAAACATCAGGACCTGGAGCCTTTCAACTCCCATTAGATTTAGTTGAAATAATACTAATAAATTCAGAAGTTACCAGAAGACAATGGGCAAATACATGGCACTGCCACGCAAGCCTTCTCCCATTGGAAAAGCACGTGGAAATAATGGAAAAAAAAAAACCTGACGTGACTCAACAGAGAAGACACAAAAGCAGACAATGTAAAACAGGCAGCTCGGAGCTTCTATTCACTCCTCCGTACCGCAGTGTTGAAAAGGCTCACAGCAAAGTTGATAGGGCAGCATTTAAAAAGATATTTTTTGTATTACTTGATTACAACAGACATTATTTCAAATTGTTGAAGCTAAACTAATATCAAGTAAAATCAAAGGTGAAAAAAAAAATTACAGAACATCAACAGGCTATAAAATACACAAAGTGGAGTCAGAGAATCTGGTTTCAATGCACGTCCTTCAACACACCAACCACTGCCAGAAACGGGAAGATTTCTTTTTTTACTTTAGAAAAAAACATTCCCCAATTACTACAGATTTCTTGCATTCACCTCTGCAGCACCTGGTATTGACAACAGAGCATCAGGCATTCAAACCATCGATCTGCTCCAACAAGGCAATTCTTATGCCCCTGTGCACATTAAGGATGAGCATTAACCATCTCACCTGGGACAACGCACCTTAGGGCTGGCTTCAACCCCATCATCTGTCTCAGGAGCTGGCAGCGCAACCGCAGCTTTGTAGACATTAAAGTTAATGAAGATGTCAGAAGGAAGATTCCTAACAGCACACTAACAGTCATAAATATTGAATCAGAAAGCACAGTGGCAACCTGATAGATCCATGGCATCAAGCTACGGGATGATAAATAAGTTATGAGTCTTTCACAATTAAAACGTTTTCCCACACGCGTTCCAATCAAATCCATAATATGCAAAGATTAAAATATGCATATACCCTCAATTTATTCTTTCCACTTAATATAACACTCCAGTTTGGACCCTATCTAAATTCCATACATCACACAAAAAGCATCAATATCAACAGCAGCTCCTAACATAGGACAGCAAAGAGAAAATATTTAATCCATGACTCAATTTCCAACAAGGAGGCATCTAAATAAAGAACGTGCACTTGAATCACAGAACCATTACGGTTGGAAAAGACCTCCAAGATCATCTAGTCCAACTGTCAACCTACCTCCAAGACTGCCCACTAAACCATGTCCCTTAGGACACATCAAGATGTTTCTTGAACACCTCCAGGGACGGTGACTCCACCACCTCCTTGGCCTTAAGTAACATGGAATAACTTCTACTAGACCAGAGCAAGTGTTTAATTCTTATTGATTTAATCAAAATCTTGTTTCCTTTACTGGCATTGTCAAAGTTGTCTCAAGTGACCAACCATGGGAACAAAATTCATCTCATCCCCAAAGTAGGCTACTTGAGGTCCAGCACCAGTGTGCCAACGCAAGGCAGCCCCAACCACACCTCCCCATGCATCAGGGTGCACACAAAAGCCCCAGCTCAGACCCATCAATCCCTTAGGAACATAGAATTCACTGGTAGAATTCTGTACTTTACTTTGCATTAGATATCATTAATGCTGTCAAGAAACTCATATCCTGGACACCTAAAAATGTAAGTTCTTAAGAAAGTCACATAAATGTTCATTGCACGCTGAAGAAAATAGAAAGACTTGTGGTTTTAAAACCAGTTTGTATGATTTCCATGCCAGTTAAAGCAGTGGAAAATATATTTAGTGTGCTTAAATTGGGTGGTATAACAATGACAACTTCTACAGAAAAAAAGAGTTTCATTATTTTGGCAGGAGCCTGGATCTGCTGGTAGCAGCGTACAAGAGGAAACGAGGAAGTGTTGTAAGCAGTCAGTGCATTGTTCTTCCTACCGTACAACATTAAAAATAAAATAAAAAAGTACCCAGTCTTTAACCCCATAAATAGTCTTAATTAGCATTACACAGTAGAGAAGAAAAAAAAAAAAAATCTCCCACTAGCACTAAAGAAAAAACTCCAGAAATGAATTATTCGCCTTAAAAAACAAAGTATCTGTTTTTCTCAACAACAAAGGAATCCCTCAGAGGCCCTCAGCAATTTCACCAGTGTATCAACTATTAGCAACAAATATCTATGGGGAAAGAGTGCCCAACTGTCGCTTTCATCATTGACCTTATTACACATTTCCCAATATTAACAGCCATGGATCAGGGTACGGTCAGCACTTAAACTGATTTTTCTTTTACTTATTTATTATTTTTAAAGCATAGTACTCTAAAGCATAAATTCTGTTTTCAGACTCATACAAATTGAAGTACCAACACACAGAGCAACTCTTCCATGTAAATTCAGAATTAGAGCCGCTTCCAGCAATCACAGATCCAGCACAAACATGGAGCACACCTCCAAGGACAGAAATCTGCACTAACTTTAAATATTGGTCACGTGCAGCAACACCGAAGTAAGCTCACAGGATAATTAAATACAAAAAACAATACAATTAAGTGTGCATCATTTAAAATTAATTCTTATTTTAGTTTCCGAAGGCGCTCTTGCGTATACTACAGGATCTATTTTACAATGTAAATGTGATTATCAATCAATTTGTGCTAATTCAAATTAGCAATAAGCGAGTACACAATCCAGAAATAACAAAGCAAAGTTACTTATATCTGGAACATTATCTTTTCAGTATTCCATTATTGTAACTTCAGCAGTAAATCCCAATAGTGAATCAATGTGGACTTAAAAAAGGTGGTCTGGAAAAACAGGAGGGAGCTGGACTGCACGGTTTTGTCTCAGATTTCTTTGAATTGGGTTCTATTGCCTGTGCTTACCAGCCCTATTTAACAGCAACTCATTCCTGGGATTCCTTCCTGAGTGGAAAAGAAAAGCAGAGAGTTTTCATTGATTCCTAGCATGTCCAAGGTTATTGCCTAATAAACTAAGAGAAAAAAAAATTGTATTTTATATATATATCTCTCTCTCTATATATATATATATCTATATATGGAATTTCAATGCAGTATAGCAAAAAAATCTGTAAGGGGATGTTTGTGCTCAAAATTTTCCTCAAACTCAGAATTATTTGCCAAAAAAATAATAAAAAAGTACTCACAACACAAAAGAAATTTCCTGCCTTAAAGAACTTAAATTACACATAGCAGGTGGACATGCAGGGAAGTACTGCAAGACAAGAAACATAAAATATGGGCTATACATCCAGAAACACTTGACAGCTAATAAAATAAATAATTTACCACCAATAAAAAAATAGCCTGTTAAAAATTAGGTATATTTTTCCGTTATTTTCTCTAGGAATTCATGCTTTGCCAGTTGCCATAAAACTCCGAGCAGTGACATAAATTAAAATTGTTATCAATGACTTGAGGAAGTTGTGAATCTTTTCAACCAAACCTTCTCAATAAATCACACTTCTCACTCACCTCTGTGATATATATACACACTCAAACAATAATTGAATTTATTAGCTATGTAGCCATAACCCAGCTTGCTGTCCTATTCATTTTATAAATATATATAGTAAAAAAAAGTATTATCACCTATCTTTATGAGACTTTCACTAGCAGATCCCCTTAGATTCACAGCAACAGGTGAGAGCCTTGCTATTTCAGCTGGCTGTGCTAGTCCTTCCTGCTGTGCATCACCTCCAAGTGTTCTGTTGCTGAAAACCATGGATAAAAGCATCAGGATCCCATAACTCAACATTTAAAAAAAATAAATAAACAGATTCTAAATGATGATGGGAAGGATTTTATCAGACTGCCTTCAACAGGATGAAGCACAGAGTGCTATTTTAAGACAATTTGAGCTGTCCAGTTTCTGATGTTCATGGTTCATAAGTTGACAGTGGAGTTATTTTATCTGACCATACGGGGAATTGACTGGTGCTGCTTTTATTTTTTTGGAGTAAATCTCATCTAACTCTGTGTAAAAAAGACAAAGTGAAATCTGAAAAGATTCTGTTCATCTTTAATAACCTTCAGTGTTTTCTGAACATATCTTCAATACCGTAAAATTTGCGATGGAACCCATAATTTCTGTTAAAACATAAGAAACTAGAATATTATGGCTTAAATATTACAGAATCTAGGTAATATCAAAGGAACCTGTATAAAAATAAATTTTGCTTTACAGAAGTAATAAGATGGAATCAAGCCCATGATACAGAAGCTGTGACTGTCAGCCTCCCTTGAATTCTTACTTGGGTAAATTGCAGAAATTAAACATCTGCAATCAAAAAGTTTATTTCATCACATGTATTTCAATGAACATCCTCTACCACTACAAGGAACAGTGCACTCTCAAGTACAACTATGTGTAATAGTTAAGTGAAAAGGTTTATAAACTAAAGCATCTCTCTGGTTTTACATTTAGAAGTCACTGCTAACTGCAAAGAATTAGCAACTACTATTGCACAGGCCAGCGTTCCAGAATAGGACCCTCTGTACTGTCAAGGCCCCATAAATAGCACATTTTCGTGCTCAGTCCATCTACTACCATCATCTTTAAAAGAAGACTCTCCAGCTGTGATTGCACACTATCAGTGGCACTGAAAAGTCAATTTTACCCAATTACAGCTCTGGATTGCAGCAGCTTTCAACAGGAATAAGATTCACAAAGCTGCTCATCACTCAGACAAAAAGCCCTCTGTTGAGGATAATTTCACATACCCTTCCCTTGGTGGGAACACCAGCTCACATCAGCTCAAGGCATTGGATTTTATTGTCAAATGTCCATGTGCCAACTGCTTGTGGGGCAGGGGAGCCCCTGCTTTTATGTATATGTGGATCAAAGGATAGGGAATGGGCATTGCTGCCAAAACAAGGTAAAAGGAGGCTTTTATCCAGTGACTGAATGGGATGAGTTAGTATGAACAATGTAATGGCATAGAGAAAGGCTAATGTTATTTTCTGGTGTTGTGCATCCCATACAAACAGCGCAGGACTCTACATATATCGTTTTATATTTATTTTTCTTCTTCAAATGAATGCCTGAAAGACAAATCTATATTCATTTACTTTTCCAAATCAAACTGATTTTTTGCATTCCATTCACACCCACATATTGATCATTTCAAATGATCTTAACATGCTCTGTAATAGAGTCTGTCCTTTTGTAACAGCCATGAACATTCCAAACCAAACCAATCAGGAAAAGGAGGGCAAGGCAAACAAACACGATGAAAGATAACCAGAAATTGGTATTTGCTGGTGGATGCAGCTTCATGATGACGATGCTTCAGCATTCTGACATTCAACCCCTTCCCTATTGTTTTCACTACTTCCAAAGCTGGCTGCACATCCACAGCTCCAAATGCCAAAGGAAATTCTCTCTGCTTGGCAAAATGAAAAACCAACAGTATTTTCCTTTCCATGAGCAATTAAATTAATGACAACCTGGCTTCTTGTGGATTTAGGTTCTACTTCTCTTATGAACGCAACAACCCTACCTTCTCCCAGCCTCCTGAAGGGTCACATGATAAGTAATGCCATAGACTGGGTTCCAAATGACAATCCTGTACCAATACCATCACACACTACTGACATCCATGACTAACTTGTAACTACTCTCTTACCTAAAGCTGCCACGAGACATGTCAAATTTAAGAAGACATCTTTGCATGTTACTAAAGAGCAGATAAACTGCCCACTTGTCCTATCCCATGGTTTTGGAAGAATGCCATCTTTTTGCACTTACCTTCCAGCTACTGAATTCCAGATGTGTGTGACAGCCAGGCATCAGCAAGCAGCACCAGGTTCCATGGCCTTCCAAAACCTCATGCAGCACATTCACTGCCCCAAATATCCCCCTTCATATTCACCCAACCTCCCCCAAATCCCCCAGCTCTCCGATGCATAGGCTTTTGTGGAGCCACCCAACACTCCAGGATTTCCCTGGCATTGCCCTTCAACGTGCATCAGTAAGCCTCCAAAACTTCATAATGCTCCATGTTTTTCCAGATAGGGTTACACATCAGAGAACACTGCAGTTACCCTTCCCAGCCAAGGAGACTTGTCTTTTCCAAGGGAAGGGACTAGAGAAGAAGTCCAGCAAGATGAGGGATACAAGATGAAAACATGAAAAAGAAATCGCAAAGCAGCAATAAGGTGAAAGGGAAGGAATAGGGGACTCATAGAGGAAAATCTATAATTAAACTAGCACAAACAATAACAATGGAGAGAGACTATCTGTGAGGCATCGGTTTTTGCTGGTGAGAAACTTTTATTCTAACCATTGCACTGCAGATCAGCATCACTCAGTAAGAAGCTTTGTTCATCTTGCAAACATCCATTTGAGGAAATTCTGAGGAGCACAAAGAAGACTTAATGGTCAAATAAAGTAAGTCACAACATGTTTGTAGGAAACAGCAGTTGTTATTTTCATTTTGCAAATCCGTTCACCACTATGAAGACTATCTATGATATATAATACCAATCAATAACCTTATTGGCAAACATTGTGGTAGTACCATTTGTCACCAATCCATTATAAATTTTCAGATAAATAAATTCATAATTCTTCAGAAATTATCTGCCAAGTTTGGATAAAACTGGATAACAACTTTGAAAACAATTGTCGGAAAGAGGGAAGAGAAAAATAAGTTATATAAAAGGCCTTAGGGCAATCACGCTGTCAAAAAAAAAAATAACACATAGAGAAAGTAGGTCTTTAACTGTGAAGGTTAATGAAAGGACAAAGAAAAAAAGAAAAACAAGCATTTCACTCAAAGATAACACTCATCAATACACCTGCTGGCCCCATTAACCTGATCTCTCAGTGGTTGGAGTTGTGTGTAAATATAAATCAAGATGCCAAACTTTGATTTTGCACATTTAAAGCAACCTGACAACTTATCACTAAATTTTAAAGAGCATAAAAAATTGCCAGTAAACACTGACTACTCAGAAAAAATAAAAAAATAAGAAGTGTAACCATCTCCACATCAAATTGTGATTTTATCAATGAGACGGGCACAACCTGTGCACAAAGTCTGAAAGCAATCACTTCACTTAAAATTAAACAAAGAGAAGCCTGCAGTGATAAATAAGTGGATCTTTAACAGCTGCTGTGGTGCTCTCAAACCCAATCTCCAATTGATTCAAATTACAACAGGCTGATGCATGGATGCTTTGTATCAGTGCAGAGAAAACAGTGATTGCAGAGGTTGTTCATTCAGCTCAGATGCAAACTACAGTGCACTCAGCATCATGGCTAGAATGGTGAGACTAGAGTCTGGTGATGATCACTACAATTTAGAAAGAATCTAAATCCATATTCAAAGCATAAGAACCTTTAATTAGCATTTGTAACCAGGTCTTGTAAATCAGAACACTGACTTGACTTTACTGAGTGGTGAGGTGCTGGAACAGGCTCCCCAGAGAGCTTGTAGATGCCCCCATCCCTGGAGGTGTTCAAGGCCAGGGTGGATGGGGCCCTGGGCAACCTGATCCAACCCTGCCTGCAGCAGGGGGTTGGAACCTGATGATCCTTGGGGTCCCTTCCAACCCAGGCCATTCTATGATTCTATGACCTACAAATGGAACTGCAGAAGAATGTCTAAATCCTTCTTTATGTCTCAAGGGTAACGCTTCAGTTTCCTACATCCCGTACAGCAGCGTGCTTATTCTGATGAATAGTCTGAAAGGTAAATTTTAGTAACAAAAAGAGAACACTTATTTCCTATAATACCAGTGGCAGGACACAAGAAGTCAGATGAGAAATAGCTGACGTACGCTTCCAATATACACGCCACAGAAGTATGAAGGGTGCTAAGGCTGTGCACAAGAGCAAGGATTTGTTTCTGCTGAGGAAAATGGAGGAGAACTACAAAGCACTGTAATGTGTCTTACTCTGGCTTCAGCAAAAAATAGCTTTAGATTTATCATCAACAGCTACAGAATTGTGAAATGTGGTCGCTGAAGTATTCTCAACCCAGTACTTAGCACCATATTGCTGCTCGTAAAAATAAATGAAAACTAAATACAGAACGATGACACTTATGACTATTTTCATTATTCAGATACGATCACAAAGGAAAAATGCTGAAATGTTTAAAACTGTCACAACCATAATCTAATTATTAAAAATTTGTGTGTTAAAGAGATACACTAACAAGAAAAACTTTTCAGAGTGAGTGATCTCAAAATTGCTGAGAGCTTTTTAGGGGTGCAAGTTGTTTGTCCTAAGGACAAAGAGCAATCTGACTGCCAGCAAAGAAGCTTCTTGTTAATTCAGAACGTATGAGGTTCACTTTCTCTTCAATTTCTTCAATTCTCTCCCCTCTTCTGCAAACGACAATGCAGATTAAAAGGAAACTCTTCAATAGATTGGCACAGAAATAGCTTAGTCCTCAGTCAAAACTTACTTGACAAAGAGACATGAGGCATCATCCAGTGCTACTTCTCCAAAAATTAACTTCCATAGGTTTCTGATTAGCATTGAAGTCACTCTTAAATAATAATCACTGTCTCTGTAATTCTTTCTGCCAATTTCTGCAGATATTACTTTTCCTACTTCCATTGCAGCATTCTCAGTGCCATCTCTGCCTGTTGAGAAATGTCACTCAGTATCATCCGGGATAATTGAGTCCTTTCCTTTAAATGAAGCTGTCCCCTGCTCTGAACCACGTTATCTCACCCTTACTAAATGACTAGCTTAGACTAGATGCTTATTTTTTCAGGTGAAATCAAACACTGTTATGAAGCTAAGAATGAGAATCCAATAAATTGACTTCAGAAAACATTGTCAGATAACGTAACAAAAACACAGAAATTACAACAGACACAACAAATCTTGAGGGCAAAGGGAAGAAAGAATATCCTTCTTCTATTTTTTAAATTTAGATTTCAAACAACAAGTAGCAATATCTGAAAAGCTGAAATTTCCAGTCTGGTGCTCCTCAAAACTTTATTAATTTATCTGAACGTGAGATCATTTAAAATCAAGTATTTGGTACACATGCAAACATGCAAAAGTCTCAGGAAAAAATAAAACTGTAGCAGCAGCTGAAACTGCATACAGTTCCCCTGAGGGAGGAGAGAAAGTCTCTAAGGGGTTACCTCCTGTTTAACTGAAAAAACAGGTAGGAGAAAGCTTTCAAGAAGCAGCACTATACAATGTACTTAACCTGTCTGATCTGACAAGTGATGAAGAGGTTTAGTAACACTTGGTTGCAGCCCGAAGATGAAAGAATAAAACAAAGCTTCTCTTCTCATCTTAATGTAATAAACCTTACCTCTAAAATATTCTTCAATATCACACTGAAGATTCCCTAACCTGTACATAAAGCAAGATGGAAAGAAAAGTAGCTTTATCTATTAAAACCACAAAGTTTTCTTATTTCAGCAGGATAAGGAGACTCCCGAGTCATGGTACACCTAACAAGTGGCATTTTTAAATAATACCAAGAAAAAAAGGGACTTAGAACTCCCTCCCACTTCATGGGATTTAAAATGATCTCTTACCAGTTCATCGGAGACTTGGTTTAGAAATATTTTGATATATTCTTCCCTTATAACAGTCCTCCACTTATTTTCATTTTATTGACAGCTGTAGTCAGTGGAGAGATAACTTGGACAATAATATATTTTCCCATAAAACTGCAGAGGATGATGTATAGCAGAACAATGACTTCTTTGCACAGTGCTATCAGGACAAATACTAGTAAAAGCAAACTATTTTAATTTACTTATCAGCTTTACTTCATTAAAACTATCGATATTTTTGATTTTATTCTTTAAGATAGCAAAACTATTCAAGCTGCTCCAAATGACCTTTATTCTAACAATCCTTTAAATTACATACCCTTTTATCTCAGCCAGCTATCTGCTCTTTTCGACCTCTAATCCCAGGAAGGTCTCCGAAGGACAAAGGAGAAATAGCTGGGTTTTGTTCTGTGCCTCGACGCAGCACAGACTACAGAAGTCAAAAGCTGAAATTTCACAGGAAATATTAAATTGTTCGGAGCACTTCCACTACGGGCAATCTCCAGCACATTTAACTCTCAGTATGAACCAAGAACTTCAGTATGTGTGAACTGTGATTTCTGTCTTTTCCCAAGATTGCCTTATAAACACATGATGGATTCTGGCTGCACTTTCCAGAAGTTCAGCCTAAGGCTGAGCTCCTCCTGTCTATGCTCAAAGCTCTAAAATTTTGCCAGGATTTACCTAGAGAACCATTCAGTGCTCAGCACTACTAAAAGGCAATGGCACCAATGCCATGCATAACCATTTAGTCCTTAAAGCTCATTACTGCATGCCATTTTGCAAAGGGCTCCAAGCTGAAATTTTGGCTGAGGCCAATGGGATGAAGTTCAACAAGACCAAGTGCCGGGTCCTGCACTTTGGTCACAAGAACCCCATGCAACGCTATAGGCTTGGGGCAGAGCGGCTGCAAGAGTGTGCAGAGGAAAAGGACGTGGGGGTGTTGGTTGATGCTCGGCTGAACATGAGCCAGCAGTGTGCCCAGCTGGCCAAGAAGGCCAATGGCATCCTGGCTGTTATGAGAACTAGTGCAGCCAGCAGGAGCAGGGAGGTGATCATCCTCCTGTACTCAGCTCTGGTGAGACCGTACCTTGAGTACTGTGTTCAGTTTTGGGCCCCTCACTACAAGAAAGACCTCGAGGCCCTGGAACGTGTCCAGAGGATGACAACGAAGATGGTGAGGAGCCTAGAGCACAAGTCTTATGAGGAGCAGCTGAGGGAACTGGGACTGCTCAGTCTGGAGAAGAGGAGGCTCAGGGGAGACCTATACACTCTATATAACTCCCTGACAGGAGGTCGTGGTGAGGTGGGGGTGGGCCTCTTCTCGACAGGACTAGCAATAGAATGAGAGGGAATGGCCTCAGGGAAGGTTCAGGTTGGATATCAGGAAAAAATTTGTCTCAGAAAGGGTGGTCAGGTACTACAACAGGCTGCCCAGGGAGGCGGTGGAGTCATCATCCCTGAAGTGTTCAAGAAATGTGGAGATGTGGTACTGAGGGACACGGCTAAGTGGTTTAACGGGCAATCTTGGTGGCAGGTAGACAGTTGGACTGGATGATCTTAGAGGTCTTTTCCAACGTTAATGATGCTATGAAATGTGTACAACCTCTTTTTCCCAGGTTCAGTTTTTTTCCTGTATTTTTAGGGATAGTTTCACTGGTTGTCTTAATTCAGCTTGTTGCAGCACTAGAAATTAATACAAGGATTAATTAATACTGTTGTTTTCAAACGTGATTTTCCCCTGGCTACTAGAGGATTGTGTTTTAGCTTGCACAAATCTCCTGCTTCCAACATTAAAAAGCAGATGGTTCTAACCTCCAAGTTATTTTTAAGCAAATTCTTTGGCTATGCTTTACTATCACAAAAATTACTGTGTGCATGCACTGCACAACTACTCTGAAAGATTTTTGGAGCCAACATCTGCACTCAGTAAACCCTAATAGAGCACATGCAGCCCTAAGCAGAATAGCATGAAATTTAATTTTGACAAATCCACTTGAGACCAAAACAGCACACAGAATGCGGTACATAAGAATTACCTGTTTCAAAAGAAATATGGAAACAAAAATGACACTTCTAAATGAGTGCCCATGAAAGCTAAATTCTGTTCATCTGCTAAAAGCCACACACTCAGAAAGCCATTTGTAAAAGAAAACAGCTATAAAAAGTTGGCTATCATCAAATGAACCTACCTCAGTCTCAGAGTTAGTTACGCATACAAGTAGGACAGACCTGACACAGGTCTTCCTTAAAGTTCATTTGGAATATCAAAAGTTCTTTATCAGTTGTAAAATGAGATCCTCTAATTACATCGATCAGATGCCCACCTAATGCTTGGCACTATCCATTCGCATTCTCACCATGACCTGCATGTAGAAGGAAAACAAAATATAAAACAACTCAATGCCATGAGATCTCAGAAATCCAATTCCTCCATTTGCAGAACACCTGAAAGCTTCAGAATTGTGGGTTTTTTTAGTTTCCTTTACAACTCTGAACAACAACAAATAAAGCAATAGCAGGAACAGAAGGAAAAAAGGGGGGAAGGGAATCGATTGCTTCAATTCCAGCCTTCAACGCCTCCCACTCATGGACCACTTTTTCATACAAAGTTAAACATGACTGCTACAATACAATGAGAGATACAAAGAAATAGGGAGAGACATACAGACAGACATCATCTACATTTAAACAAGTCAGATTTGCATCATGTCAAACTCTGTGTTAATATTAACACAAATGCCATTTCTTGGAGTGTATTTAAGTGTACATCCACACTCTCCAGCCTCAGCAACTGCATCTTCGTGCTCATTCTCTCCCACTGACCCTTGCACTTAAAGCAAAAGTGGTAAAGTTGCTTAAGCAGTTGATTCAGGAAAGAAACCCTGAAGTTTGCCATAATTTGCAAAGCTGTTCCAAAAGCAAGCCATCCCCAAAAAGGAACACAGCAATGCTATTTATTGGTCCTGCTCCTCCCACAGACACTGCTCTGAACACACAAGGTTCAACTTGGAGCTACACTGGCACAAAACTCTGCCTGCAGGGTATTTCCTGATGGTTTAGATCACTGGACTCCCAATTTATTACAGGAACAGACATGACCAGGAATGAGACCATTTGAAGTCAGCTATAAGACCAAAGCCTTAAAATACATGATATTTGCTTGAGAAGTTCCAACAACTTCTGCCATTCATTCTTGTTCTGGCCACTTAAGACTGCTGTCATCCAGGACCTATCACTACTCAACATGCAACCGAAGTGGGCAGCCCACAGGCACAGTTGTAATGAGACCTCAAAGACAGCGTTTCAGAGAAAAATGAGAACACATTTGAATTGGACAAACATTGGGAATATAGGGCAAAACAGTATTCTGGGTACATACAGGCTTTTGCATTCCCACCTTAAAAAAAATTGTGTTTGCAATGGAGACAAACATTTGTAAGGTTCTAGGCACTGCTCCTGTACAATAACTTTTCCACATTCAACATTCCCTGTCTTTTAAACAATTAGGATTTTCCCCTATTCTCTAACACTCTCATCACATCTACCCAACTCCAGGTACCATCTTTTTGATGTGGTTAATACTATATTTTCTGGACACAGTGAACTCAGCCCTCCCACAGCTCTCATCTCCAATTACTGTGGGTGAAAACAAAACCAGAAGTACAAGTTGCATTAGTTGCTAGCTTTTCCTTCTGATTTTAGCACTATTTCACAAGGACATATCCAACCTGAACACATTCACAGAACACCTTGTATGTCACGCAGACAGTGAGAACTTAAATTTATGCAATACTTATTTCATCTCCCATGCATAATTCTACATTCCTTATACTCCTGCAATCCAGTGACATGAGTGTCAGGCTCAACTAGAGATTTGCTGTGAGAGTGACAGCACTAGAAGTTAGGCATCTTTAGCAGTCGAGTGAGTTGCGAGATGTTTCACCTTTTGATAATAAAATGCTTCCATCAATAGTGAACCTTTAACCCCAAGAATATCAATATACATCACTGAAAATAAAGTTATCTCCAAGAAACTCGGTGACAACTAAGCAGCAATATAGCAAGGCACATGAGAGCAGGAGTGAGCACTGCAGCATCACGTGCAAGAATGTCCAAGACAGTTTGCTCAGCTTTAGATCACACATCAAAAAATACATACCCTGAGCAGACCGCAGCCTGGGAATCAGAAGCAACGATGATGTGATGAAGCTAAATTTTGTCAATATTTTATATCACGCCCCTCATCAAGGGCAGCAGGATGTACCTGAATAAACCTGCAGAATGTTCTCTGGAATATATTCTTGCCACGAGGGGAAGATTAGAGGCTTTCAGGAGTTTTGATCCAAAAGGGAAATCTTCAGCATTTCTCACAAACCTCTCTAAAAACTTCCTTTTTGCAGAGCTCAGAGGGAAATCAGACCAAAACCACAAATACAGTGGTTTCTCTAAGATCCACACCAGGGCCTTCCAGGCTACCAGTGGTCCATAGGTTAGCTCAGTTTGTTGCCGGGGGATTCCTCCCCAATTGGTCTCACAGAGGTTTTCAGTGCCACTTACATCTAAAAACTACTAAAGAGTACCCAGAGCTGTACATAGAGCAAAGTAAATATTACCAAATTGAGATACCAGGCTCTCCTGGTTGCTGGTAAAGGAAGAATTCATGTCAGTGGCTGAAAGGAACAGCGAGAGATTTACAGGTGTCTCACAACAAGATAAACAGCAAGGCACTAAGATGTCTTGCTAAAGCTCTAAAATATTTTTTTTCCTTCTTTTCTAAAAATAAGATTAATTTTACACAATAACATCACAGAAATGTCAATTTACTTCATCTTCCATTTTACACAGAGAAAAAATCTTGTTGCAGTGAAAAGGTAGATGAAAATAGCTAATACTTTAAAGGGCACAGAACTACTTATTTGCAGAGAATTTTTGCTTAACTAGCATAAATTCAGCAAATTTCTGTACACTTCCAGATACATATAAAAAGTACAAATACGAAACAGTCACAAGCAATAAAGCAGAGCCTTCTACAACATTTGTCATAAGGAACTCCAGTTTTCTTTCTTCATCTGGCACCTGACTCTCCAGAAGTACCAGTACCATCAGTAGGATGAATGAGAATACCCTGTAATTCTTCAAACAATAAAAATAAATAAATAATCCCAAATGCTGGACAAAGAATAATGACACCAACTCCAGTACAAAACTTCTCAGCTACATTCTCCTGGGCTGCACACTGCACCAGCCTGGGTGACTCTAATTGCTCCCACTTGCATTACAAAGAATAAAATGCTTGGCTGTAACCGAGCAAATTTATTTTCACACTCTACCTCCAAATCATGGGATCACAGAACCATTTAGATTGGAAGAGGGCTCAAAGTAATTTTGTCAAGTGCTCTGAGATTGGATCAGGTTGCTCAGGGGTTTATTCACTTGCACCTTGAAAATCTTGAAGGATGTAGACTGCACAGCGTCACTGGGAAGCCCCTTCCAGTGCCTGACCAGTCTCATCATGACATAGTTTTGGCTCATTTTCAGTCTGAATCTCTCCCGCTTTCCTGTCCACTGTCTCTTTTTCTCATACAACACATCGCCTATTTGCCAGCTTCTCAGTAAGCTATGGGACAGCTGCTATTAGGTCTCCAAAACCCTTCTTTTCTCCATCCTGAACAACCCAACTTTCCTCTCTTCACAGGGAAGGCACTCCAGCTCTTGACCACTGCTGACCTCGAGGCACCTGATCAGTACCCTGCACTGGTGGGCCTGACATCACATTCTAGATGAGATCAGAAAAGTGCTGAAAAGAAGAGTAATAATCACTTCCCCTGATGTACTAGATTTGCTCCTGTTTGTACAGCCCAGGATGCTGTTAGCCACTTTTGTCTCCTGGACACAGAGCTAACTCACACGCAGCACGTTGCCTTCCAGCTGTCCAGGTCCTTTTCAGCAGAGCTGCTCCCCAGAGGGAGCCTCCACCCTGCACTGCAGCAAGTGACTGCTTCTTACCTGGTGCAGAACTTCGCATTTACCTTTGTTGAATTTCACGAGGCTCCTCTTGGCTCCTTCCTCCATCCAGTTCCCCTGCATGGCAGCCCTGCCCTTCGGCAAATTAATTGAGTCCCTCTAATTGGAGTCATCTGCATTGAGGAACACACACTCCACCCAATCCTCCAGGTCATGGATATATGAGACAGACTCCAGCAGAAGCTCATTTGTTACCAGCCTCCAGGCAGAGGAGAGCCATTAACCACAACCCTCTGACCCTGACCATCCAAGTATTTTAACCCTACTTGTCTTTCAGCCATCCATACCATAAAGTTCTACTTTGGATACAGTAGTACTGTCACAGTGTTGAAAGCCTTGCTGAGGCTAAGTGACACTTACTTTCCTTACCTCATGCACAGGTCCCATCTTTTTGTGGTCTGTCTCTGCTTCTGCCTGCTGCTGACTGCATTTTTACACTGGAGCTGTCATGAGTTCCCTATTTTAACAAGACCAGTCTCACAATAAATCTCTTCGTTTCCCTGAGCATTAGGAGGGACTGCTCTTGCACTAGAAAGAGGCTATCCTCAGGATCTGACAGCTCTCCTGAGCTTATTCCTCAGAGCTGCCTCCCATGGGATCCTACTAACAAGCCTGAGTAAGCTTTAGTTTGCTCTACTAAAGTTTAGTCAAATTCCAGTTGCATCTTCAACTAGAACCTAATTCTTCAAACACACATTCCTGGCCATCTCAGGAATATCTCCCTCAGTGTTTCCAACTGAGCTAAGATACTGAAAACTTCACCAAAAGATATGGACACAACAGAGTACACGATGTAAAGGTATCGTTCCACACAAAAGAACAAAGCTGTGAAATACATTTTTCTCCACTGGAAACATTCCAGGTGTAATTCAACTTCTGAGGAGGCATCAGCAGTACCAACTTTATTACACACCTACATAATACACAGCACTGTGTGACACGGGTCCTTTACTGTCCTTTTCATGAGGACACTACAGCAACAGTAACAAATAATAGAGTTAAAAAAGAGAAAAATCCTCTGTATCCTCAGTGCAATCTGCTTCTGAAAGAAAAAAAATTCAGATGGCTGAGATACAGAAACTTGATAATTTAATCACTTGTTCTTTTTTTTCTACTCTCATAACAGACTATCAGCTTTCTAGATATCCACTAAGCTAAAATGAATTAAAACACTCCCTTTGTCTGTTCTAACTGAAGCTTTAGGTATAGATCCTCAAAAAAAAAAAAAAAAAAGAGCTCTCATCTTACCAAATTACTTTTCATCAATATTGCTTTAGGAATTACAGACATACTTTAAAGATTTTACACTTGTTAAATATTTTACTGCATTCAATATGACTTAAAAGTCATAAAATGATCCAAGCAAGCTAGGATGTTCTGAGATGCAGTATTTAGATGTCAGGCTTCATTGTAAATGTATGCAATTTCATTTTCCCACCCGAAACTGAAGTCAATAAATACATCATATATTGGCAAGCAACAAGATACACACTTCTACGTGTAATCTAATCTGTTATTCCTCAACCAAAAGCTATCAAAGACTTGAGTTAAGGATTGTTTCTACTCTTTCTCTCTCTAGATTTTTTTTTTGTTGATGTATGCAGACAATTGTTATTTGTCTAGAATGTATAAAGATATAACTGCAGGCTAATAAACTGTCAGGCTCTGAAGTGGGCCAGCTGTAGCCCAGAAGCCAGAACCAGTCTCCAAACAACACCATCCTCTGAAAACTCTCTCCAGGAGCAAGGAGTGATCCACCCAGCTAGAACAACCAGTCACTATCACCAGATTCATACACAGGAGAGGAGGAGCCACTGGAGACATGTCTCTCGTTATCAGTGCAAGAGGCTTAATGAAGAAACTGATAACCAAGCACAACTTCATCACAGCAGAAGGAAGATCTCCAGGTTTGGGACCCAGCCCCCAAAGCCATCATCAGAGTAGTTCAATACTAAGTCACCAGAGCACTAACTTTGACACAAGTGCCCTTCCTGTAATGACATCTTATCAGACAAGTGCAGACCCTGACAAGTTAAGATGTAGCCACAAAACAAACAAACAGGTTGACTGTTCTTACAACATCAAAGAAATGCAATAGTTTGTAATTCTTCATCAAAAAACATTCAATGACTGAGGAATGGATGGTATGGCAACATGTACTTAAGTATAATTTAATCTTCTTAAATACAAATCATTTGAGCAACAGAGGTATAACCTTGATTATCCTGTGTAAATACAAGCACTTCACCCAAATTACTAGCTCTTAAAGCAAAAATACGTGCAACGTTTCCCAAGCTTGCACAGGGTTGAGCGATTCATTAAGTCTTTCAATAAAGGAATGAAAAAAAAAAGCACTATTTCCAACACACAAAGAGAAACAAAAGACTGAGCTACGTGCAAACTGTGAATTACTAAAGAATTTCTGAGGCATGACAGCCTTCATCTCCAGGGAGCTCACCCCAAAATCCCAGTTCCTTCTTCACAAGGCTCTTTCCACAACTTAAGGACGAAAAGCAGCAAGCACCATGGTGAAAGCAACCAGGATGCACAAGTATTATTTCCCATAAATCCTTTTCCTACAATAATTTCTCCATCCCAGTAAAATACATGCACATCATCAGACACTGACACCTGAACTTTTCCCCCTGGTATTCCTAGAGGGCAGTTTGTCTCATCCTAAAGGCGAATTCTCAAATATGCCACAAGAATCATCTCCCAAAGCATCTTTTTCTTTCTGTTGACTACAGAGGGAACTCAGCTATGATACAGCCACCTACCCCACAAACTGCTGCCACACTTCTTACCTGGAGGTGGGATTTTGGGGTGGATTTTTTTGTAAACAGCAATGCAGAAGGCCCTTTGGGAATACTAACAGCAGAAATATTTTTGGAGAGCTGGTAAGAAGCCTTCCTTGAACCTTAGAGGTTTCACACAGTCAAGAAGCATAAATCACAAGCTCCAATCTCTGCCATTCATTTTCACTCCTTCAATAGCTGTGTCATGTTCACTGTGCTGAACTATTTTAAATGAGACTACATGCAGCCTGGCACAGAGCTTGTTGGATGCATTTGATCAGACCTTAATAATGAAATATAAAATGCTAAGAAAGCCATCATTTTGAGCCATCAATCTATATCAACTGGATGCAACTTATTTCCACTATTCCATGATGGGGAAATAACATATCATTCTTTTATGATTTGCTTAAGTATATTTCAACTGAAGCTCCTTATAATAAAAATTCAGTGTTGATTAAACGCAGAAGAATTTTCACTTCAGAAAGCAATGCATTTCTAAACAGAAAAGGTAAATAAAATAATTTTTTAAAAAGTCTTTAACAACAGATTTTAGAAAACCAAGCCTAATAAACAGTTGTGTTTTACATTTTATTGTCAGACAGAAGAAAATAAAGAGTAACGTAACTCATCTAAAAGCCTACAAACTGCTTCCTTCTTAGAAGGAAAAAAGTTAAGGTCAGAAAACAAACAGCTCAAGGAAATGGCAGTGAGTTCATTACAATGATGTGAGAGGCACATTCAATTTTCTTCCTCCCACTAGAACACAGAAAATGCAGGCATACCTGCACCAGATGATCGGTGCTGAGACTGCGACCTTCCACTGGGCTCCTTCATACGATCGATGACACTGTCAGAGAGCTGAAAAACACAACCCAGAGTCAGACTGCATCTCTTCCTTCCTTCATCTCCATGACCATCTCCCCACCACAAAAATGGAGTAAAACTTCAAAAAAAAAAAGTGTAAAGCCCCAAAATTAGATATCACAGCAGCTAAAACATTATTAACAATGCAAAACAAACTGTTTCAACCATCTTTCCCCTTTTTCATGGGGTGAGAGCTTATCTGTGAGTGCAAAGAATCACACTAAATAAGATCATTTTTGCTCTCATAGAACCCAAGAACTGATTTGATCAAATATAGGACAAAGGGACCACCACCAACCACCCCTTGCCACGTTGTTGCTTGCACTGAATCAGCCTTTTTGCCTTTCTCTGATTTGGATGCAAGTTGAACTACCACGCTGTGCAGTTGCAGAGCACCAGGGCCAGGAGGAACTTCGTCCTGGACACAGCCCCCAAAGTACTGCAACAACACAACTGGTGAGGGCAGGGATCATCAAACACTCAGTTCATCCTCCTGCTGACAGGTGAGCACCCAAAAGCACTCTCACAAATTAACTGGAATCAAACTGAGTGTAAGAGCAGTGCCCAGCATCAGATCTACTGCAGCCCATGGAAAAATACAACAGAAGAAATGTTAAAAATAATATTGTGAAAGTTCTTATTTTTCTACTTAGAACTTTCTGTTGGTTTCCTTGAACTTCAACTCTATGGTTTCCTCGAACATCAACTCTATAAAAGTAATTCTGACTACCCATGAAAATTAATTTTAATTGGAGAGTTCTTTACAGCATGATGTCTCTCATTGGCAGAAATTAAGAAAGGTTTTGCTAAAATTTGTGGTCTAATGTGGAACTGAAAAGGTACAGTTCCTCCAGACTAAGATTTCTTCCCTTAATCTCAAACCTCAGAACTAAACATGACACAGTCTTCTGTATGTAAACAGATCCACTCACAGATGCCATACTGACTAACACCACCTAAAGAAGCTCTATCTCCTTATTACCTGTGACATGATTCAGTTTTTATTCCTAATATTTCAAGATCCAGCATAATTCACAGAAATTTCAATAGCACTCTCTAGCACTGAAGCAATTGGAACCAGCAACAAAGTAATAAACGTGCACCAGGGACAGGAACCAAATGTTTCAAAGAGGATAAACTCTGTTTCGAGCGCTTATGCCACCCTCACCCATTTGCCCAGACCATCAGATGTCCAGAACAGGGAAATATTAGCATGCCAAAAGCAGCAGCAGTTAATTCATTGTTTACCCTTTATTGTGCAACACCACTCCCTATCAGCAGGGATAAAACACAGCTTATGGAACTGCACAGTGCAGTTCCATAAGGATCCATAAGGATCACTGAATCCAATGCCTGGCTCCACAAAGGACCACAAAAAAATCAGAGGATGTGTCTGACAGCGCTGCCCAGATGCTTTGCCCTCAGATGTACTCTGTAAGATATGTGCCTGTGTCACGAGCTGTCTCCTGCTGTGCTCCAGGCAACAGCACATCATAAACTGGAAAAGAATGGGACTACTTCTGCAGGCAGAGTGGCAGCAGGTACAGAGCAGGTAAGGGCACAGGGAAAAGGGAGGAGCTCTGAGATGTGGAGCTCAGGGAAGGCACAGAAGCAGCTCTTCCAGCGGCACAGCTCTCCTACAGCCTCTGGAAGCCGTTTCGAGGGGCAGCTCCCAGCCAGGGCACGCTTCCTGCCAGAGCAGACGGTCCCTGGAAGACTTGGAAAAAAAGGCAGCGGGGGAAGGAAAGGGGCAGAGGTGACTGAGGGAGAGGAGGGGCCCACGCGTGAGGCGCGAATGGGAGCGCTGCCGGCAGCAGAGCGGCACGCGGCGGGGAGAAAGGCGCCGGCGCCGGGCCAAGGCCCCAAGTGCCCCTCAGGGTCCCGGCGAAGAACCCCAGGCCCGGGGGAGCCCCGCTCTCACCCGCACGCCCTTCACCACTGTGATGTTCTCATTCTCGTCCGCCTCGAAGGTGACGCGCCGGGTACTGCCGCTGCCGCCCATCTCCGCCCAGCGCTACCAGGCCGCGGCCAGGGACAGCCCCAAGGAGACTCGCCGTGCCCGCTGCCAGCGCGCCCCTCAACAAGGCCTCCGCTCATTGGGCCGCCTCTCACTTTACCCCGCCCCCTGCGCTTAGAAACCTGCTCGCCATTGGTTGCCGGGCCGTAGCCATGGAAACCGCGCACACCCGCCGAAGAGCGGCGAGGTACCCGGAAAGGGTGCGGAAACTTTTTCGGTTTAAACTTCCCGAGGGGAACAGACTACTAGTCCCAAGATGCTTAGCGTCGGAAGGCGGGGTCAGAGTGCTGTGCGCCCGCGCAGTGCCCGATGGGTAATGTAGTCCCCAAGCTGAGGGAGCTGTTCTCGAGCTGTGGAGCCGGGCTCCGTGTGGGGAAACGGCGTTCGTAGTGTCCCGCTGTGGCTTTCCACCGTCCTCCACCACCTCCCTGGGCAGCCTGTGCCAGTGCCTGACCACTCTTTCTGAGAAGAAATTTTTCTTTGATATCCAACCTGAACTTCCCCTGGCACAATTTAAGGCCATCAACTCTCATCCTGTCGCTGTTACCATGAAGTGGCTGACCCCCACCTCACCACAACCTCCTTTCAGAGAGTTGTAGAGAGCTGGTCAAGAATAATAGTAACCACCATATTTCGGAAACTCAATTTTTGGCCCCCCTTCCGACTCATTCCTCTTCTTGGCTTGGGGACAACTCTGCTGTTTGCACTGAAGTGACATTAAGCCCTTCCACTCCTTGCAAACATCTGTCCCTATGTGTTTGCTGCTGATGGCAATGGATTCTTGTAGCCTGTGCCAACCGGCTCGTTTCATTTCTCTGAGTAGATACAAACACCATGTTAGTTGCATCAACAGCACTGCTCGTACGTCCTCGATCCATTTTCAAGCAATTTTTATTTGGATGTGAAGTGTTCGTCAGACGACGTTTCAGCACTGTCTGCCTTCCTTGGGGCTTAAGATATTGCTGAAGCATTGCCTGATAGCCGCTTTACTACCAAATAAAAATTGCTTGAAAATATATCAAGGACGTATGAGCTGTTCTCTTGAGGTCTGTGATGTAATGTTGATGCCTGCTTTTATGGATGTTAAACTCGTTTCTGTGAGGGGACAGTATTACAAATTCAACACCCAAACAACTGTACACTGTTAAGAGAATAAATGGACTGTGTATCTATCTGGCTTGACACTGAGAGCACCAACAAGCTGAGGGCATTGTATATATATATATATATGTATGTATGTATATTTCCTGCACCAGGAATGTTTTTAGAGGGCCACACTGCTATAGAACTGCTGTGGAAATGCCTTCTCCAAAACCAGAATCTAGCTCTTCTAATATATTTGTCCTCACCTCTGTTTGGAGAGTTCTGAGGAAATACTGTTTTGCTGAGCAGAAAGATTTATATTTAGGAATTAAAGCTTTAACAGCACCTATTTTCTACCATGGGCTCTTATGTTTGTTTTGTATGACTTGGAATTACATTCTGTAATCTATGCATAGATTGAGGGCTAGGGGAGAGGTCATTCTTAAAGAACAAATGCTCAGAATTACATCTCAAAATTGCTTTGGGTCGTTTTAATGTGTCCGTAAGGTTCACTCACTATAGAAAAAGCAGGGCTGAGGTACCCCAGAATTTATGGCTCCCCTATAATAGGTGGAAATGAAAGACTGTTTGCTGCAGGGCAGAGCTATCTATATGTCAGGAGCCTTTCTGGTGGACTGTCAAACATATCTGAGAGCTCTTTCAAGGACACTGCTAGATGAAAAAGCTATTATGAATTGGTGCTAGAAAAAGCTACATCGCATCTGCAGACGAAAAACTGTTCATTAACAACTGGCAAATAAACTCATGTTTATTTTGCAACTCTCAGAAGTGATTTGCAAATAGAAAAAGAAGTCGGTCTGTATATAACTTCAAACTGTTTATGTTCTTATAAGTAATATGCTTATTTTAAGACTAGTGTCTATCAGTATGGTAGATAGGTTTGGATGCTCTGTGGCACAGAAAAAAAAAACTGGTTTAAACTAACTAGTACAGGCAGCAGATGTTAAGTAGAACGTCAAAAAAGAGCTCAGCACAGAATAATTTATGTTACTACTCAGCAGCGTTAATCCATCTGCAGGAGTTCTGTGCACCTAAGTCAGGCTTCTTTTGATAAGTGTGTTCCCTCAAATGCCTGCATCCTAATCTTCAGTCATAGGAAAACTTTTCTGAGGTACCCGTGATGAAGTGACATGCCCAAGGTCGTTCAGTAATCACTGCCAAAGAAGCAGAACATTGGTCTTCTGTATCAGTTCTCCTTCGTGTTTGCTAGGGAATACATTTCTACCAAGAAAAAAAGATAATGCAAGAGCAAAATGACACATAAAAATATAGCAATCAATACGAGCCCATTAACTGCTTCTGATTCTTGTTTGATCTGAAACTATTTATGAATTGTGTAAGCTGGAAATCCATCTCGAACTGGTAAGCTTCAAATATTTCACTGTGTATCTGGAAAACAAGCAGTATTTTACTAGGTTAAAAACACTTACTTCTTACGGTGCTGTGCCCTTTTCCACATACTCAAGACATTTTTATAGACAGATAATAAACAGTTGATGCTCTTGTCCGTTCTGGATTTGTTCTTGCCTAGACTTCTCCTATCACTAAATACTCAAAATGTTAGCTATAATGTGAAGCCATAAAGTAGTGAAGGACAGCATTGCCAGACATTCACAAACAAATCCCAGTGAACCCAGGAACATGTTACTATTAAATTTCAGACTGTTGTCTTATAAAATGCCAGGAAAATGCTTGATAGGTGAGGTGACATATAAAGGCTCATTGCACACCTGCTGTGAGTTTTTATTCTGCAGAGGATCATCCTGCTCAGTCACTGCCATGGTGAGCATGTTGTACTGTATGACTTAAAATGGTTATCCCTTGGTGGTAATCTATTCCTTAGAAATGTTCAGCATGGGAAGACTTTGATAGTACCTAAGTTTGCTATCAACAATGATAGCAAAGTCTGCAAGTTCTCCAAAACTGGAAATTACTCTTTCCTGTTGGATGCAACAGTCCACAGTACCTTCTGCTATATGACGAGACTTCATCAGTAAATTATGTATTGTCCATGAGTTCCTGGTGTGCCAAATCCTGCTTCCTTTAATACTATTGGCACAACTTTTGGTGCATGTTACAGCTGCAGGGCAAATCGAGCTAAGCCATCAAATTCTTCTAAATGAGATTGCATACATATTTAAGAGTTTTGGTTTTATAAAGGGCAGAAAACATTCCCTTTCAATTCTAATTCAACTCTTGCAGAGGCTGAATCTTCATGGCTTATCTCAGAATCAATGCTTCAATCATCGTTTCAGTTTTCACAGTCAGTGTTTTATTCTCATTAGTTTAAGACAGGAGCATTCTTGAATTTTTTGCCACATGCTCAGTAGCGCCTATCAGCAACAGTTACCAGCTGATATCACAGGGAAAGTCCTATCCACATGGTTTGGTTTCCTGTGCCATCAAAGTTAACAACCTCATCAATAAATAAAAATTGTTGTTCTTTTTCTGAGCAAAAAGTCAAGCTCACCTCATCACATTGATTGCAGGAGCAAGGGTGGATTTCTAGTTGGTGTCTGAGACAGCTCCCTGTGATGGGTGCCATCTGCAGAACACTGCTTCCTCAAGATCACTTCTAGCTTACCTGGGATATTTTATTAGTCTTTGTCTCCCTGTTGGCTACTATGCACTGTATATTGGATTATAACTATATATAAATCACCCCAGAGATCTCTGCACTTTCCACAGAGGGCAGCCTGGGTTCCATGCCTTGCAGCACTATCCACAGGAAGCTGTTGCAAAGCTGATTTAGTTAATGCATATTGTGCAGTTCAGGACCCTCAGATTTGCCTGTGGGCTTCCAAGCTTAATATATGAATATTATGTCATATTAATATGTGATTATTTATGTTGATATACTTTTATCTGACTAGTGTGGTTCACATCAGTAGCAAGTGAGCTGCAGGATTTGTAGCCAGCCTGTCATTTCCAAGACCAGATTTGATTCATGGTCTCATTTCCTGTTTTTCCTCCCACTGCTCACAGCCTTTTTTTTTTCCTTCTCCATGGTCCATTTATTAAATGTAGAGTTAGAAACACAATTAGAATTTACTCAAGTCTGTAACGTCTGAATACTAAATCTTTGAAACAATAAAAATTCCTTCCCAGACCTGTCTTATCTAGGTTGCCTGTTCAGCTGATGAACTCAGCCTTCCCTACTGACTGAAGGAATAAAAAAGAAGCACGATTTGATCAGTTCCAAGCAATGGCGGTGTGAGAAGTTCTGAAATTCCAAAGCACTGCTAAAAGGCCTGCAAGCACAAAAGCATGATGCTTTTGTAAAAAAATTATTTGCATGACTTTCTGTAAACAGGGATGTATGAAGCTGAAAACCACAAGTGTTGTGGTTCTAGGCACCGATACAGCAAAAGAAATTGGTAAAGTCTCAAATGGAAGTGAGGAAGCTGTATCCTGTGCACCATGGAAAAGATTTTTCTTGAACAGGAATAGTAGATCCAATTGGGGTTCCGCCTTGAAAGGATTTGTGCAAGACAATTGTTGGATAGTGGCAACACTTCAGACTGGTTTTCAAAGGTGCCAGATGTGTACATGGTGCTCCACATCCTTCCCTGCCTGTGCCAGCTTAGGAGTTCCTGAGTTGTAGCTTACCCAAGGGCAAGAGCAGGGGCAGATATAAGGGATAAGCTACGAATGTTTCCCTTTCTTCCCCCAGTCTCTAGCACAGCACAGGTTACTTCTAAAGGGAAAACAACGCTCAGGAAAAGAAAAATCAAATTATAATTTGCAGAACTGATTATTTGTTATGAGGAAACATCTGCAATCCAGTCACAGCTGCGTATATTGTGCAGGGAGCTGAATTCACACTCTGACAATACATTTCTTAGGCTATGGTTTGCTTTCAGGTTGCTCTGTGCATTCCTGCTTTCCTCTGTGTCTGGTCAGATGAGTCACATGAAAGCATTTCTATTCTAGGTTATTTTTTGAGTTTTATAGGGCTTCTTTTCCAACTGGAGAGCATCTGAAAACATTTCAAAGTGTCTGGTGTATCTTGTACAAATAGATTTCTCAAATTATTTCAAGGGAGGCACACAGCACAAAGCCTGTGGTCTGTCTCCTAGAGTGGTTCATCCCGTTTATGACCACAACCTCCTGCTGCTTTTAGTCAATAGAATTACTCATCTGCCCAAGCACAAGGTGTCTGGTGCTGCCCAGAAGAATGCTGATGCTGAAGCTCTGCAGATCAGTGTATGATCACAAAAGCACAGATCATGGCCCTAACACAGCCCACATCTCCCTCTAGAGGCTGGACCTCTGCTCTTAAACTCAAATGAGCTTTGTAATTTAGGCACTCCAACTATGTTTAGGGATGACTCCACAACCAACTGCAGCTGTATTACTAAGGAAGGAATACATGCCTAACGTAAGTGGTCTAACAGCCTTCTGCTGCTAAGCCAAGCAAATGCTTGCACTGAAGAAATCAGGCTCAGTTCCTTCAGACACTCAGGTATTTGGAGCAATGCCCTCAGAAAGCCTTTATTCACGATCCTGTCCATGCAGGCACCTATGAGGAGAAACCTAATCACCTGGCTGTGGTGTGAGAGGCTCAGGATGTTGTTGCACGGAAATGTATGTTATGGAGTAGAGCTAAGAATTTATTGTTAGGCCAGATAATATTGTAACATTACAGTAGTCCAAACTAGTTAATATTTTTCAAGTCTTGTCATTAATGCAGCTTGAATTGTTATATAGAAAAGCCTTCTTACTCACTTCCCCTTATCTCTGGTGTGATGCTCATCTTGCCAATGACCCTCTGCATCCCAGGGTTGACAGATTCGGTCTCAAGCCAAATCAGGGAGCTGGTTACAAGTCATCTCCACCCTGAGGTCTTTCTTGGAAGGAGTGTGATGCCAGTGGTGAAGTTCCTACCTCCTCATTCTTGGGTCCCCCCAGAGCCATCTTCATGCTCCTTTCCCACTGCCTGCCCCCTTCCCCTGGTCCCCAGTGCCAGTGGCAGAGCTCTCCAGTGCCAGAGCTGCCCCAGTTCCCAGCCCCTGGCTGCTGAGCTCAGGCTGGGTCCTTGGGTCCCTTGTGCATGGGGCTGTTGTGATTGCAGGGACACCCAGCTCAGCCCACAGCAAGCCCAGAGCTGTCCTGAGATGCTGCTGTGCTGGGTCAGCACAAAGCCCATGGGCTTCTGCTACGGATAGTAAAAATCACATTTAGTAGGCTGCAGTATAAATGTGACAAGATCTGCAGGACAGAGAATCAGACTAGTGAAAATACTTGGAAGAAACAAACGTGTTTGGACATATAGAACTGTCTTCAAGCACAGGGCAGAACCTCGCCTCACTTCAATTTCTGAAAGCCTTTGGAAAACAAAGAACGAAAATTCAGTTTCATCCGTTTTTTTAATAAATTAAGATGCTCCCGGCAATACAGGGCAAAGAACAAAGCTTTTTGTTTCCATCTTTTGGATTGTTGTTTTTCCTGAAGCTTTCTCTGTAACACACAGAAAGGTCCAAAGGACTGCAAGATTTAATTTCTCAGTAGAGGAAGTTTATAGCACAAGATCAGACAGATTGTACCAGATGCCACAAAGAGATCTGTGGATTCAGGTGATCGCTGAAGACAGGGGGTTGCCTATCAGAGGTGGTCTTCTGTGCCAGCTTCATTGCACTTCCCTTCGTAAATACACGAGTGGCTGGGACTGCAGCACACAGCCGGGTTCCAGCTGCTTCCCTACAAAAGCAGAAGGATTTAGTATTTAACATCAATGTCAGCAGAAACGTTTCATGACCTTCAACAGGCCTCTGCCCCCTATGGAGTTATTCATCAGAAAACTTGGCTGGGCTGTAGCATCATCTTGGACACATTCAAGTGCCTCCTGCAGAGAGCATCAAGGGCTCGGGGACTCAGCATTGATAGTCTCTGTGGCCTCGCTCCACTGGGGCTTGAGTCACGAGGGCTGGGAGCTGCGTTTTCAGAAGCAGTTTTTTGATCATTATCTGTCCTTTCTGCTCTGCCTGAAGAGAGAGAGATTTGAAGTAATCTCAGTTAATATTCGCTTCTTCTTCCATTGTATCATTAGATGCCTCCCTCCCTCCGTCAGCTTTTTTTGGCTGAAATGTACAATTCCTTTCTGGAAAACTGTTATCTGATACTTCTGCTAATTATGATGTATGCTTCCTCAGCACCTAGGAAGACCAGTCATGGCTCAGTCCTTCACAGTGGACAGAGTGGGCAAGTAGCAACAACAGGAGGATTGTGGTGAGCTTCACAGAAACACACAAAGGTACAGGCTGGAGGGATAGGCTCTCCACGGGGACCTGGAGACTGCTTCTCCAGGCATCCCAAGTGACATGCAAACCCCTCATTGCTGAGAAACTCAGCCTCAGCCCAGAGGTGGTCCAGCCACCATAGAAAAGACACAAGAGAAGAAGAAGAGAAAGGAAAGATTAGAACAGAAGGTGCTATTCTATGCAATCAGGGAGCTGGGATCTCTGTGAGGGAGCACATGGAGTAAAACTCAGAGATCATACTGGATGGGACAGTCAGTGAGTATTTCCTAGCAAAATGGTAAAGGGGGTCAGAAAAAATGTAGAGTGCTTGGGTACAAATACTAACAGCCTCCATCCTTCTGTAATTAAAGTTTCACTGTGCTCTCTCTCTTCGTATATTAGTAATGTGGGGACATCCTTGTACTTCCACCCTGCAATGGTCCTTTATCCCATCCCCAGTCCCTCCAGCAGGCATTGGAGGAGTCATCATGTGTTGGGACATCGTCTACACAGCTACCAAAAGGGACTTTGTATCTTCCTTTACAAAAGCTTGTTCAGCATGCCCACCATATTGTTCAACATAGTCTGAAATAACATTCTCACAGGCAAAGTATGAAACACAGGATGCGTGCAGAACTCTTCCAAAATGGAAGGTCATTATTAGTAGGTTGGTATTCAAGACTAAAAGCAACACTTAGCAGTCCTGGGTATTCACTTCATTTAAACTCTTCCCATAGCCGTTTCCACATGGAAATTCATGCCAAGTGAACTAGCCTCAATCTTATGGCTTATCTTTGGGAAAAAGGTAAACCTTTGGTTAAATCTAATGCCTTAAGTTGTATTGGTGGAAACAAGATCAACCTCACTTTGCTAAAAATGGCCTGAAGCGAGCAGTACTTCATTCTTCAAGAGATCTTAATTTCATGTATCCAAAAAGCAAATGGAGTAGCGTCAGGTTATTTCTTTACACTATTTTCTGGAAGAATTTCCTCCAGGGAGATCATATTTCTTTAATTGAAAAGTACCTGCATTCCTGCATATCTCATTATAGTAGCTTTAAACAAGATACAGTCTGCAGGAATCAATGGGGAAACGTCCTCTATTTGCCATTTGGGGTATTCCATTTGCACTGTTTGCTTTTCCAGTAGTAAATTTTCAAAGAGGCTGTCAGCTATGTTAGTGGAGTGCTGTAATAATTAAACAGGAGATTAAACAATTCAGGAGCAGTGTAACTAATGCAAGGAGGTGACTTTACCTCTGCATGTAGCAGGAGTGACACAAGTAATGGCATTCTGCCCCCAAATTTAGAAGTATGGCAGATGTGGTACAAATAAGAGTCCAATTAAACGGTTAAAACAAAGCTTGACAATGAATCAGAGAGCTCGATGTTTCTGTCTTGACAAAAAGAAGACTAATGGGTTAATTGATCGCAGTGCTTAAGCACGTTCACTAATATTGGAGTTTTTCAGTCTAACAGAAGAAAGTATAATAGCAGATGGGTGTTAAAAGAAGACACTCAATTTGCAGGACAGATCAGCGAGGCACTGGGACCAACCCAGAGGAGGTGGTAAATCCTCTGTCTCCTACCTGAGCGTCTACCACAAGTTCTGCTTCAGAAAGACAGAAGTTATTTGCAAGTGATTGAAACTGAATGGGAGGAGATCGAAGTAGGTGATCCAATGACTTCCCTTGGCATTAAAAAGGATGCCAAGGATGACATTAAAAAGACATTAAAAAGGATGCCTGTAACTGCTAGGACTTCGCTGTCATCAACTTCCCTGCCTATCATGGGCACATGGAAGACAACAAGGAACAAACTCTCATACTGCTTTGGAAAGTCAGGTATCTACTCAGATCTGTTTGGGGTCATCCTATGCAAACAAGAGAGTGCAATTCAGGGAACTGTACTATGTTATTGCCTGTGTTAAGCACCTCAACCTACGCTGAAAGTGTGACTTCCAGAAAAGCAAGCTGGCTGAGGCTCACATGCCTCAAAGCAACCTGCCACACCAATTTCTATCAAGTATTATTCCTTCCAACAAAGGTCAGAGCATTCAGTATGGGCAGTTACCAGTACAGTAAGACTGGTCTACCACTGAGTTTGACTCAATCTAGCAGAGGGAACAGTGGTTACATGTTGGCCCTCCCACTCACGCACCCCATTGGTCTCCAGTTTGTGCAGACAGCTCTCCATCTTCTCCAAAGAATCATTTTTTGTTTCTGTTCTGGAACAAATCTTGCAATTCACTGCTTGT
Organism: Penelope pileata; assembly: GCA_013396635.1. NCBI lineage: Eukaryota > Metazoa > Chordata > Aves > Galliformes > Cracidae > Penelope > Penelope pileata. The sequence continues at coordinate 38,956 of WBMW01004106.1, read as the reverse complement.
ATTTTCAACAGAGCCAAGCACAGCAAAAAACAGTATCACAGAATCACAGAATTGTATTATTTGCCAGTACTGCATTATTTGCCAGGATGGACAAGAATGGTTGAGTCCTCTGTGAAATTGCAGATTGATTAATTATACATGACCCATACAGATTATTTACTCAGTGAGAGACTAACATAGGATCTTTTGTCTTGTTTTGAGTCTTGTTTGCTAATCTGTTTGATTAGGCAGTTTGTAAATAACAGGTTAATAAAATTTGGGAACATTAAACCCAAGTGGTGAGTAAAGGGCAGCCAATGCTCACATAAAAGAGCAGTGAAAGAGTAAGATTTTTTTTTTTAATCGATTGAAAAGGGAAATAGGGAACAAAGCAGGGAGAGAGAAACAAAAACGGCTATCTAAAATGTGGATTACATTTTGAAAAATCCTTAATTGCCTTATAAATGCATCTATATATCATATGGAGCTTAAATATCCTTTTACCTGTTGTTCATAAAGACATTTGGAAAGTTAAGCACCGTTACCTCTATATTAGAAAGCTGAGGTGCAGACCAGAAGAGCATCTTGCTTGAGATGACAAAGCATGCTTGTGGCAGAGCTCAGAGGACCTCAGTGTTTACACTGTGGGAAGATGGTTTAGTGGTTTAGTGGGCAATCTCAGTGGTAGGTGGACGGTTGGACTAGATGATCTTGGAGGTCTTTTCCAACCCTAATGATTCCATGATACTCTGTGGAGCATCCTGTACATCTAGTCTGGTGCACATCCTCACCGAGCCCTGCTCCGTGCTTTTGTCTCCATCTCCACTGTGCACTCCATAAGGTCTCCTACCCTAAATGCCAAGGGGACCAGAACTGGAGCCCCACAAACTGCTCACCTGCCTTACAGTGAAGACATCACAAGGACCCAAATTTTAAGGCTCTTAAGGCGCTTAAGCCTGCACTGTGTAGTCTGAGCATTGCCCTCCTTCCACTGTAAATGAGAACCCTTGGGCTGGAATGAAGCTGTACGAACTATAACGAAGCTTCTGTCAATGCACATCTTTTCTAAGAGAAATGAATACAGATTTTTCATTCAAACACAATTGCATAAAAGAACAAAGTTACGTAGTCAAGCACTCAAATGTTCAGAGATGTCGGCGAGCTCTCAGAACATTCACTGTGCATATGCATGATGTAGAATGTTAATTACATGATCCCATACTGTTTCTTTCCACAGGACACCTACTTTCAGTGCACAGGATAATGGTGCTCCTTTAATGAGCAGCTATGTGATATTTTGCTTTCACGTTCTGGTTCCGTGTGTGGCCACGTGCTTTATTTTCTGCACACTATTCAATCCCAGCTCTCAAGGCAGTGATTAATGCTCTCAAGGACTTCTCCATGGCAACAATCAATCTGTCATTCCCTAATTTTCGAGTGCTTTACTTTGCAACATTAACAGTGTTTTCTGTTAAATTGATATGTGTTGTGGCCTATATTTTTAATATTAGGTTTTGCTTCTGGCTGGAAAGCTTAAATTTATGTTTCCTTTGATTTCAAAGATTGCTGAGGTAGTAGTAGTAGGATACTTTCCACTCCATATGATGTGGTTGCCTCTGATAATTGGGAGACACATTCAGTGATGCTGAAGGGACATTTCTGTCCTATATTTCTATTTAGGGTTAGTAATAAACGATTGCATGTGACAAAGATGCAGTAGTTGACAGGAGTATTGGGGAAAAGAAGGCGAGACATCCACACAGAAATAAATGGGAACACTAAAAAGCAGTTGTCCTCTAAATCATGAAGTGTATGGCCACCCGTGTGTCCTCGACCAGAGTCCTGGAGTCCTGGACTGCTCCACAGTCAACCACTCTGTAGGTTTGGTTTCTATTTTCATTGCTTAGAGGTAGCCATCAACAGATGGTGTTTTGAAACACTCGTAATTTTGGCTAATTGTTGCCAACTGTCCTGTCCTCCAATTAGTGATTAGATTTATTATTATTAATAAATAATACATAATAATGATACAAACAGTCCAAACCCTGAAGTCCTCAGTCCTAAGCAACTCCTACACCCTTCAATACTTTGTGCGTGTATCTTCAGATGAGTAAGTGTTATACTGCACAGAGCCAAGTCCTCCCTTCTGATCTGTGTTAGCAATCACTATTTTTTTAATACAGATTCTCATGGCATCCTCCACATAAGCTCTCACCAATGGGAATTCCATATGGTGGTTAGAACAGAATTTGCTTGTGCAGGACTGAGACATACAAACTTTAATCAAAACTTTCATTAAATTCTCAGAGCAGAGGAGCCAAAAACTCTTGCCTACTTTGTGCATTCATATCCAGATGGCCCCTTTCAATTCCACAGAATTCAAGTGTTCATTTGAAAGGAAAAGTAAAATCCTATCCTTTACAGTTATTGTGATAACCTTCGGTACATGGCTGGAAGGCAAGCCAATGACTTCTTCCTGAGCAAATGGGTGCAGTATAAGGCCAATCCCTGGCAATAAATGAATTTACTGTGCTACTGACTGTTGGGAAACTGCACACAGTACACTGAGAAAACAGCAGAAGGTGGGAGAAAATCCAATTTAAGGCCAGTTGTCAGAAAAGAAGAGTATAACCCTGAGAGTCGCTATTCTGTGAAAGTAACTCCTACACTCAGTGAAATGAAGGGGAATACTGCAAGAAAAACATGCACTCAGTGTTACCCTGGAGGATCAGGGAACAGCCAAGTGAGGGGGAAATATATGAGACTGGAGTGACAGGTGCAATACGAGAGCATAATTAAGCAAATCATATTTCAGGACTAGACTATGATATTATTCCAAGTGGAGAGACTGAGCTAAGGAAAAGTACAAGTGACTTGCAAGGCTGTGAAGGTCCTAAGAGACCACGGAGCTCCCCACAATCAGCGGTGAGATGCAGCCAGAATACATTGCCCCTCTCCCAAGGAAAGCAACACAATTTAAATTCTATCATATTTAGCATATACAACACTTCTAGGCAACTCCTTAAATAAAGGACTGCCTGCTATTACATTCCTGGATTGCTCTTAGTGACCAGGTTAGGCACATTGCCATCTCCTATAGCACTGCTTCCACTTACATTCTGACTTTAATCCTATGGACCAATCTCATTGGCAGTTTTGCCAGAGAGAGGTCTGATGATTTCAACACTTGGCCCAAAACTTCAGAGCAGAAGTGGCAGTAAACATTAGTCACAGTAGCAAACTAATTTGTTTTCCATATGGCATTTCCAATGGAGTGTGGAAGATTCACAAGTGAAATAATAATTACAAATGAGGAACACTTAAAAAATTTTCTCCCCGTGCATTGCTTAAAAGGATTTTTAATTAAGTCAATAGTTGATTATGTTGGATATGACATTGGAAGCCAAATTACAGTTTGTGGGGTTTTTTTCTCAGGGAAAGAATGTTGTCAGGGGCAGGGAAATTCCTGCTTCTATTCAGCCCTGGGTGCTGCTGAGATGCGAGAGAGGAGAGAGGGATGTTTGATCCCCTTTGGAAAATCAGATGGTGAATATTTTCTTAATAATGTTGTTGGTTTTAGTAGAAAATTTTAATATTCAAGATGAGGGGCCAATATTACTGATTAAGCCCAGACAAAGACAGATGCTTCAACATACACTGGAGCTGTTCACGGCTAAGCTCAAAGCCAAGTCAGGGTTGGAAATGATGCTGCAAAGCAAAAGAGAAGTAGCTTCATGAGATCTCAGCCCTAAGGTAATAGAACCTAGAACAGCCTATTCTCCTTCCAAACTATTGTTATGGAAAGAAAAGAGAGAAAAAAGAAAAAAAAAAAAAAGGGAAAAAAAAAAGAAATATGCAATAAGGATGGAGCCAAGAATTTATTAGCAGATTAATATTTTGAAAGCCAAGAATTTATTAGCAGATTAATATTTTGAAAGTTTAATATTCAAGAATTCCTAATTAATGTTTTAATTATTGCCTCATCAATAATGCAATTTAAATTATTATACAAAAAAAGCTTTCCTAGGCTTTACCCCTTTTCTCTGCTGTGACGTGACTTTCTACGTGTAGATGGGAAGAAATATGAGACTCATTTGCTCATACTTACTTGTAAGCAAGGTATTTGACAGCTTACACTCAATCATTCATTCTCCATCTCACAAATCAGCCTAAGGACAGTCCTCCTTTCTGATTTTCACTGCCAGTCAATCACAGGGATCTTGCAGAAGTGAATGGTACTACTTCCACAGACAGCTGAGTGTGTGGATTTAGACCTCATGAGTTATATTTTGGTTTGTAGTATAAATGCTGATTGTACTTTTATTTTTTAAATGCAACTCGGGTCCTGTCTGCTCAGATCTTTACACAAATTTGGATTACTGTTCTTATCTCTTAATGGTTGTCTAGAATAAGCACAGAGGAGCCATGTCAGAGCCCTGTTCTGAATGCAGAAAATCCTGACTATAGCAGAGTGAGGCTGAATTAATGAAATGACCCTCGCTGAAAGACAGCTCAGGCCTGAAGCATCAGATCCCGAGGGAGATGTCCACTTGTATCACATTTGCTGTTCAGGGACCTCAAAACATTTTAAGGGTAAGATTCTTCAGAAGAGCCCGCAGAGAATACAATTCTTCCTTCTCTCACTCAAGTCCTTTTGAGAAATGCACAAGTCAGACACACATTAGAACTTTTTTTGGCAAGATTATCACAGAACAGGCCATGGGCCACATTTTGTTGAATATGGGGGAACATTTCTTTTTGCAGGTGTGCCCACTCAGTTGGCAGGTATGAGAGATGGCCCAGTCTCTTCCTCCAAGTTTTCACAGTTTGATTTATATATTGGATCTTCTAGTGGGATAGCATCAATTCACACCACTTTTACCTCTGTGCATTTTTTTGACATGGAGAGACCCAAGAAGGATGCCAGGAAGATGTGACATTGCTTCACCCTTGAAACGTTCTTTCTCACTCTGGTGCTGTTGCTATAAAGATCTGAATAGAAGTTCTGGTTTGGGTCCCAAAGAGGCACATCAGGACTGTAGCTGGCCTCCCAGCAGTTCACCTCACAGTTAGTGATTCATGTCTGACTCACCCACAGCCAATGGGACTGCAGCTCAGACAATTTTTAGCACTGTGCTCACAGCCAGCTGAAGTCCCAACCTGACCCTGCGGGTGAAGGTGAAAGTAATCTGATCTCAGTTTGCTAAGCAGCACCACAAAGTGGTTCATTTTCATGCTTCACAACCTCCCCAATGTGAATCCAGAAGTTTAGGTATTCCTGGGATGATGATGATATTCTTTCAATTCTTCCTTGGCCCCGTTAATACAACCCTGTCCAGGTTAGGATTAACATCCCCAGTTTCTGGTATACATAAATTCTCTTGTTCTGGCTTGTTCCTCAATGTGCTGTGAGGTCCAGAATGGATCTGCTGCACTAGGACCTTTCCTTCCAAATATTGAGGTTGGCTGGCTTAAAAAAGCCTAAAGCAGTCACCATCACCAAACCAAGGCAGAACAAACCAAGGGAAAAGGCTAAACAAGGTTACAGGGCTTCCTACACAAATATAGCCAATTAAACTAAGGCAGGAATGACTCCTAATGTTTTTTTTTCTGGCTTACAGAGTCATGCAGCAAAGACAGAGCTTGGCTGTTGGCAGAGGCTCTGTGCTGATACTGAAGACAGATGGGTTATCTTTGCTTGGCTAATGGAAAAGGCATGGAGAAGCGGATTGAGCACCGTATCTCCATGCTCCACCACAAAGACAGCAGTGGAAATAGATGCCTGCACTGCAAAGCTCATCTAACCTGTCCTAGACAACTGTGTTTAAGATATAATACGCCGTCCTCTGAATGGACCCATTACTTTCCACTGTTTATAAGAGGACCCAGCATGACTAGCTTAAACGTAGACATCTGAGACTTGGGTGCCCAAGTCAGGACAGATAAATTCCACTCCATGGCACTCCTCACTTGGCTACCTTGTACGTTAGCATCAAGCAGAACGTAACAGTGCACAGAGCATTGAGAAGAGTGTGAGATGCTGGGGCAGCTTCCCTCTTTTCACTGCAAACCCATTTGTATTTTGAGATGCTCTATCCCTTCCTTGTGTCCGTAGGGTACCTGGCATGCCGAAGCCTTGGTCTCTTATAACAGCTTTTAAAGCTTGGGGAGTAAAAATAGCAATCTGGGGCTGACTTAGTGCCACATAGTTCATGGAAAGAGTACTGAATTTTCTCTTGATTTAAGTAATTATTGTGGCACAAGGCACTGGAGACGAAACTACGGAATATCTGTCTTTGGTATGTAACTCTGATAAAAATGGACAGAGGTTCCTACTCTGTTGGTGCAATTGAGTTCATAGTCCAAGTATCTAATCCAAAACAACTCAATATTAAAGTGATAAATTAGAACTATTAAATATTTAATGATGGGAGGAAAAAAAGCTGCAAAAAACATAAAATATCTACAGGGTAATCTCAATTGTACCAGACAGAAATAATACATTAGCAGAGACGACTCCGGGTTTTAATATCTTATTTGAGGCTATTCCATGCACTGTTATTGCCATATAAATTTATGAACAAAATCCTAAGGCCACATTTGTTTTCTATTTGTTGTTTCTTCCTCGACTTTCACGGCACTTTGGGACTGTCAGTGCTGGAGGAGGAGTGATTTTAATTTTAAACTTGCGGTGTTTAATCCTTGCTATTTCACATCAAGTTCTTTTGGCTGATGGAATTCCAGGACCTCATGAAACTTGCTGTAAAACTCACAGCACAGACCTCTAACAAGGCTATCAGAGATATTACCGATAAGGCATTTCAATCTGCCATCTCCCAGTTTTCCCTCACTGGGATTATGCTATGCATGACAGATTTGGTACAAAAAAAAATGCCTGAAGTGCTGCCTGCTGTAGGGAGAAGGACAAGAGACGATTAGCCCTCATCAAACTACAAGACTGCAAGCAGACAGAATAAAAAAAACCTTGCCCTCAGGATCCCTGGAGAAACAGATGTAATAAAATTAATTTACATGTCAAGATCCTCACTTAAAACACAAAAAGACTCCCATCTGATTCCAAAGATGTTATAAGAGGATCCAATTGTATCATTGTGCATTTGACATCCTTAAAGAACCTTGCCAGTTTTGTTAAGACTCTCTACATCCTTGAATGCTAATTAAGGAAGATAATACAGACAGCATTACGGAAATGGGTAGGTTATACCAGGACGCTGGTTTGAAATAGTCCCTGACAGCTGCTGAAGGCTCTGCCAAATCTTGCCTTGGGCACAAAATTTTTCATACTGTTTGCTTTTGGATCAGGACGTTGCAAAAAGATGGAATCATATTTCTGGGTACATGGGGAAGGACACTCCTATGAAACATGGTCGCCTTAGAGCCAACCGAGCAGCTCCTGAACTCTTTGCACCAACAGCACCCAATAACGACAGAGCACAGGGAGGGAAGGAGATCGGGTCACGTAAGAAACTGAAGCAGAGGATTTGAAACAGAGATTACTGGAGCTGGAATTCGGCCAGGTCACTGGGGTTAACCCCCTTGCTGTTGCAAAATGCCGTGGGATCTTTAATGGCTGTGAGTGTTGAGGAGCTTGTCTCTCACATCTCATCCGATGGCAGGAGAGTGGGGAATTAGTTTACTCTCTTTAACACTGGGCTTCTGTACTGCAAGTGTCACAAAGGATATTTCTTCGCAGGCAGATGTCGGCTGCCAGTGGGAAGCTGAGAAATGCCAGTTTTAATTAAAAGCTTTATTTTCAAATACAATTCAGAGATTATAAGCAGTAAGAAGGACTTGTCCGCTGGGAGGCTTCAATGTGCAGCCCTGAGCAAAACAGCAGTAATTGAAAGACAAGGCCTAATTCCCCTTCTCCCAGCTGGGTCTAACCACGAGGCAGGGACATCAATCCAGCCCTTGAAGGAGGGCTGGGAGCATCTCGGGTTTGTCATTGCCTCTATTGTTGGAGGGAAGGAAGCCAAAGCAAGGCTTTTAGATCTTCCTATCCCTTTTCTCTAAAGTTGTCTTAAGAAGAGAAAACAAAACAGAGGGGCAAAGCTGTGAGAGAGGGTGAAAGGCACCTGTGTGACACTTCCTTGTCCTCTGCACAAATTCTCATTATAAACTTGTATTTTCACATCACTCAGTGTGTGCATTACCCCCATCTCGAGCACTTCTAATCTACTCCAGTATGGTTCTGGGCCACAGGAAAGCTTCTATGTATTCAGCTGGCCATGGTAACTTCAAATCTTTTCCATTTCACACAAAGGCACAGCTGAAAATGGGACAACACCAGACACGAGTGCTGTATGCTGACTTGGTTCGTCTTCAGAGCTTGCATTGATCACTTTTAAATAAGTCACTGATTTTAAACAAACAAACAAAAAAACCCAACACAACAGCTCATATCAACAATTCCATCTGTACTACAAAATCTCCCTTACCATATTTGTCCTTCATCTTGGCAAATTTTTTACAGGCTTGCACTTCTCATCTCTTGATGGGTCTGTTTCATTACTCCTCATACTTAACAAAAGTAAAAATGATCACTAGAGAGTCAGTTCTCTCCCTTAGGGTTTAATACTTTGAGTAAACCACACACGATCCTTTTGTAGAGGGGCAGATTTACCAGCAATGGGCAAAGATTTTTTTCAATTTTGTATTCTCTCACATAATGCTCACTCTCACATCAGTAAATTTTGATTCCCACTGGGTAAGTCCACATCCCCAAGAGTGACACTGTGAGTGTTGTGTGCACCAAGTGGAAATGGAGCATTTGCCATCCTCTCAATGGCAACAACTGAGTCTTAGCCACATATGTAGAGTCCCTAAATCACAGAATCACTGAGGCTGAAAGGAAATTCAAGGTGTCTGTAGTCCAAGCTCCTGCACAAGACAAGGTCATCCTTCAGATCAGGCCAGGCTGCATCTTGACAGTCTCCAAGGATGGAGACTCCACAGCCTCACCAGAAAACCTCTTTCAGTGCTTGACTGTCCTCTGTGACAAAATTTTTAGTTATTTCTAATCTGACCCATTGCTGTTTTCATGTTGATTGTGTCTTGTCCTCCTACAACATATCACCGGGAAGAGTCTGGTTAAGTTGGTCAGGTGTGATTTGTGCTTGGAAGATCCATGCTAACTTTTCCCAATTTCTTTATTCTCCTTCCTATGCTCAGAAACATGCTCAAGAAGAAACACTCCATGATTTTCCCAGGGACCAAAGCGAGTCTGAGCAGCCTCAGCTCTCACAGACCATCTTTTTGGCCTCATTTTTCTGTCAGCCTAATCTCTAAGGAAAATCAAATCATATTATCTATGGCATTCCATTGAAATATAAGAATTGGTCTGATATTTCACTACAAAAGCATGATAACAATGCAGTTTTGACTGGACTGATAAGGAAATGGAGATTTGCTTTAAAGACATTGTATTCCAACCAACACAGCAGAGAATTAAGAATTAAAAGCATGAATTGCAAGGACTTTTGTAAGACTTAAGGAGCCTTAGATGAGGCTGTAACAGATGTGCCATGGATTTCACACCTGCACACGTGTCCCCAGGCTGTGCTTGCACCACATTGCACAGTGCCAAAGTATTATATGCTTTCTCTTTTTTTCCTCCTTCCTCCACATTTTTTCTTGCCCCGTTCAAGCCCCACTGCTGTTGTACCATACCAGACTCTGTACATATATTTAAATGTAATAAGATACATTACAAGAATTGATTTTCCCTAGGGTCAGGTCGATAAGACTGTATAAGCAGGGAATATACAACAGTTCAAAAAGAGCTAGCCGTACCAGGTAAATTAATGATATGCAGTATAGAAACATCCAAGTAACCACAGCTCTTCTCAGCTCACCTGAGCTATTAGCTGAATCTCTTGCGGGATTGAGCGGCTTGCTGCCAACCTAACAATATACAAATTTCTCTTGCAGAAATCACAGCAGTGCCACAGCTTTTGAAGATGCAAAGGTTACTTTGCCCTTACTCTTGCAAGGAGAAATCACAGTGTGAGGTAAATAAACTTTTGAACAGCACAGCACTGACCTGCCTAATCTGTATTGCAGTCTAATAGGGAAAATAAAAAGCCTGCTATAAATTCATGCTCACTTTTTATTTCCCATAGACATTCAGCTTTTGGGAACAACAGAAAAAAATTGACACTGCTTTTTGGCAGTTTTGGAAGAAAAATATACTGAATCATCTTTATGAACTAACACGTTTTATTAAAGTGGTCTGATGGATAGAGGAGGATTAGGAGGTACAAGTCCTGTCTTGCCTTCCCAGCTCTAGGAGACAAATCATTTGCCACTGGAATCTAGTGGAGGAAGGAGAGAAAGGTGGGGTGTGTGCTGCTTCTCTGTCCCTTGCTCACTTTCTACTTCATGAGCTCAAAGCCAATGAAGCTGCATCTTTGTGAACTCACTAAGGCTACATGCCTTAATGGGCTTGTGGATGTGACCCAGACCTTATAATCATAGTTCCAATGAAACAGCCAAAACAAAGGTACTGCTGAGCACTCAGAAATGTTTAGAATAGCTTCGTCCTGCTAGAAAATTTCATAGAACTTGCTTTTTTTTTTTTTCAATGTTTTTTTCTGAAAAAGGAAAATGAAATGAAGTAATAAAACAAAAGTAATAATAAAAAATGTTTTGGTGAGATCACACTTACCAATGATCCAAGAAGTTTCTCTGCTTGTATGGCAGCAACTTCTGCATCTTTTAGTTCAGCTTTTAAACACAAGGTGGAAGATTTCCAAGGACAGGCGTTCAGCTTTGCATGTCAAAGCCAAAGCAGTTGAAGGACCTCTGCAAGGTTCAATAAATTTCATCTATCAGAGAGCCTGGTCCAACAGTGAACAGCACTGTTGAGAAACACTTGGGAGTGTAATTTCCAAAAGAGCTACAACAAACTGGGAGATGTGATATAAGATGCAAACGAAGAGAAAAATGAACATGAGAGGTGGTTTTGAACTCTTGTAATGAGCAGACACTGCTAGTGCTTGTATGGGACAAACTGAGACAACCACGCAATTCCTGGAGAAATCTCCCACCTTTGAGGATCTCCTACAAGCTTGGCTCCCAATCCTGCCTCTTTCAAAGTTTATTAAAAACTCCAGCATTATGGTTTTTAAAACCAGTTCCTAAAATGCTGCTTTCAATGGAAAAAAATGAAGAAATCAAGATCTAATCTTTAAATTTTAACCCAGCATTTTCCCAAAGGTCTTCGTTCAATTTTGGGGACCAGTTCTGTATTTTCACCTCCACTGTAGTTTTTTTTTTCCATTCTTTGCTTTTTTTTCCCCAGTAAAACATTTGTTTTGAAGCTCCCTGTAACAAGAAAAGGTGTGGTGCTTTTTTAAAGATGTTCTTGTTGAAGGAATTGCTAACCTTACCAATAATAACAGTTTATGAGCTTTGCTAACTTTGCCACATTGAGCTGGGGCAGGCTGAACACAAATGAAGCCCAGAGCCCTAACAATGGGTTTCCACATCAGCTGTGATTCAGCAAGCTCTTTCACTGAACAGTAGGATTTTCTAACAGGTTGCTCGACCTTTTCATTACTGTTATTTATGGGCCAGTGATGTGCAGCATCTTTTAAACTCTTAAATGAGCACTGCTGGGTGAAAGGTTGATATTTTAAGGGAACTTTCTTCTGCTTGAAGTTTATTATCACTGAATGTAACGCTGTCGACATCTGACATTTATAGAGTACATTTAACCTCTAATAATCCCTGAACATTTTGCAAATGAATGAGCCAGCTGCACAGCTGCTAAAAGTTTTCAGACCTTTACCAATATCACCAGAGCCACCTAATTTGCACCAAGTGTCTGATGAGAAAAGGTATGTGGCAAAGTGAGGCAATAGCTTCAATAGAAACTATTGGTCCAGCTGGAGGAAACAAACTTTTGGACACATGGCTCCTCCTTTATGCCTTCTCATGACCTCCAGGAGAGTTGAGACCCCTAGATCTTGCTTGTTTCTTCCAACTCTGTCAGATTGCTGAATAAATTCATCACCATTTCCTCTCCCTGACCTTCCTCATGCCCTCAGTCACATCAGCTCAACCTACATAACATATGTATCTCTGAAGCTTCTGCCTGCAGGAGGTTTGTGCTGTAGGGATGGAAGCTGGTTTGAGATCAAAGTGCTTCTTCATGTTGTGTGGCTGGTTCAAACAAACATTACCAGACTCTGGGAGTATTTAATATTAATATTTTGGATATAAACCTAGAGTAGATTTTGCTGTTGCCATCCTGAGACCATGTAATCCATAAAACATCAGAATCCTTTTTCCAGTATTGATATATAAACAATTCTAACCTTCTATGACAGAGGTTGTGAAACGGCTTAAACAGTCTTTCCAGCTTTGGGAAAATCATTGACTATTCTGGGATGGTGGTCTGCAATTACATTTGCTACCTAAGAGAAAGTAGTACCAGCTACTAGAGTACAGAAGTACTGTACTACTGTAGAAGGTCTGTACTACTAAAGCACAGAAGAAGAAGACTGATCCACCACCCAACTCTGTCATGAATCCTGCATACAAAATAGGCCCCACTTTCCATCTGCTGGTTTTCACTGTTTGCCTGCTGGAGAAAATGCAAGCCACCTAGAAATTGTGATCAAGGCTTCTTCACCCTGTAACACCATGTAATCTATCTTACCTCCATTCTGAATGAAGTTATTGGATCTATATTGCAATATATTCTGATATCTTCTCTCAGTCAAGACTTGGCACTGTTCTTCTCCATTGCATTTGCAAACACAGATCTGGTCCTGAACTTCTGTCTGATGCCTTTTGTGGTCTGTGCTGCCTGCCTGTTTTTTCCAAGTTCTTACCTTGTTCTCTGCACCTGTTTTTCTGATTTCACTCATCATGAGCAACAGGTGAATAAAGAAACAAAAAACAGCCGCGGGAAAGGAGTTTCTTACTCAGCCGTAATTCAAACATACCTGTTCAGATGTACTCAGCCATTCTACACAACAGAAGAGCCATACAGAGATGATCTCTTGTGCACTGTCTGGAGGCTCTAGGCATCTGGAGGTTCTGGCTGATGGTAAATTGAATCTAAGCCAGCAGTGTGCCCTGGCAACCAAAAGGGCCAACCATGCCCTGGGGTGCACCAGGCCCAGTGCTGTCAGCTAAGGGGAGGGATTGTCCTGCTCTGTTCTGCCTGCTGCGGCCTCACCTCAAGCACTGGGTGCAGTTTGGATGCCACAATATAAGAAGGACATAAAACTATTAGAGAGCATCCAAAGGAGGGCTACAAAGATGGGGAAGGGTCTGCAGGGCAAGATGCATGAGGAGTACCTGAAGACCCTTGGTCTGTTCAGCCCAGAGCAGAGGAGGCTGGGGGGAGGCCTCATGGCGGCCTACAGCTCCTCACAGGGAGCGGAGGGGCAGCGCTGAGCTCTGTTCTCTGGGGAAAGTGACAGGGACCAAGGGAATGGTATGGAGCTGTGTCAAGGGAGGGTCAGGGGGGTGTTAGGAAAAGGTTCTTCCCCAGAGGGTGGTGGGCATGGAACAGGCTGCCAAGGGCAGTGGGCATGGCCCCACACTGCCGGAGCTCAAGGAATGTTTTGACACCGCTCTCAGCCATAGGGTTTGGATTTTGGGTGGTGCTGTGTGGAGCCAGGAGTTGGACTCCTTGATCCACGTGGATCCCTTCCAACTCAGGGTATTTCATGATTCTGTGGCTGTCTCTCTCAGTGTTGATGCCATCTTAAGAGCTTGGCCACAGTCCTGATCTGAGATGAATTCCCATCAAGCTCCTAAAAGCATTTCAAGGCTCGCAATTAAGTCAATATTCAAAATTGAATAAATAAATAGGAAGGATGGGGAGAGACTTCCAGGTTACTATCTCTCAATCTTTCTTTTGCTCCTGTTCCCCTGTCTATGTGCCCAGGGATCACATCCTCTCTCCAGGCGATGGCATCACGCTGTGAGCTCACCTCCAGGTGAGGCTCTGTCATTGCCACATGGCCATTTCAGAGTCTGTCTCCTGTCTTGTCAGCGTGACCTACATTCTTCAGAGCTGGATGCCCGACCTCGTGGTGACTCCAACAACAAGCAAGCTCAAACAAGCCCACCTCACCAGGTCACTCCAGCTCAGCAAGCATTTATGTCTCCAATTCCTGAGTCATCTGTGAATGTGACCAGGAGTCACTTTGCTTTTTCTATCACATTTCTGATAAAGAGGCTGAGCAGTGTCCAGTCCAGCAAGTTGTCTCTGAGATGCTGCTACAAACATCTTTCTGGAGTAACAGTTCACTCAGGTACAAGCTCTTCATTTACTTTGCCAGATAACCATGTTTTGATCTTGTTTTTGCCTTCGGTGCTTTTTCAGTCAGAACTTTACACTCTTAAATTCACGTTAAACTTTGACAAAAGAGTGCCAAATCTTTCTGCAGTAGTACAAGACAGCATTGCCACCAGCAGTGCCCTCTACCAGAGGACAGACTGATATTCCCCACTGGAATGCCTTCCCTCAACTTTTTTGCCTTCGCTTTACTTTTTCCCAGTAAAAAATAAAGTTTGCCTGATAAGAGCTATTTTCACACAGGCCCACCTATTGCCATGAATATCCCACATCCCTAAAAGCATGTATTGATTGCAATCCACATCAGCCTGTCTATAATTTTACCCCACGCTGAGCAGCAGCTTTTGAAGTCACCGTGCTTATCGTGTAGGAAAGTGGTGCAACATGAACTTTTACCAGTCCTCCAGAACTTTCCCAATAGCATGAGATTTATGAAACATCCACATTTAATGGTTTAGGGAGCCTTTCAGGTATTTTTTTTTTTTTTAATACTCTTAGGATCTAGTTGTATGGCCTGTTAATAAGAGTATGCTTAACTTTAATACCTGCTGTTTAACATGCCTCCTAGTCGCTCTTAAAATCAAAAGTATTTCCTCATTACACTAAGATGTGAATATAAAATCTGACTTTTTTCTATTAAAAATGAATATTTATGAAACTATTCATTTTTTTTTCTGAACCACAACCACCAATTTTATTAGTTTTATTTGGTATCATGCACATCCTAAAGGTTTCATTTGTTTCTTATATTTTTACATTAGCCTTGTTGTTAGGACATCTTATTGTCCTTGCTTCCCCCCAGCCATAGATTTGTTGTTCATATCCTTAAATTCTCTTACCAGTTGCCAATACCTCCTAGCTGTTAATGTGCTATCAGCCAGTAACTTAACTTCTGTATTGTTCTGTATGTAACTTAATAACTGTATTGTTGCCCCAATGTAAGCAAGGCCCCGCTACAATTCAGCATGCAGGATTTTCTGTAGCTCCTCGCTCTTGTTCTGTTCTTTTCCACTTGCACATTGCCAATGTATGCTCTCCCTTTGGCATGTGTGAAAACGCAGCAGAGCATCACAGTGTTGCTGAAGAGATCCCCAGTGTGCCATGAACACAGTATAGCACTGGATTCCCATTATGGGAAAGGAGAAGGTGGAGCTGGAAAAGGTTCAGGGAAAGGTGACAAGCAATGGAACGACTTCCATGGCAGGAATGATTATAAGGGCTACACAGCCTCTGTGTATGGGGAAATGGGGAAAAAAGAAGGGGAAGGGAGAGATATAATAGAGATCTGTAAAAAGATGAGGGGCATGGAGAAATTGAACAGGGCACTGTTGTTCGCTGTTTAAGCCAAGAGCTAGGGGTCACCACTGAGATGAGGAGGTGATTAGTTTGAGCAGAGACAAAGTGATGCACACTGAGCCAAACTGCAGGACTCGCTGCTGCACAACGTAGATGCTGAATTTTTTCAGAGGCTCAGAAATCCATAAGTGGATAAAACCCATCACAAGCTGTTAAATTCCAAAATGTCAATTATGACTAACAAAATTCATTATCTGCAAGGAAGATTCATTGTCTGCAAAGGAAATCTGTGCTGGTGCTCACTCTCAGAAGAAGGATATTGAACAAGCAGCACCTTTAGTTTGAGTCGGGGTATTTGTTCTTAAGATCCTTTCTATGCACTTGCAAAATTCAGGTCTTTGCATAAGTAGGAAGAGGCTGGACTCCATCTTTATATCTATATATATTTTTCAGTGAAACAACCCAACTTTACCTGTTTTTTTCTGTGTTTCTTTACAACAAACACCAACAGAGATGCACTTCCTATCAAAGGCAGAGTCACAGTTCACAACATAAATTGGAGTAACAGGACCACGGGGATACCTTCTGAACGGGGATCGTTGTAGTGCATTTGGTGTGGGCCTCAGGTTCCTGACGTAATGCATTGCTCCGTCTAGGAAATGCTCCATTTGTCTCTTCTTCCCAAAGGTGATTTTGTTTTGTGCTTTCATTCTGGGTTTTGTAAGCAAATGGTGGTAGCATGACATGAACTTCAGCAGCTGTGCATCCATTCTGGGGCTGTCCTCTTTGTTCTGACTTAATTATTCCCCACTTGCAACTGCAGATAGGAAAAGAAATAAATAAAAATAAAAAAATCAACAGCAACAAAACAAGAAAACACTCTGTTGCTAAGATATGCTAAGAGAAGAGCTCCCTTTTATTTTATGTATTTTATTACCTTGTCTAAGTGCACTGGCATATTTCCACGTGTTCCCAGAGTGTAACGTTAGGGTAATACAGTCTGGTAGGTCAGATCACATCAGCTTGGGTCCTAATGATATCTAACGTGACATGTTATGACACAGAGCCCTTCGTTATGCACTGGTGTGTTTAACTTTGCACACAGACACATCTCTATTTAGACCAGAGCACTCTTACAGTGGTTGTACTACCAACAGGTACTCCTTACCCACATTTCAACGTTAAACCAGACAAGCTGGGAAGCTTTTCTTTTTTTTCTTTTTTCTAGCACATGACTCAAATGACTTAACTCCTCAGCACTTCCCCTGGGGAAAAAGTCTCTCTCCACTGCCTGTAGGGCCAGGCAGACAAGTTAGCCAATGTACACACCCATCTCACTGAGCTCTTTGGTATCTAGATATATGTAACAGAACAGCATTAGCAAAAATGATGATAAACATCAAAATGGCTCTGCATCAATTCAACAAACAGGAATGTTGTTGATCTTCCCCCCTCCTTCTCTTCATTTCATTGAATTTATTACACAACTATTACCCCGGGTGTCTTAACTGCTTGGTCGCTGTTGATAGTTTAAGCTGTGTCCAGGTGAAGCACACCTGCTGTTTGGCTGAATATGTCAAGCATGTCCATGTAGACTACACCTACTGTGCTGGCCTAATGGCAGCAGGAAACCACTGACACTTCTGTTCCACTCCAGCCGCTCTTGGCGTGCCTCCAAGAAAGACATCCTTCACGGGTAGGCATGTTAGAAAAGTTGGACAAAAAAAAAAAAGGCATGGGCATCTCCTCCTTGTCAAAATGTGATGTGTTTGCTCCAGCTGACACTTCAGAAGTGCCTGGGTTATAGCGTTATTACTTAAATTACCCACTTGTGGAAGCAGCAAATACAGTGCTGGGAACAGCATGGTCCGGGTGGAATTAAGTGTGAAACACCTCCTACACTGCAAGATACCTGACTCCAGCTGGATTGAGTGCGTGTGGGAGCTACTGCTTTCTGCTAGTTGACATGTGAAATTATTGCTACTATTTGTCACTCTTTTAGTCATAAAACAAGTTGCAGAATGTTTTGCAGAAAAGAGTTGTACCTTGCCCCAAATAGATGCACTTGGGACACGTACGATGAAATCAGCAATCTATTACATGATTGCTTTTCCCTGGCTGAGAATACCAAGCAGAAGCCGTGTTGTAAAATTAAGCACATCGTAACCTGCTCTAAAGCATTTGACCTCCTCAGAAGTCATTAAAAGCAAGTAAAGCATTTCAGCATATCTGGAGGGTCCGTGTAGGAAACTCATGGCTATCAGCCACGCAGCACCAGTTGTGTATCCCAACAAACTTTGTTCCAAGAGAAGCGAGTGCCATGTCATCAGTGCTGCAGCAGCAAATTTTTAGGGACTGATGACGCAAAGATAGATGGTGGCATATTGCTTTAGGAAAAGTGGGAAGGTAATTTAGCTGTCAGGACAAATAAGGGAGGGGTGGGTTTTTTGGTGGCATTAAGTGGAACAAGGGAGAAAAGGGAAGTCAAACACGATCTTCAGTTTAATCAGCCAGAATGAAAGAAAAAATGGTGTTATTAGGTGTATTAGTTAACAGAGGGAGTAGAAACAGTTTAGAGAAAAGTGACTCCTCTGGGAAGCTCAAACTGAAAAGCACAGTTTCTGAAGTGCCCCAGTGGAAATCAAATAACATTGTAAGCAACAGCAAATGGGTGAAAGGCAAAAATGAGTGATGGAATAAATGTGCCCGATATGAACTGAGGTCTGCCAAAGCAGATAAATAATGCCCTTAGTTTGCGCTCTCCAAAAGAAATAATGTTCAAACAGAAAGGTGGTGAAGTCAAAAGTCGAAAGAAGACAGATGCCAGCAAGCCATTGATGTGCAGTACAGTTTAAATCCTGTCTTAGACCAAATCTACCAGTTGATTGGGAAAATAAAACCTGAAGAAGGATTCCAAAATATTGGAACAACTGAGGGGGTAGCTTCAGAGAGGGAAATACTCAGGAGAGCACCCAGAGAGGTGACAGCAAGTTGCAGAAAAGAAAGCAAGAGCTCAAAGGGAGGTATCATGACAGGAGATGAAAAAAAAGTAAAGTTTTGGACAATCATTCAGGTAGAAATCATTCCAAAGCAGTTTCCATGGAGACAGAGGACACTAGATGGAAGCGGGTAAATGGGAAGGGAAAAATTAACGCAGGAGAGGTGCATAGATGGGAGGGAGTGAAGAGAGATGGAACAATAGCTGGAAAGGCAGATGAACCTCAGGCCTGAAATAAGGAGCATGAAAAGTTAATCAAACCAACACAAGAGTTGCACAGCTTCAAAAAGACCATGTTACATTTGTGCACATCCTAGCCGAAAAAATTAGGCAGAGCCACATTTGCACACAGATGGGTTCCTCAACCAGACTGTTTCAGGTTTATTACCATCTGATGCCCATTCTGCAGTAAGCTGACCATGTGGCAGTGTCTGCTTGGTGGCAACTGAGGGTGTTTCTGAGTCCCTCAATGCTCAAACTATAGTCCAGATTTCATTTGGAGAGCTTAGAGTGTTATATGTTGTGCCTAGACAGAAAAACGAGCTCTCCTCTTCTGTGTGCATCTAAAAACTGGGCAGCAGTTGTTTGACAGTGCAGTGGCCAAGGTGAAGCAATATCCCCAGGGCCTTGAGTGATAACTAACTAGGGATAGGATGAGAGGGAATGGCCTTAAGTTGCACCAGAGGACGTTCAGGTTGGATAATAGGAAAAAATTATTCTCTGAAAGAGTGGTGAGGCACTGGAATGGCCTGCCCAGGGAGTGGTGGAGTCACCGTCCGTGGAGGTGTTCAGGACACGTGTAGATGTGGTACTAAGGGACGTGGTTTAGTGGGCAATATGTGTGGTAGGTGGCTGGTTGGACTAGATGATCTTGAGGTCTTTTCCAACCTTAATGATTCTATGATTCTTTGACTGAGCAGGGAGGTAAGAACCTACTGCATGATGAATGCAGAATTCACGGAGGGCTCCCTGGAAGCCAACAGGCAAAGTGCGTCTCAGGGACTGGGAAAGCCAATTTAGTGGCTGCCAGCTGCAGCTCACGGGAGCAGATTGACAGAGATGTGAGCCCTCAAGCTACAACAGCTTCACATGGACAACGGCAAGGTCTCAGCTCTCCCCAGCCAGGATTTCCCTGATTTATTCCAGTAAGGACTCGCTGCAGCAGCCAGCATGGAAAATGTTCATTTTACCCTGCTCCTTCCAAAAACTACTGCATGGGTAATAACTTAAAGGCAGAGAAGTGCCACTTGGTGGCTTCCAGCTGGAGCAGTCTGTGCTGTGGCACAGCCAGCATGAAGACGCAAAAGGAAAACCGTGCCACCCATAAATCCCATTATACGCTCCATGCTTTGCCCCAAGTGCCAACGACCAGCAGCATGAACACGCCACACTGCTTGTGCTGCCACGACCAAAGCAAGGTGCTAAACTGCTCTGATTTAGCTGAAATCACTGGATATCTGACTAAAAAATACGTGATTATAACTGCTCCTTTGTGTGTCTTTCCATGTTCATTTGAAAGAAGTATGGCAGACCGTAAAACACGGCAACATCCCCCAAGCCCAGAGGGTTTAATGAAGAATTAAGGAGATTGTAACTGCATAGCTGAAATAATAGGGAGGAAATTGAATTATTCCACCCATATTAAATGCATATATTCTTCAGCATTTCTGCCAAAATTACTTTGCTAACCCACGGTGTGAAATACAGTCTGTTTTCACATGGGTGCATTAAACAAAGACGCTGCTACAGTACAACAGCTTTGATGAGAATGGAAAGGCATCAGGATGAAAAAGCGCTCCCGACGTGTGGTTATATCAGCTCTCAATTGTCTCACAGCTGTTTCTAGCTCCATTAGATGGAAGACTGGGTAATTTATAGAAGTCATTTTTAACAATTTGATTGTTGGTATATATCTGCTGAATTGATTGGCTGGGGAGACAGATCTTTATTTTTATAATAGCAATAACATCCTTTGCAGATTACTGCTCAATTTATCCCTGATGTTAACCGTGCTAGCCATCAACTATCCATTTATATTATGCTGTTATTTCTTAATTATCAGTCTAATTGTAGAGAAGAGGAGAGCACAGGACGCATGAGATTGGCTGGGCTGGACAAGACACCACAGAAGCTGGGGTCCAGCTCATTCCCTTTTGAAATGCTCACAGCTCTGGCTGAGATCTGAGATCAATGGGAATTAAACACTCTGGCTTGGACTTTTTTTTTTTTTTTTTTTTTAAGTTTGCTAATCCTCTGTGAGCTGCAGTGATATTTCCCACTGATGTCAATGGGAGATTGGTTACAGATGAGAACGATGTACGCAATGTACCCAGTTCTGCATCTAACAATGCTGGAGGCAATGTCCCGAAAAAGAATGAGCTTCCTATTCAAATCAGAAGTCTGTGATAGGTGCATGGGGACACTCACGGATGACCAGAACTGTGACCCATTATATGTCCTGGGATGAGTTTGTTCCCAGCCTTTCAGAGTCAGGATGCGGTTTGTACCTTGAAGCTTAAATACATATATTATTTTCTGTGCTCTTTTGGAAATTCACATTTATTTCAACTGCATGCTTTATATTTTGTGTGTATTCACTTCTGTCTTTGAGTGCAGATTAACTAAGGAATCCTTGATAAAGTATTTCTTTTCCTCGACTTTGAATTTATTGCTTCTCAGTTTTGTCTGCTTTGCTCTCATGTGGTGGGAAATGACTGGAAGTCTCACTCTGCTCTTTCTGTTTGGTTTTCTGCAAATTTCTCTCATCATTAAATAGATTTACTATATAATTCTGAGCTACAGTGTTCTGTGTTTTCAGTCACTGAAAACAATCTATTCCACTCAGTGGAATAGATAAAAGCTCAGGACTTCCCCAAATACCAGGCGATGTTTGTGCTGTTAAAGCTGCGCTCCTCACTAGCTGAAGTTCTTCTCACAGGTGCAAGCTTTACAAGCCAAATCCCAGGAATGATATTCAGTTTTTTTTCCTGACCTCAGTGAGCATCTCACTAATGCAACAGTTTGGTGAGAGGGGATTCAGTCCTTCTTCTGGTAACCAAGGGACTCTCTGAAATATTCTGTTTTTATTGGAACAAAAGGATGGAGGAAAAGGGGAAGAAGACCTGCTCCAGGAAGACAGCAAAAGATGGAAATTAATGGAAAGAGAACAACTTATTCTCATTGTGGGCACTGGGAATTATGAAGCAAGAGGGAAAAGCTACTAGAAGAGTGGCCACTCATTCCCACCTTGCTCAAAGGGGTGACGATGTTAGCACTGTAGCAAGCACTTGAAAATTTGGGAGTCATCTGCTTCCTGTGCTATTCCTGGTGAGGTCTTATCCCTCCCTTTTCATGTCACACCCAAGTTTCTTCTGCTCAGACAACCAGTGACACTGCTAATCTATGTCATACGCCCTTCATTCTCTTTCATCTTTTCCTCCAGGGGTGAGCTGTTATATGTTGGGAAGTATTTGGTTTTCAGAGGTTTTTATTAACCCTTGGATTGTTCGGGGATAGTCGGGAGCAGGATCTGAGACTTGCGTTTATTTATGAGTGTGTGTTCTGTTTGTATTAAAAAGAATACTGTCCACATAGCTTAAATGTCACCGAGCACAGCAGGTTTATGGTGACATCAAAGAGTTGGATATATACATGGGCAACTTCCCCCGGAGT
Source organism: Penelope pileata (assembly GCA_013396635.1). Lineage (NCBI taxonomy): Eukaryota > Metazoa > Chordata > Aves > Galliformes > Cracidae > Penelope > Penelope pileata. The sequence goes on along the minus strand of WBMW01004106.1, from coordinate 16,670 downwards.
TGCAGTGCAAATCAAAACAGTCTCCACTCAGCTGCTAATCCATGGCTTGTAAGTGATACTCAAATCCAATTTATTAAAAACACATTAGTTTTTCAAGCACACCAGATTCCTGATTAATTTCCAGCACCGTGGGTTATTTAATGCTGTAGGTTTCATTGTCATTTTTGATTTTCCACAGAGTGCTTGATTGATAGAAGCTATTGTGAGCCTGTTCTTTGAGCACATTGTTCTTGTCAAATAACAATACAAATCTTATTGATGAAAAGTCAGTGTGCTTTTTATATATGGCAAAATCATCATGCAGGCTTTGGGACCATGTGCTGAGCATATGCACAAGTGAATGAAGGATGGCAAATGATGCCAGGAAAGTTTAATATTGCAGAGGAGTTACTGTGCCAGTTGAATAGCGAAATTCAGCTGGCGTAACGTAGCCCAGAAGTCCATGACTCAGATGTTAATCAGTGTTAGATGCTCTTTTTATTTCTATGCTACTGCTGAATGTTACAAAATCAAGTGTCTTGTACCAAGAGTGCAAATCAATTTTAAATTAAATTTGCCTTTTGTTTGGAGGGCACCTGGGATTTGTTTGGGGTTTGATAGCTGTCCCCAGCAACGGCCCTGTAAATGGCAGGTGGTGGAGGTGAAAATAAACCCACTCTGCTTGGTCTTCTGGTTCATCCCTCTGCCACCAAGAGGATTGCACCTCCTCCAAACCAACCCCCTGAGCACCTCAGAGAGCCAAATCCTCCCCCTGTGCTCCTCCCTCTGCACTGAGGTGTTGCAAGTGAAGGGAGTGCAAATTGCATCTTACGGGAGCGGTAAGATCCTCGAGCATGAAAAACAGAACTGACAGTGGCCCTGCGCTTCTGTCAAAGGAACCTCACTTCTCCATGGGCTGTGACACTGATTTAACTCATCAAGCTGCAGAGATAAAGGTCAGACAATCTGGAAGTGGAGCTACAGTCTGGAGGAAGAGGTTTCTCACATACAGAGTGGTGATGCTTTTAACAGTAGGCGACCTCTGAATATCAATAAGCACCTTCGCAGATCTTTCAGCTAATGATGTCCTACGAGCTACAAAAGTATTTTCCTTTTCTCCTTCTGTTAAAGATAAATATAGATATATTTTTGAAGAGTTTGCTGTAAACTTAACGTCTATAAAAATGGAGGGAGCATCAGTTGTAACCAAGGACACTGTCAGGTCAGTCCTAGAACATGTGCATGGTCCATTCACCTCTTCCTCAGCCAGGCCTTTTGCTCCAGCATAAGAATTTGGAAAAGGATTATTTCTGTTCTCATATCAAATTCCAGAAGCTCTGATCAAGCACTTCTTCTTGTCAAGAGCAAAAGATTCACAAAAATAGACATGAAAACAAAATTCAGTTTTCCATCTCTACTCGTGTAGGCTCACCCTTCTCCTCCTGGCTTTGCTCACACAGCTTCTGTGGATGTTTCTGCTAAGCACAAGTCTAGAGTCCTTAAAATAAATGCAACTGCAGCCTTTCAGATCAGCCTCATCTCCATTGCTCTTATCCTTTTACCATTCTATCTCTCTGCAAGCAAACTGTCCTCTCTTGAGGCAACACCAAAAACACTGCGCTGTGCTGAAGGAGCTTCTGGGAGCACTTAGCACCTAGAAACCCTCTGCACTACTGAGCAGTGTCAGCTTTGTGCACAGTGAACTGCAATCACGAGCCCCAAGACAATTTCCAGAAGCGGCTGCAGGATGAAGCTCTCACTGGAGGAAACATGAAGACCAAGACTGAGAGAGCTGCTAACACTGATTTACAAAAACAGACAGGAACAGAAAGAGGGGATCTTTCCTTAAACGTGCCATATTTTAGACACGAGCAATTTATTAGTAGGTTTAGTACATGCTATGTCCTCTCTATCTGCCTCAGGTTGAAGTTTCTTCATGTCAGAGACCACATTAATTGCTGAGTTTAGAAATAATAGCCCAAACCTATCATAAGCAAATAGACAACATGAGCTATGTGGGATGGTGTTGCCAAAGCCTCCTTAGTTATTTCACTGAGTAATAACAGAAGGGAACAATTTGTAGACAAATGCTAATACATGTATTTAACACGTCTATGCCCTTTGCATTTAAAAGCTCTTCTAAGCCCACGTGATCAAATGCAGGATGGGCAAAACATTAGAAGATGGAGGATAGGAAACATTCTTACTATTAGAGTCTGGAAGGCTGTAGAAACCACAGTGTTAACTTTTGCTGCTTTTTCCACACTTCTAGAAGGCTGTCTCTCGAGCATCCTTTGCAGGACCAGCAACTGCATAAGACAAGGACTTAACATTGAAGGACAAAGCACAAACAGCAAAGGTGCAAGGAAAAACCTACCAAACAAAGCCAAATCATCACCGTATTTTGGCAGCTGTGTGCCAGGTCAGGCTGTGATGGCAAGCGAGATGGAGCAAATACTGTATCCCTGGGACAGGCTGGCTGAAAACAAAAGAAAAAAAATATTAGGCAGACTCCCATGAAAGCTGATCAGATCCATTTTTAGTTGCATTCATGCTATATTGCTCTGCTTTCCCATGTTCAGGACTAATAAATAAATATTTGTTGGTCTGTCTGTACACTCTTGGAGCGTTGTGAGAAGAGAGATGTCTATCAGTGGTTACTGCAGGTGTGGGAATTTCCAACACCCTTTCACACTTTCCTTCCTTCTTTTATTATTGTCATCAAAATTGTTTTTCTTAGACAAATAGTTTTACTTTCATCAACTATTTCCTTAGCCTGTGTGTGCTGGGGGTGAGTATGGAGCAGGTGGGGAAATGTTGTTATCTCCCACCTGAATCCTCAACCGTATGCCACAGCAATTCCAATTCATAGGGACTTTTCCATATTTGGTTTCATTTCCGTGAGTGGATTTATCTCAGCTTGACTTTTGGCTGTTCTTAATTTCTGACCTCCAAGATGAAGCTTTCTTGGCTGATCAAGCTATCCATAGGGATGACAAAAAATCTACTACTCCCACTGCTGTCAGCCAGGGCAGGCACGTGTTTCTGGAGCTGTAAAGCAGGGTTCACTTCCCTGCTGTTGGGGTATACAAGGGATTTACTGCATCTATTTGCCAAACATGGGTTTGTTAGGAGGACGTCTGAGTCAGAATAAGAAAAATGGCTTCAACAACTCACTACCTATGGAAGAAAATGTCTTAAACCTCATCAGCTACAACTCGGCATCCTTGACTCAGGACTTAGCTCCTGCATGCAGGTTCTGAACTTCCCCTTATGAATCACCCCCTTTCCACGGTTGCTTCAAGCTTTGACATGAAGTCATATAAATCTCCTGCTAAAGTCCGTGATTTTCCCAGTGCTGGTAAAGGAAGAACATTAATTACCTGAAATTGTCTCTGCTCCACTGAGGCACAGCATTTGCCTACAGCATAGCTGATTTTCCAGTATGAAAGCAATTTCAGCAGATGCCTTCTTTCCCTCTTTACTGTTACCTATGCTTCTTAAAAAATTCCCCCTGCATCCCCTAGCATACAACCCCCGAACTTTTAGATTAATCAAGATATAAATTACACTCCTGGGAGAGAAAAATATCTCTATGTCATGAAAAAAATCCGCCCTTGCTACTGTGCTGCAGTCCAGTGCCTAGGCTTCAACAGGCATGCAACGAACTAAGACCCAACAGATTGCCTCCTTTTAAACTGAGACACAGCAATGCATCAAACATGCAAATCTGCTCTGTTGCTGCAGCTCCTTTCTAGGATATTTGCCCAAGGGAGCTGAGCAGCTGCCTGCCAGAGCCTTTGATAGTTTTAGCACAAAAAATCTATTATTCATACACACACATGCACACACTGAAGCAAGGATTAATTTAGCTTCAAAGTTAAGCAAGGATATTCCCATACTATTCCGAACAACAGAGGAATCACCAGCTGAAATAACAGGTCAGGGTCAGCTTTTGAGACAGGCAAAGCTTGTTGTCTGCCAGGTCCTGCAATGTGTCACTTCCCACTGGACTACCATCCTTCCAAGAAGTTGTCGACACAAGCATGCTCACTGCTCTTCATTACTGCTGCAACAGAAAGAGATGGAGGTTCAGGTTGGGTGTTAGGAAAAGCTTCTTCTCAGAAAGAGTGGTCAGGCAACGGAAGAGGCTGCCCAGGGAGGTGGCGGAGTCACCGTCCCTGGAGGTGTTTGATAAACATGTAGACGTGGTATTTAGCGACTTGGTCTAGCGGGCAATATTGGTGGTAGATGGATGTTTGGACCAGATGACCTTAGAGGTCTTCTCCAACCTCAATGATTCTATGATTCTCTCCTTCCTGCCCTCCACGTTTACATCTCCTCCTGAGAGCCCCAAACCTTCTGCACATCATCTCACCCAAAGCCTTAGTCCCTTAGAAGAAACACATCTTCGCACCAGCACAACTGCAGTATGGCATCCAGTTGCAGGCTTGGGTGCAGAGCCTGTATTGAGACAGGACAGCGTATTTTGCACACGCCGTGCCTGGTCTGCTTGAGTATATCCATGTTTAACACATCTTTTCATACTAATTCCTTTTATTATTACCTCAATTTTACAAGCAGACTCCAGTGAAACAGAAGAAATTACAGAATTGCAGAATGGCCAAGACTGAAAGAGACTTCTGGAGGCTATCTGACCTGGTCCCAGTGTCTGAAGTAATGAAGTGTTGTTGCAAGTCTTTGGCTGAGCAGATGGCTATGTCCCCACGTCCTTAGTCACAGTGACATGAAGTTCTCTAAATGATTGCACAACACTTCCTTATATAATAAGTGACTTCCTCATGAAGAATGATTGCATAAAAATGAATGGTCTTCCCATCAACCTGTTCTGTGGCTCCTCAAGGAGTGTCCCTGTTTTCTTATACCTCAAAACTCTAGTTCTCCATCCCTTTTCTTTCTGCAATACCCTTCTTTAGCAAGCCTCCCATCATATAGCTGCCCACATGCCCCTTGTTGCTTTACCCTATGGAGCAGTGAGAGTGTGGCACACAGAGATGGGAAAAAGTGAGCCAGGACATGAGAGAAGGGTATGTGAGAAACGGAGATGTGTAGTACTGCCTGGAAGGGCTTTTCCTTGAAGCTGGGAAGGCACAGGGGAAGGCAAGAGTCCATCTCAGCAACGTGAGTTATTCAACTGATGACGGAAGAGTGATGAGGTAAAATGGCCGACACCCCCATCACGCTGATGTCCTCGGACGTGTCTCTCAAATAATCAACATTCACAGCGTGCTTTAGGCCTCAAGAAGTCACTTTGGCTACACAGCACTGGAGAAGACCATGAGAGTCTCGCAGCACAAATGAGAATAAATTAAAAAAGGTGGTGTGAGGTCCACTAGCCTGGGGTCATTCCTAAACAGGACCGATGGGACTGGTGTATTTCTCTAAAAGCTTTTTGACATTCTGATGCATTCCCCTAAATTCATCAATAAAACCCTATTTATTTGATAATCTGAATTTCCCTGAAATCCTGATTTCCCCAGAGCATCTTGCTAAGAGTGCAAAACTAAAAGAAAAAAAAAAAAAAAAAAAAAAAGGAGAAAGCACCAGGTTTTTTTTCTCTTTAATGAGTTCATTTGCTGGTGTTCAACTCACAAATCTGCCATTAATGTTAAATTAGCTGGTTAAATTAGCTAATTATGTAAAATGTGTACAATGCTCTCCATTTGGGACAATTGGCAAAGAAAGGCTACTCAGCTAAACTGGTGAAGAATGAATTTTTGGAGCAAATGTGTTAGAAATATTAGAAATGTTCAGAACAATCAGACAGCGTCCTCTGTCTAATGATGTCATGAATGAAAAGGCCAATGCTGTGTGGTTTTCAGGGAGCTGGATTGATATGCTCTATATTCCTATATGGTTAACACACACAGCTACAGACATACTTTGTACATGTAAGCAAATGGCAGAGTCCCTGTTGCTTCAATGCCACTTGGGACATCTGGACTCTTTTTGTGACTCTGCTCCTACTCTGTGCCTCAGGCTTGGGAAAGTCATCAAGGTGCTTTGTGGTCCTGCTGCTCCTGGATCAGTGTTTTCTATTTAGACTGTCAATTCAGGGCTGGGCATGCAATTCTCTTTAGAGGACATCAGCACAGATACGAAGATGCTGAAATAGACCCTTGGGAAGCGAGAAAGCAGGGCAAGAGCTGCATCAGTTCAACAGGGGCAGCTGCTAAACCTAATTAGTTCTGCAGAGAAAGGTGAGTCAGAACTAAGCTATGCTTACCTGCCTGCCCTGTGGCATTTACATACCTACATCTTACCCAACAGTATGGAAACCTTCAAAATGCACCTAAATGCACTGCTGTTACACAAACAACAAAAAATTCTGCACACCCGTATACGCATGCTGATGTCTTGTAGATTTTGAGTGGTCCACTTTAAGCTCACAACACGTGGACTGGCATGAATATGATGTATATGGGAGAAATAGTTCTCCTAAAGCTCAAACGACTGCCTCACAATGGGCAAAAAGCACTCACAGAGTAGTGGAATCGGGCTTTTGGCTTAGGCAAGTGAAGCCAAATGCAAGTCGACATAATTCCTGGAGTTAACATGCTGATGAAGATGATTCACTGCATCCCTCTGTGTCTTTTGCATTCAGGCATGATACAGAACTTTGTTTGAATGGCATTTGTTGACATTTTAGCATAAATTTACACTTTCTCAAGTCTGCAAGAGCCAGCAAATCTCATTAAAAAACGATATTGATACACCGTTGTGCCACCGTTCTCAGGATGCAAATTCAGCTTCGCCTTGTTGCTATACCCTGTTGAGCAAACATATGTCATGGCCTTTGAATACGAAACCGGCAGATGTCTAATTGACCTGAATACATTTCCAGCATATATCAGAATGGGTCAATAGAAGGTCTTAGAATCCCCCACCAAATTTTAATCAAAACTAATGAGAGGAACAAGTGAATGCAGAGATGAGTTACGTGATGCGGAAAACGCAGGGAAGCTCTGCATCTAGAACCACAAGCAATTAATTCAAACACAATTTTCTCTTCCTGGAGCTCCCGAAATCTTTGCTTGGGTGCGTGGCAGGGTAGAGGTTGAAGCAGAGCCATTTAAGAATCAGCCCAGGTGGGCCACATCCCAGCAAAGGGCAAGAACAATTTTTTTCTCTGGAGGGAATGACTGTAGTTGAGAAGAAGGGACCGAGGAGACACGTGTCATGAAATGAAGCTTCATCACAGAGCTGAGCCAGCGAGCTACTACACCCTACAGGACAGAAGCCCTCTGCTATTATTGATCTGTCAGCATTTGGGTGAGAGCCAGGACAAGACATAACCCAACAGCAGTTGTCAGGCATTGGCTTCCTCCTGCAGCCACCTGCCAGGATGAGTGTGTCCTCCCAGCCCAGAAGACATCTGAAGGCAGATGTAGGTGGAATACATCTTAAAACATTTGTAAAAGCTGTCTCAGTATCAGACGTAGAAAAACTCATGATGCGAAGGAGGAATTGGATCCTGCGTATGAGTATAGAGATGAGTGAAGGTAACAAGCATGAACACTTCCAGTTGCATTCTCAGAACTCAGGCAAGGGAGCACTGCCCTGTGTTTGCACAGTGCATTTCTTTTTTCCACCAACAGCCCCCACAGCAGTCCTGGGAGACCAGTGTGATGCACCTCCCTCAGACCTGGGCAAGGTGAGTTGTGTGCTAAAGCTGAGTGCGACAGTTCACTCACTGTAAAGGTTCACCAAAGGTGGATGTTGTGGTTGCCATTTGTGCAGTCATCAGCTTTTCCATAAAACATTCACAGCAACTGAGCATAAGACAGAGATGTAACAAATGATGAGCTGGAGCACGTGGGCCTGGAGCACAACACCAGCTCTTCTAAACCTCCCCATACTTACACCCATGAGTCATAAAAACATTAAGGTTGGAAAAGACCACTAAGATCATCTAGTCCAACCATCATGAGCTGCAGCCAGTTTGGCCAAGACCAATGTTTCTTCTTGTACAATAATACCTGGTTCTGCCAGCACCACTGTGCAAAGCACTGCACAAGCTCAGAACATGTTTGCTATTTGCCTTGAAGAATTTAGAGTCTCCATCAGTAGCTTAAGAGACAACTCTGGACTTCTTAAAGGTCTTTGTATGTGATACTTAACTTGTTTGTGGTGTTGCATAGAGGGAAAGAAAGAAGGGAGTAAATATTCAGTTTAGGATACATAAAGAGCAGAAGGAAAATGAGGCCATCATATTGCGATGTGAATTCAAAGCATGGTGTATGCTAGGCAAGAAGGAACTACAAAGAGCAATGCTCCTTTTGGTGTCACATCTCATCTCTGGCATGATGGGTTTGAGTCTTGCAAGAGCTGGTGAAGTCTATAAGGGAATAATAACAGAGCTCAGCACATTCCTCATATCTTTCACGCTTGGATATGAGTTCAAAAATATGAGTTTCCATTCAATCTTTTTAGCTGTCATGAGTGTTTTGGTTTTGTTGTTGTTGTTGTTCTTTTTTAGGGGGGTGGGAGAGCGTTGTTTTATTTGAGGTTGTTTTGTTTTGTTTTGTTTTCCCAAAATCAAGCCAAAAGACCTACAGAAGTGGTTAGTATTTTATTACTTTTAGTCCAGACAATATTTATGGACCAGAGCCTACTCATACTAAACTACAAATATTATGTAAATACAAAGGCTGTTCTGAAAGTAATGCCTCCTATTTTATTATGTTGACATCAGAGGTGGATGTTGGTGGTATGGCAGTAGAGGTTGAACCTTTTCACCAACATTCCATTCCATTCCATTCCATTCCATTCCATTCCATTCCATTCCACTGACATTCATCAATGCCTGGTGAATGTTTATGGACTATGCGGGCAACATTTTTCCTAGTAATGTTTTTTATGAGCGTGGCGTGCAGGCTTTTGTTCATTGCTGGTGAAAATGCATAGCTAATGGTGGTGACTGTTGAAAAATAGTGTTTTGTAGCTGAGAAGTTGCTCTATCAAATAGTGTTATAGTGTTCTTTGTATCTGTTGTAGTTTCCACTACTTTCAGAGCGGCCTACATACAGAACAATTGTGCTAAAATGATCATAAGCAGCTATTAAAAAGCATTCCAAAACTCAACAATCCATATTATTTTACTAGATACTCTGACTTTAGAGGGAGTAGTGCAAAATGTTGCAGAGAAAGAGCACGAGGGGCAGGAGCAAACATTAATTTCACTCTGGGGTACACTCTTGTCATGACAATGGACTTCAGTCCATCTGTCTGCCTGACCTGTCCTCAGGAGTGGAATGGGAGATCCTGCCCTACATAAAGTTACAGACTGGCTTGCTGTGAGAGGAGCCAGATTGCTTTCCTTGCTCTTTCAACAACGAAATGGAGGAGCAGTTCTCAATCCAAGCCAGCTCTGTGTTGGCACAGGCAGTACAGGTTCCCAGCAAGAGTAAAGTTCAGTTCCCAAGAATTGAGTAGATAATTCAGGAAAAAGTAAAAGGGAAGGGAGCTTCTGCCAAATTTCACCAGGTTTAAGTGAAGCTAAATTTGCCATTTCATTGTAGTTTTTCTTTCAGTTGCAGGGTCTTGCAATTCAAGCAACCAAACACACAGCAAGATGAAACGTCCTCTGAGTCTGCTGGGAAAGTTTGCATGAGCTTTTGACCAAAAAGCCTAGGAGCTGCCATGGGAGGCGAATATGCCTCCGGGAGATCGACTCAGATCCTTTTTTCTCATGGCTTCCAAAGCAGTAAGAAAAATTGGGAGACTGACAGAGATCTGCCAGGTTTTAACAGGGAAGCCAAGAGCTCGGAGGAGGTAAAGCATATAAATGGGGGTGGTTTTTGTTTCCGGCGTTATTGCTGCATTAGATGTGTCAATCTGACACAGTAAGTCAGAATGCAGAGAAACAGTATATTCAGATTTAGCAAAGCCCATTACAGCTACAAAGACTCAGGAGAGATGTCCCAGCAAGACAGTGATGTAATAACTACAAGAAAATGTATTTTCAAAAAGAGAGGCCCTTAGCTAAACTGTGTGCACCAGGGGATCTCTCTGCAGAAAGCTTCAGTTATTACTTTCTTAAAATCCTTATTACATTTCCAGCTCTATAAAAACTGAGTAATTACTGCCTTCAATTACCTCTTGGCGCCGACTCGATTATGTCCTTTACGCCGATTGCTTTTTGAACTGTTGGAGAGAAAAGATGATCTGGGTCAACTCTATAAATGGTCTTTTCAATGACTTGTTAGCTGGACTTGTGTTCTCAGGGAAGTGTCATCCCTTGATTGCTCTGAGAAGATGTAATGGATGGACTGAAGGGAGATGGACTTTCAATATGGGGATCCAAAATTGAGGTGATGCCAGTGGATCAGCCATTCAAGGTGGTTTTTCTCTCTCTTTCTCTGCAAATGCCCTTGCTATAAACCCCTGAGATCTAGTCTAGAGAGATGGCACTAAATGGGAGGATCAATGGTTGTCTCTACTGGCTTTAATAATTAAAGCTATTGAGCCATTATGTCTTGGATCAACAAACAGGGCTAACAGGTCACTCATCCCGGCCTTGTAAATTGATTATTTTTCAGCAGACAATATTAGGGTCAGGGAGCTTGACTGACCTGCCTCCCAGGTCTTGATATAAACAACAGCTGATTGGGACCATCTGGCCACAGTTTGGCTCTGTCCATTTATTATTCTCAGCAGAAAAATACTTCTCCAGCAGAAGAGAGCAGTGTGTGTGTGCTGAGTTTTCATCTCCCTTCAGCGGGACCTCGCCCCATGGAATGGGGTAGTACGTAGGATTTGCAGCTGGTAGAGTTGTTCACAATCTCCTAGGATTCAGGATCTATTATTGCTTTATAATCTTATACTCCATCTTCTGGATACCCTTCATTTTGGGAGAAATGCTCTAAGAAACTTGACCAGCCTCTGGTCTCCTGCTTCAGCAGGAGGGAATTCTGATTCAGGGAGGGAAAAAGAAATTTTTTGAACTGTTGGGAAATACAGGGACCTGTTGGGAAACTGTTGGGAAAGGGGTGGGATGAAGGTGGAAGGGGGCCAAGGCCACTCCACCAGCATCAGGGATTCTCCCAAACGACTCAATCTATCCTACAAAATCTCACTCTGCCATGTGGCCTCCTGCCCCATAGAGCTCCTTTCCCAGCCCCATTGGTATCTGGCCACCCACTGGGAGGAAAGCTGAGCCAAATGCCTGAAATAGTAAAGGATAAGCCCTGGTGGGCTCCTGCCTCCTTCCTTCAACAACATAGGAGCGATCCATGGGCCACTTCCAGAATCCAGCTTAGGTCTTATCCCTCAAATTCCAGTCTTTCTTCTTGTAAAATCAGCCAAGCAATTATCCTGCCTTCCTGATCCAGGGTCTTTCCTGGGGGAAGCATCTCTTCTCCACAGGCTTCCACTCTGCTGGCCACTTGATACAGCTCGGGGTTCCATCTGGGCTAGTTTGTCCTCCACACTGCACCCACACACCAAGGCTTCCAGCTAAGGAACCCATTGTTTTCTGTCAGCTGATTTTTAGAGTCATCTGGGTCAAGATTTGCTGTAACAACAACAAAATAGATGCCCACCTCCTGTATAGCCTGTGTCTCAGGAAGGGTTTGCAACTGGCAGAAATTGTTCATATTGAGGATGCTGCCCTGCTCTCTGTCCCCATGGTGGTTATTTAGCTGTTGAAAGTTCTCACAGGCCTATCTACATGGTCTACAGCCACTCTCTGATACCAGCATAAATATTTCTGTTATAACTCAGGCCTTGGAGACATATTCCAAAACCTGTGCCCTCCTCCTGCCTGTTTCCATGTGGCATGAGGTTAGCCTGGAAAGTGCTTTGCAGTCCCTGAGGATTAAAGTTGCTTTGTGATGCCAAATCCAGATATGAGTTGCCGAAGGTCTTCTATGCATAAAGGACTTTCAAGGAGAGACAACCTGAAATTTTCTACTTGCAGTACAGAAAAAAAAAAAAAATCCCCAGAAGAATATTATTCAGTGCTTGGGTTTCATCATATTATAATTTCACCTGTCTGTATTTTGATAGTCATTTCCTGCTGTTTAACTCGAGACTCTCTTGTGCATTGCAATGCTCTTGTTCCTTCATTAGGCCCCCACTGCAACTTTCCTAATCAAAGCTTTCCTCACCTCTCATTCTCAGCCTGAATTTCCTCTCTTTTCTTTTGATACCTGCATGAGTTTGGAGCACTGGAATTTTACATTACAGATCTCGTCTTTTTGGTTGCTTTGTTTTATTTGTTTTGACAGAGGACTCTTGTGAATGCATATTCTACTGTCTTTCTGCTCTTCCAGGTAACATAGGCAGGGTGGCATCTACATCACCAGGGATGTCAACTTGGCATATTTCACTGCAGAGCAAAAGATGTATATTTTTTCAAAATTAAGCAAAGTTAAATAGAAAACAGTTATTGTAAAGAAAAAGCTCAGGTACACAACAGGCATGTTTGTGTTCTTTACCTGTTGTTGTGAATCCCAGCATCAGAGTTGCTGCTGCGTGTGCAGCCCAGATGTGCACTTTTTGGTTACTTGCAGTGAGTTATCCCAGCTGCTGACAGCACCAGATGAAAGTTGTTCAGTTTAAGCTCCTGAGTATTTGACTGGCTTCTTGAGTGGATTTTACAAATCAAAGAACTTCAGCCTTTGAATGAAAGAGCATCTTCCCCTCTCCTGAATCCTTAGAGACTTCAGGTTGGAGTTGGATGTTCACCAGGAGAAAAGGGGTTTGAAGAACTGCCCAAGGCAGAGCAGAGATGAGTGCTCTAAACCCTGTGCTACGACAGCAGAACACTTCTTTCTCCATCAGGGATTCAAACAGTCAGCAGACAACATATATGGTCATCTGGATGTGTATTGGATGGGCAAAGGATAACTCAACACCATATTTTTTAAGTGAGAGACAGAAAATTCCTTCCCTCTGTGTGGCAGCAAGGGCAGGGAGGAGCTCTGCTGGGGTAAAAATGCTTGTGGGATGCAAAATGAAAACTGTGTGTATCAAGGGATTGTTACTAGTAAAAATGTAGGCACCTACAGAGCCTGTAGGGATTTTGAAGAAGAGAAACTTCCTGCATCTCCGAGGCCCAAGAGACTGGAAAAGAATGCATGGATATGTCTCAATATTGGGGGCAGGAAGGATGAGGCTGCACCTCGAGTACTGTGTTCAGATTTGGGCCCCTCACTACAAGAAAGACATCGAGGCCATGGAATGTGTCCAGAGAAGGGCAACAAAAGTGGTGAGGGGTCTAGAGCACAAGTCTCATGAGGAGAGGCTGAGGGAGCTGGGATTGTTCAGTCTGGAGAAGAGGAGACTCAGGGGAGACCTCATGGCACTCTCCAACTTCCTGAGGGGGGGCTGTGATGAGGAGGGGGTCGGCCTCTTCTCCCACATAACTAATGACAGGACGAGACGGAATGGCCACAAGTTGCTCCAGGGGAGATTCAGGTTAGAGATAAGGAAAAACATCTGCTCTGAAGGAGTGGTCAGGCACTGGAACAGCCTGCCCAGGGAGTGGTGGAGTCACCATCCCTGGCAGTGTTCAAGAAACGTCTGGATGAGGTGCTAAAGGATATGGTTGAGTAGTTTAGTGGGAAATCTTGGTGGTAGGAGGACGGTTGGACTAGAAGATCTTGTAGGTCCTTTTCAACCTTGTGTTTCTATGTTTCTATGCAGGGAGACTTGGCCATCTTGACAACTCGACTGGCTCAGCCACCTTAGCAACTGGCCTGAGTTCCACCAATCAGCCACCTCCAAGTTCCACCAATCACAAGTGTGCATCCCGGAGCCCTCTGACAGCACCTTCTGGGACTCAGATCCTTCTAGAACTTTCAGGACCCCTCTGGTGACAAGTTCTGGGCATGCTCCCTGCCTCTGAGTGGGGGACGGGGCTATGCAAAGAGCTCATTGACTATGTAACAGCACAACAGTATAAAAGGCAGAGCCGGGAGGTGGGGTGGGGTGGTTGGTGTCTGGTGGAGAGGAGTGAGGAGATCCTGGAGAGTGGGGAGAGAGCGAGAGAGACTGAGGCTGCTACGTGGCTCATCAGGAGGAGTGAGTGTGTGTCGGGGGGGGAGAGGGACACCCCTCCCCCT
>WBMW01004105.1:71019-119783 GCA_013396635.1 Penelope pileata | reverse complement strand
GGTTCTGTTCAGTGCTGCCGGGTGTTATCAGGCTTGTTTTCCTTCTAGAACTGAAACACAGCTTTGTAGCAGACACTAAGAGAGAACGTTTCAGTTAGAAACTAAGATACAATGCTTATAAATATCTAAAGGATGGGAGTCAAGTGAATGGAGCCAGGCTCTTTTCAGCACTGCCTACTGACAGAGCAAGGGGCAACAGGCATGTGCTGGAACACAGTAAGTTCCATACTTACATGAGAAAAAACTTCATGGTGTGGGTGACAGAGCACTGGAATGGCCTGCCCAGGGATGTTGTGGAGTCTCCTTCTCTGGAGATACTCAAAACCTGCCTGGATGCTTTTCTGTGTAACCGACTGTAGGGAACCTGCTGTAGCAACAAGTTGGACTAGAGATCTCTAGAGGTCCCTTCCAACCCTGTGATTCTATGATTCAGTCACACTACAGGAAGACAAAAAGTCTATTCAGATATTTTATTTGAATCACTCTAATGCCCATGCCAATATTTTGTAATTTAAATTTCTAAAATACAAATTAAACCAGTGATGCTCTGTTACTGCCATTGTCAGTAAATTTTACGAGTTCTCCTGTTGATATCCGCGTTTCTTCCCTACTGTCCTGAAAACTTATGCTTGCCATGTCATGGGTCTGAAGAGAAGCAGACTTTGCTATCTGTAATGTTGCCCAGGTCTTGTACTATCTCTAACTTCTTGGTTTTGGTCATGTATTTTTAAAGCAATTTCACTCTCCCTGATTTTGATTTCTCATAGGGAGTGAGGGAATTGTGAGTCTTTAAAAAAATAATATATATAAAGGGCTTATAAATAAAGATTATACAGAAGAGCCAGGAGAATGATTCTTCTCTTTTACTCTCTTTCATTTTCTTTTTTTCTTGTCCTTTTTAGCTTTGTAGAGACAACCTTTCTTTTAAAATTCTTATCCCACATCTCTTGGTCCCTTTAGCTTTAAGCCATCACAATGTCTGCAGTCCGCCTGAGGATCTTTTATGGGTCTCACAGTAGTTAAGAAGGAAGGAGGCCAGTGATATCTCTGAAGTTAAAGGAATGCATGATACCCCGCTAGGACAATAGGTCATCTTTTTGGGCTTTTTTCTGGACTCTGCCTATTCTCTAAAGTCTTCTAATTTGTTTTGTGCTATTTCAGAGGGAAAATGGAAGAGAGATAAAGACAGTGGTGTGGAGACTTCACAGTGGAAAAAGGGCTATTCTAGAAGGGTAAGTAGCTAGTAGAGTCAGTGCAATCAGTTCTTTTACTAGATAGATAACTTTGTCTCACCATGAATTTGCGCAACAGAGGAAGAGCTAATGTATTAACCTGCTTGAGAGAAGTTTTTATTACTTTAGTGTAGCTACTTTGTTATGTGATATGCTGTGTACAAGAATATGCCCTTACTCCGTATTTTTGTTAGGACAAGTTGTTGATACAGGTAAAAATAATCCCCAAATTCTAAAGCAAGAGAGGACTGCTCAGTATTATGCATGCAGTAAGCTTCCATACTACTTTTCACATGAGTTAGTGGTTTTCTGATGGACATCAGTGGCTGACAACTGATACACTGTTTGTATGTTTTTTCATGGAAAAACATTTCTGATCAACTAAAAGTCCACATAACATGCCTGAAAAACATTCCTACAACATCTCATGCTCTTTCATTGTAGAATATGATTGCTACCTTTTAATCTTGTCTGCCCCAAACACAATACTGTTGCTAGCTGTCTTTATAAAATTGAGTTGGCTAGCATTCAGTTCGGTAGTAGGATAGAAAGGAAAGGATTACTGAGCTTATCATAGACAAGCAGCTATGTAAATACTGATTTTTTCTTCCTTTTTTTTTTTCAGTATTGGTTATTCTTTAATAATGTCTCTATATGGCACCAGAATAGCTGAAGTTATCTTTGCTTTGGTCTGTTTGGTAAAATTAAAGAGAAAATGATAGACGACTTCTCTCTTACCCTTCATTTAATTTTTATGGTATTTACCAGGGAAGTTCAAAGAATAAGATATCATTTATCTTATGAATTGGTATTTTGATTTTATCCCAGTATTAGTTTCACAATTTGAAGTGAATTTAGTGTTAGATACCCTGCTATGTAGTAAGGAAGAGGACAGGAATTATTAATTTCAAAGCTGTGCTCATTTATCTGCAGCAACTATGCAGAAAATCTATTAGAAAAATAATG
This sequence comes from Penelope pileata, assembly GCA_013396635.1. Classification (NCBI taxonomy): domain Eukaryota; kingdom Metazoa; phylum Chordata; class Aves; order Galliformes; family Cracidae; genus Penelope; species Penelope pileata. The sequence goes on along the minus strand of WBMW01004105.1, from coordinate 117,585 downwards.
ATACCTGAAATACTGAAATCAAGATGAAGAGAGTGCTACTTACACTGCTACTTTTCATCAGTGTCTAGCTTTTGATAGATTCTATAATGCTTTTTGCCAATTTTTTACTATATAATACTTTCTGAGTTTTTTACAGAGTCTACCACATTTACTTCAAACTACTTTCTATTTTTGAAAGAACGATGAAGTAATTTGCAACATGGAGTCTGTTCTGCAGATGTCTTATTTTCTCGCTTTGATTTTTGATTTATTGTATGAAATTATTTCTAAAAATCTCCTCCCTTTAGTTTGAAGTAGCTTTATGTATTTAGGGATTGAGTCTGGTAGACTGTATGCTGTCACTGAGAAACAGAAACAATGTCAAAGCAGGCATTTGAAGTGTTCACTTTGCTTGAATGCAACTTTGAAAGAACCCTTGAAATGTCGATGATTATGACCGTATATATTATGCATAGTACAGATCAAGTATGTTATTTTATTTAGTCTGGAACAAGTTCAAGACAAAAGGAAACAAAACGTTGATTTAAAAAGTCAATAGGGGAGCAAACATGACAGAGGAGAATGAAAATTTAAATTGACAAAGCCACTCAGAATGGAAAAATACAAATCTTCTGTTATTTTTTTTTTCACTTGATAGCTTCCACTGTAGTGATATGACTTGTCCATAATGATATGCTCTTGGCATTAACTGTGTAAGCCACTGCAGGACTAAGGTTATACAATGCATGAAATAAGGTGATTTGTATTGAAAAGGATTGGAAATTAGAATTAATGAGCTTTCACTGTGTGCTTTGATTTCTCTGCTAATGGAACAGGATGGCAGTAGCAGCAACACCACACAACAGCAGATACTCATTTACCTATTTTTTATTTTATTTGGTAACTCTTCTAGGAATACAGTGCTGTAATGATGACTCATGATATAGCTGGTATTTGGGATGAAACTGAGATGCTGATTAATAGGATGAAATTTTGATTTGTTAGAAGTTTCTTCAGTATGAAATAAAGTGAACTAAATAGCATATAGTACTTCAACATGCAGTCAGAAGTTTTTCTCATTTTTTGTAAAATGTATGGATTTGTACTTGAGAATACCTACTGTTCCGTGTTAAGGGTAAGTCATTGCCAAGCATGTTCTAGAGAATACATTTAGTTTTAGATATCTGACCATGAGTGAAAGCAGATTGTGTTTAAGTCGCTGTGGATTTTTGTACTTTAATATATGTTTCAGTAAAACTATAACTCTAACAAAATCAAGGACATTCTCAGCATGGACTGCAGTGGAAAGTGACACTTAGAATTAACTTATTTTCTTTCATTTCTATACAGGATAAACCCTTCCTTCAAAACAAAACCAAACCTATGATGGAAAAAAATAAAGAAATTATTAGTTAGAGGCTCAGCTTAGTTTCTAAGCTTTTTCTGGGTTAGTGTAGTAGACAGGCCTCCCTTTGTTTAAGTAAGCTCTTTTTTCTTTAAATGAAAAGTCAGTTGTAGCTGGCTCATTGTCATGATTTTACATAATGTCTTCCAGCAAAATTTTACTTTGTTGTCACTTCTCTGACTTCTGTATATATCTCACGTATCAGATCTTCTAAAGCTTATTCATGAAGTGTTCCATATGCTGCTTAATTGTAAGAAGAAACATATTCTGTTTGTGTTTCATGCAATAATATTTTTAATATGTGGCTATAGGTGTGTTGAAACAGAATTGCAGCATACATTACAGTGGTCATTGCTTAGAAAGACTTCAGGAGAGAAAATATTTCCACTTAACAGTGTTTTAGGAGTGATGATGAGGCCTAAGGAGTGCCTATGGGCAAATTGGTGCAGCCTGTTTTTGATAAGATTGTGCTTGTGAGTTAGCATGTCAGACACTAACCTGAGATATTTTAGGAAACAATGATTATAACCTTTTGGATATGCAAATGACAAAGTATCCTGATAAGAAGCCGTTAAGATTCCAGTTGCTTAACAATTCTAAGAAAATGTTGAACTTCATCACTCCTTTCGAGTTACAAAGAGTTTTGAAATTGTAGTAGTAAATGATTATCCCTATTAAAATATGGTTCAGGAATTAGTAATGTTTATTTTGATATATCCCTGTATTTCTACAATTCAAAATGTATGAAGAAAAGATTGAAATTCTCTCATAAATGCAACCACTGATCTTAGCTGGGTGGTTATGAAGCCTGTTGATTAGGAAGCTCATGACTTACATAGACCCCAGTACTTGTAAAGCTACAAAGCTGAACAAGTCAATGTTTAGGAGATTTGAAGAGCCAGGAGCTTGTGTAGGCCAGATTACTAACCTGTTGGGGTGTGGGGGCAGTCGGGGAAAAGAAGAAACTTGGTGGTTTGAAAGGAAAATAAACAAGTACCTAAAAATCCCCTCCAGGACTCTTCGAATCAAAATGTAGAAGGAAATACACATAGAAGATAAAAATGGTATTTGTGTTCATCCTTGGAAGAAAGAATTTTCAAGGTTTTTAGCATGAAGCATAATAGATCTAGTTGTCTGCCATGAAAGTTAATGGCATCTGGTACATGTGATCTTCACAAAATACTGATGCTTGTGCCAATGTGTTTGGGGTACAGGAGCTCAAGAAAACAGATGTATTTTCAACAGGTCGGATAACATCATAGTACAGCTTTACCTCTAAGCTAGAAGTAAGAGGGAGAGATTATTTGAAGCAGAACACATTGAGCTGAAGCAGATCATGTAAAGAATGTTTGTACCAGACAACGGATTTGTGTTTTTGTAGTGAGGATGCCCTATGGCAAAGAGTTTAACAGATAATCGGGCAACTGCAGTGGGAAGATCTGATTATGGGGTGTTTACGTGTACCCTCCAGTGCTACCAAGAACTGCATGCTGACTACTCTTCAGTGTGGAGGTGGTTGCCATGACCCTTTATATCAGCAGTCTGAGAGGAGGCAAGAGAGAGGTTTTGGTCTCAAAGCTTAAGCTGTTAGTGAGGAGATAAGAATCCTGAGTGTAGTTCCCTCCCCCAAAAATGGTATAGAAAAGAAGATTTTCATCTTGTAAGAAGCTACCTGGCTTGAAAAAAAATAAAAAACAAAAAAACCCACATCCTAAACACACTGATGCAGCCAGCAGTAAAATGTTACAGTTATAAAGGCTGAAAAACAGCGTATAAGGACAGGTGAAAATGCGGTTCAAAATTACTCCCATTCTACAGATAAATCAAGGGAAGCTGAAAGTCCTCTTCAACTTCTTAATAAATTATTTGTAACAAGGAAGAATAATTAGGTGACAAAGTTCTCAGATAACATGAAATGGTGTAGCATAATGAAAACAAAACACAACTTCTGAGTTCTTTCACTATCCTGTTATCATAATAACTGAGTAAAAAATGGTAAATGAAATTTAGAATAGATAAAGGCAAAGACAACTGTAGTTACTGCATAATTGAGAAATTGTATAGTAACCCTCACTAACCACTCAGGGAAGAAGCCTTAGTGCCATTAAAACACCAGTTAAGCTTTCAGAGGTTGTCAAAATGCATGCAGGAATTTTCAGAAATGGATGAAAGGAAAGAGTAAAACAAGAACCACTACTGTAAGTCAGTTTATATATATTTGTGATGCTCTTTAATCTTTAATATTACATTATGTTGTGATCCTCTCGTCTCAAAGGTATGATAATCTGGAAAAGGTAAGAAAGGGTGTGAAGATTAACAGAGTTAAAGAACAGATATAAGAGACACTAATACATGAATAAAGATACTTAGAATTAGTACATTTAAGCTTAGATAAATATATGAGAGTGCATATTTAAATAACTATATCCAAAATAATGAAAGAGATTTTGAGGAATGATTATCCATGATATATTATAAAAACAAGAAGTGAAAAGTATCAAATGAAATGATGAGAGATTTTGAAAGGAACAAAAGGAAGTGCTGCTTCAAACCACGCTTAATTAAGCTGTGAAATTCCATGCCAAAGGATACTGTGGATGCCAAAGTGTAAATTGGTTTAAAAGCAATTAGGGAAATTCATGGAAGAAAAGACTTTCAGTACTTATTAAACACATGGATGAGGATAAAAACCACTTGCTAATGAAGTATCTAAACCACAGGATTATATTTAACTGCATCAGGGAAATACCTGAACTTAAATGGATTTTGGCATATACTTTTTGTGTGCTAACACTTGCTCCCTAGCTTCACTACTGCAGGTTTGGTGTGAAGCTGATTTTTCTTCAGTGCTATCCACCGCCATCATAGTTCTATGTTTATGTGTGTATGTCACCTTCAGCCTTTTCCTCTTCAAGCTTAAAGATCTCTGACTTTTCTGCTATTTTCATTGTAAACTGCTCCACATCTCTGATCATTTCCATTGTCCTCTAAACTTACTCTAATTCCATTACATCTTTAAGATAGAGATCAGAACTGCATGCAGCACTAGAGATATGGGTGCACTGAGGTCCTTGCTGTATTGTCTTCCCTGTATCCTTTCTGATGATGTCTAGTACTCTATTGACTTTTTTTTTTTAGCTGCTATTACACTTCTGTTGACTGAAAGATTCAAGACCACAGGATCTAGAGCTATATCTGCAACTTCAAAGTTCAGAATCACACCAGTATGACTTTAATCATTTTCATCTTTGTATTACTTACGGCTTATCTACCTTGAAGCTCATCTGCCATCTTGTGCTCAAACACTCAGCCAAATCCAGACTGGAGTTTTCTCTTGTATATTCCAAAGCTGCTTTTCATTTTGGTTCACTGATTGTGCCCATTTGTATGTTTACATCTTATTCTGATGAGACTTTGTTAATAGTCATGGAAATTTTTCACTTTTACAAACTGATGGAATTTTCATCATCTCATTCAACATTTCCTGATCTCTAGCCTGTAACTTGGTATTACAATCCTAGTGTGATGTGGGATTTTCACTCATATGGATTCCATTGTGCCCCCCTTTCCCTACAGAAGTTGTGTGCTGTTGAAATTGATAAGATCCTTTGCCTACTGTGGTAGTTTCCCCACACCTTCTTTCTGTCCAATAAATTTCTCATTTATTTATAAGAATTTATCATTCTTATAGATTTGGCAGCCTGACAACATGATATTTCACTGGTTTATTGTCCAGCTCTCTAAGATGCCTCAGAGAGGCAAGTTTGGTTGTTGATGTCAACCATTCTTATTCTCATCTTACTTTTTATATTTCAGTCATTAACCTCAAAGTACTTCCCTGTTCTGCCCTTGCCCTGTTTCTTAATATTTCACATGCCAGTCAACTTCCATGTTTTCTAATTTGTAATTCATTTTAATTTTGATTATGGGTGTTGTTGTCCTCTTGACCTTTTCAGTGGTGTGCTAAATATTAGCCGTGTGTGCTTAACCTAGTAGGTCGCATCAGTCTGTACTAGGCTATTCTAGGCCTGTTGGCTTTTCCCAGTTTTCAAGTTTAAATATTCCTCTCTGAAATTTATAGTCTTCATATAAAACAGCCCAGCCCCACTCTGATTAAAATATAGCCTGCCCTTGCTAGACAATGTGAATGTACCTTGTTTAAAGAGTGCAATGTCAGAGCATTGATAAGTTCAGCTTGTATGGACCTGTGGCATGGTTCTACTTGCATGCAGTTGGTAGCTGTGGCCTCCTCCTTTCTGTCTGCTAAACCATGTGTACAGGGGATACATGGACCATGTCACAGATTAATTTTTATTAAGCCACATCTATCAAAGCTCCCTCTCTCCTTATTTGCTCCCTTATTTTCCTTACATGTTTGTATTGTATCATAGTGCTGTTATTTGATTTTGGTTTCATTTGATATATTCCACTGGAGGTGTATTTTTTTTCTGCAGGAGCGGTTAGATAGTTGCCTTTACAGTTATATGCTGTTGTGAGCATACTTCTAAAACAAAGTCAAAATTCGTTATGAACCAAATTTATAAAAGAGTACATGAGAGCAAAACATAGTAAAAAAGTACAGCCTAGAATCAGCTAATTCAGGCGGTTTTAGTGGGATTAAAAAAAAATGGCAAGAAAAAGAAATAGATGTCTACACAGCTCTTTGTTTCTCAAGATATTTCATTCTTTCTGCACACTCTAAAATGCAATGTCAGTGCCTCTAGGTGAGAGTAATTATATTCATGTGCACTGACTTGCATTGTCCTCAGAGTGGGTCACTGTTTTCCCAATCCTCCACATTTGCCTTTTAACATTTGCACACATTATTAATGGAGGAGTATACTTTATGCACTATTTTGATCCAGTTATCTATTGCACATTTGCCAGTAAGTGCAGTAATCAGAGCACGAAAACTGGTTTACTTCTATGAAACAATAGAATCATATTGTTATTTGTATCCTAGAGGGCTGATATTAATTAATATTCATATTCTCCTCTTACAGCAATACACTCTTAATTGCTAGTTAGGTCCCATATTTCATGACCTAAAGTGTAACCTCAAGCAGTTTTTCTGCTTGACTCTCTTAGACTGAAATGCACATTGTCTGTGTTCAGTTTTCCACTTTATACAAGATCAATATTAATCTGTTGTTCCTTCTCGGGTTGGCCACCTCCACCTGATGGGCTGTGGTGGATAACTTTTGACAAATTCCCTTTTATCCCTCTAGGGAAGAACTTTGCTAGGCCTGGCAGTGAAATCTGGAGAGTGGCCCAATCTCATTTGCTTGATTGAAACTGTAAATCTCTGTGAGCAAAAGGACACGTTTTACGCAGAAATAGGTGGAGGATTAATTTTTGGAGTCTTTCACTGGAACATGCTTTTCAGAGAACAGGCTTGACAAACAAACAAGAACTAAATCTCAGGGAGGAGCTGAAATGATGTTTGGGGAATAAAACATAATACAGTCATGCATCATCTGTGGTTGCTAAGGGAACCGGCTTTGGGATCCTGTCAGTGGGATTGTTTGAAATCATCAAAGGAGACACCACTGGTGTCTGTCAGTTAAGCCACCTACTGCTGTAAAGGTCAATTTCTTGCCCCTTTTCTCAGGAGTAGTCAATGTATTAGTTTTGTAAGAGAAAGAGAATATCAGAAAATCATCACCTCTGTGAGGTGGCTGTGATGCCATCTAAGCTAGCAGGACCTACGCTCTTATCAAAGCAGCAGTGGATGAACAGATATGATACTGTTAGAAGCTCCCAGTTCTAATAGTGTTCAGGTTGTGTGCCTGACAGCGTAAAACTTCATGGATATATAGTGTCATAAAATATCAATATGGCCTCAAATTGTGTAGGTCGCTGATGATTTCTTCAATACCATCTGTCTTTTTCTTATAACTGCATTGCAAGAGCTCCTGTATATAAAATTCCTTATGCTTAGTAGTTAAAAAGACAATTACTTTGGGATATTGGGATATTGCTTTTTTTTTCTTCTTTTTTTTTTGTTGATGCTGTTGTTAACTAAGTTTATCTGCCCGCTTGCTGCCGTCTAGTGACCTGTTCTCCTGTCATCTCAATTTTTGTTACTCATTCGGCTTCCTACAATGCTGTTTCAGTAGCTTGCTCATCAGGCACTGCTCCTGTCAGCTTTTCTTTCCACTCTTCTCACTTTATAGCTCCTTCACTCTGTTCACAGCCTCTCTTTTCTGGTAATGTTCTGATTTGTTTGTTCCTCTCCTTCCCTTTTAACATAAATGTAATACTTGATGGAGATTATGGGTGAGAGTGAAGACTGGAATGGGAAGAAGGGAAAGTGGAGAAAAAAATGGGCTGTATAACTTTTCAAGCTGGTAACTGGACTGAAGGGAGCTTAATCAGAGATTTGAATTGACTGAATTTGAAGTCATCGACAATCCTAAGTAGAGAAAAAGCCAGATGGAAATACAAGTTGGTTTGGGAACAGGGTAGTGTGGTAAAAACCAAAGTGTATTTTTGGTGCGAGGGCTTGAGTGGAATTCCTTCTATGGATCAGGAAAATAATATGTATGAACTGAATATGCTCTCTCAAGACAGCTTAGAAATATATCTTCAGTAATAATGGAGCAATTAATATTTTATGAATCTCTTACATAACCTGAAAACCTAGGATGGCTTTATAGGCTGCTGGTGAGGATGGTGTGTTTGTATGGGAAGGTAGCCCTCCTGGTGTGAATATTTTAATTACATAAATATTTTAATTAAGCAGTGCCGATGTGCAATTGAGACATCTGTTCATCCCCTCATCTTTTTTCTTACGTTGTGTGATAGTGCTTGATATGATCTGAAAGAAGTGAAATCAGCTTTTGTCAAGCAAAGGAGAGATTAGCCCTGCTTTTGCACTTCATATGTGTGTTCAAACATCTAATCTATCAGATAAAGGACCCTGCCTCTGCTCTTCTGGCAATTATTTGAAGCTAGTCCTGAAAAAATGTTTTTCGGAATGACCTGACATTCTCATCCAAAGTAGCAAACTGAGTATGAAAGATTTGCTCTGAAGTTTTGTGACTTCTGAAATTACTTTTACTTTCTGGAGACATGGGGAAAAAAATCTGCCGAAAGGAAAAAAAAAANAAACTGCCGGAAAAAAAAAAAAAAAAAAAAAAAAGGAAGAAAAGAAAAACCACAAAAGCATCAATTGTGCCTAGCCCAGCCAATTCAAGCTTCATTCTTTCGTCACACTCATTTGTTTCTTCTATCTATTATTGAGAATAAAGGGATGGAAACTAGGATTTGTTTCTACTTATTTTTAGCCACCTTTTCTCCACTATGTACTTACAATAGTTCTTGATGCAAGGACAGTTTGCCCTAAGGAGTATGAAACTGTTCTGTGTTATACAGGTTTTTTTTTTCTTTGATTGCTCTCTTGGTCTGCTCCTGCAAGGAGAAATTGGGAGAGAATGTGAGTGGGTGCTCTGAACTTCAGTTTTAAGGATTCCAGAAGGTGCCCTAAATATACCTTAATCTTCGCTTTCAGCTTCCAGGTGATATTACCTCATCTGTTAATATGGTTTGGGGTGGGTGGGATTGACATACAAAATAATCAGTTCAAGGAGCAGGAATTAATTTTAACAGACTGTTCAGAGTAAGGTACTACTTAGTATGGCTCCTGGATGAGTTCCATAATAAATGGAGCCTGCACATAAATAAAGCTACTCACTCCCTCCAGCAAGGATTGCTGTACAGGTTGATACCATTGTGATACAGAGTTGATACATTTGGAGAATAACTGATTTGTCTGTTGGTAGATGTAGTTAAGCATAACAAGAAATGAAAGAGGTTTTTATCTTTTAAGAAAAACCCACACAGCAGAACCTTTTCTGTTTCCTAGGCAGGACCTTAGAGGAGTTACATGTCCATTAGGTTACTAGAGCTGAACATGAGTTTTTTGTAGTGATCTCTCGCTAGAAATTGCAGTGTCTGTAAAAGTAAAATTTTCCTTAGGGAAATATAAAATATGATGGTGGGATGTGTTAGACTTCTGTTGGAGGGAAATCCTCATGAGAGCTTGTTGAAAATACTGTATGTAAGTTTTTCAAGAAAACATGCACAACAGTGATGACTCTAAGCTGGAGTAAAGGCAGAGAAAGAATAGAAAATAGAAGAATCTATTCAGAATCATAGAATAGCGTAGGTTGGAAGGGACCTTAAAGATCATCTAGCTCCAATCCCCTGCTTTGAGCAGTGTTGCCAACCACTAAATCAGGCACTAGATGAGGCTGCGCAGGGCCCCATCCAACCTGGCCTTGAACACCTCCAGGGATGAGGCATCCAGTACTTCTCTGGGCAGCCTGCTCCAGTGCCTCATCACCTTCTGAATAAAGAATTTCTTCCTAACATCCAGCCTAAATCTCCCCTCTTGCAGTTTAAAGACATTCCCCCTTGTCCCATCACTATCTACCTGTGTAAAAAGTCAGCCCCCCTCCTGTTTGTAAGCTCCCTTCGAGTACTGGTAGGCCACAATGAGGTTTTCCTGGAGTCTTCTCCAAGCTGTACAAGCCCAGCTCCCTCAGTCTTTCTTCGCAGGAGAGGTACTCCAGCCCTCTGATCATCTTTGTGGCCCTCCTCTGGACCTACTTTGGATGAATCTAAATTGGAAATTCTGTCCCTGAGGATCTGCAATGGATGTCTTGAAAAATACAGTTATAACAGACGGTGTATACTGTAAGGCCGATTTTGATGTTAGCTGTTAAAGGAACTACATGACCACATGTATTTTATGCAAGATGTGTAGCAGACTTCATTTAAAATACATTGAGGACTCCCGGAGTCAATACAGTTTAAGTAAAGGGGAAAAAAATATATTTTTTGTACTCCGAAAAATTTGTGGTCTCAAATGTCAAAATTAATACATTACCATTTTTGAATCCAGTGTTTATTGAATTTTATTGTTACATTCAAAATTACGTATATAACAAAAATCCATAATTACATATTAACTTATATGTTTATTTATTCCAATAATTGCTGACAGCCAATATGAAATATCAGTGTTTCCTGTGAAGCAGAAAATCCAATTTCCTCTAGATTATAACAATTTTAAAGTATTTATGTGACTTGAGCATCAAAATTACCTTGAGGTTGTTCTCCTTTCAACTGCTAGTAATTGGCTATATGGCGTTCCTATCAACAGTGCTGATCATCTGCAACTTCTCAAGTTTCTTAGCAGAATTTAGTAGGAACTAGTGACTGTTTAAATTTTCATTCCTTTTTTGTAGTCTGTAACTAATGGATGTAGATTGCATTTGATTTTCTTAATTATTTAATGAGACCAGGAACCTTTCAGTCAACAGTCAGAAGCAGAACAGAAAACAAGAACTGGCATATTATTTGCTTTCCAAAAGAATCCACTGCATCTTGGGACCTTCTGCAGGATTTGTTGGTTTGCCTTTTATCTCTCTTTGATTATAAACAAAGTCTGATTTCAAAAGGAATTAAATAAAACTGGACTTTAATAAACATGAACAGTTGTCCTGATTTTAATGATTTCTAAGAGCATGTAGAATGCTTTGAAATAGTCAAGTGGAACTTAGTATGCATGCAAACATTTAAATCAGATTCAGTGGATTCCTTGTGTTTATGTACTACTTAGTTATCAGCTGACCTTTCTATTGTCAATGCATAATCCTTGTATTGAATGAATAAATATGTTTTGATTGTACTTAATTGTTAAATTAGTGACTCTCCACATTTACTCTGGCCTTTCTAACTTTTTCCAGAGGTGAAGATTCATAATTTTCTGACTTGACTATATAATAAGTAAAATGTGTATGAAAATGCCATTATTCTGTATTGCTTTTTTGGGAGTGAGGTATCTTCTGTACACCCTGAGGTCTCTGTTCTCCTTTATGTTAAACAGAGAGTGTTTTACTGTAGACCTGGAACCATGGAATGGTAGTTAAGAGCTTCTCAAAATAGCTCAGTTTATTCTTAGGAAATTCCAATGTCTATGACTTGTTCTGTCATTGTCTTTTCTGAGATTAATCAGGAGAAAAATAAGCAAGAACAACACACCTTTCTCCCCTTCTTTGTTAAATCAATTTGTATTTTCCTTGCTCAACATGGGGTCCAGAAAGTAATCCTCTTTCCTATTTTTAAGCCCAATTAACTTGTTTGAATTGACTTGAAAGTTCTAAGTAAGCATTCATGAAAGTCAATCCCATTTCGCTGTGTTGATACAAATAAAGTTCTTGTTTGCTTCACTGGCTACAACTATAGGCTGTGGATGGGTACAGCTGACCTTTGTCTGATTTTAACAGACTTTTTACTTGCTACTGATTATGGCCACTGCTAGTAAAGTTCAGAACATTTCTGGTGTCCAAATGGTAGGTTCTTCAGTCGTAAAATTATCTGTTTTCTGGGCAGTGAAATACCACTGTAAATTTGTTACAGAACTGATTGTAAAGTATGTTGAAAACTAAGTTATGCAGAAAGAGTGGGGAGGAGAGCTGGTTCACGTGGAAACAGTATTGTAGCACATTGCCCAAACAACCTACACCAGCTCCCTGCTTGAGGAAAGACAGATGGATAAAAAATGACGAGAACAAAAGGTAAGTGAAGAATCCAAAGACAAACAAAAATAACCATTTTATTGGGCTGTAAATGTATATGTCTTTTTTCCTTAGTTTGTGACAATCTCAATACTTGATCTCAACATCTGAAAGCTGTAGAAGGTATCATTGTAGATGGGAGTGCTATCTGCTGATATTATGACATTATTCAACATCATGGAATTTACTTGTTTGTAATTTACATTTCCATAAATTTACTTCTGCCAAAGGTAGAGAATCTATGTTTTCAAAAGTTACATAGAAATGTTCATGAATGAAGCAAAGTACCAGATATGATGTTCCACTTTTTTTTTTTATCAGTTTTATTCCATTTTGATACTTACTTAAATTCAGAATCAAAGCAAAAACATAAATATATGAAATTACCTGAAATAGGAGTCTTGCCCAGTCTTTTAATTGAAGTTGTCAAAGTAGGCAGGACTTGAGATCATCGTCAGCTGCTGTTTTATTAATATTCTAAAATTGCTAACCTTGTGACAAAGCACACACGAATACCTAACCACAGCCAGGGGATTGAGATGGAAGCGCAGTTGGGAGTTACGCAGGGCTGCCTGTGCCGTGTACCGCTGCATGGTTCACAAGCTGCACAAATTAAGTTTCAGACCACTCACAAAACCCTAGCATTTAGTCTGCTCCATGTAATATCATCAGAGAAATTGTTTCTTGCCTGTGTGCACTTACACTCAAGCAAAACACGCAATACAAAACATGTAATACATTGTGTGGTTACTGGAGAAAGGAAAAAGGAGAAGGCAGGTAAGTGAACTGTCATTCAAAGAGAGGCAGCAAGATCTGCCTCTTATTACTTTTGTTACTGATACTGTTAAATCTGCCAAGTTACTCCTATTCTTCGTGATCACTCAAGGGTGAGGGCACTTTACAATGAAGAGAGGAATTTGGACTGCATATTAACTACTGCATATTGATGTGCCTCTGATGTGTGCCTTTTCTATCTCCTGGTACTCTTCCTTTCTTGCAAACATTTCTCTACATATTTTTAATAGCAAGTTTTGGTGAAAGCACTGACACAGTTTGTTATTGCCCTGCTTCTGAAAAGCAATGTGCATAGCTTGGAGCAAAGTAATTTTTATTGCAGCCTGTTTAAGACGTTTAATTAATGTGAATCAAAATAAACAGAAAATATATGATGTTTTTTCTGTTTAGATGTGTGCTTGTACTATATCTTTGCTTACACTAAAATCATACTGAAAGACGACCTTGCAAAGGTAAATATGAAAAAAGCAGGGGTTACTTCTTATGGTTGTGATTTATTTATTTTTCTAATAAATATCCCATGTATAGAAAAGGAATAAGAGTCGCATTGTTTTTTTTTGTCGTTGTTGTTCATTACACAGTATGGGCACCAGCCATTTGGTCTTGACTGAAATAGGTTCCTTTCAATGAGAGGGGCATGGTGCTTTGTATTTGGTGTGCTGCTGAGGCAAGGTCTGTGCAGTGCTCCCAGGTGCAGCACGGCTGGGAAATGAGAACCAAGTAGAACTGGGAGCATGGCACTGCTGGTGGCAGCTTAACCCGGGAGCGGTTCTCTACTGCCACATGTGGATCACATCTGGTGCCTTAACTGGAGCAGGTGTCTGTGGGGTAAGTAAACCTGAGAGAAATTGGCTTTGTTTTTTTCCCTTTGTGAGCCTTCTAGATGCTCCCATCTTGGGCTATGTAGTGTTTCAGTTACCACTGTTTTGTAATGTCACTGTATTATAATAATGTATGAGTACTTTGTTCTTCCTCCATGTTCATTCTTGTTGTATCGGGGACAGAGCTGATGCATTGTACTCAGTATTACACGTGAACGTATACGTGTTTTCATGGTAGCATAATGCTTTTCTTACAGAATTGTTTAATTCATTTGTATAATGAATGAATAGTTCTGCTGTATTATCTTTTTTTTCATGCTAAAGATCAATGCTGATTTAAAATATCCTTTGTTAGCCAGTTTTCTTGTGTGATTACCTCTGTTACCAGTGATGCTGTTTGAGACCATACTGTAGGTGAGACTTGAGTAGCTGCAATGTTTTGTCATCTAATCTGTATCACCAACATTGAGACTGAGAGTGGACCATTGTGTATGTATGTTTGCTGGTGACTTCCATAGCGAGGAGTGGTTTGCTGTGGTTTCAGTGACTTGGTGCCATAGGAAGCCACAGATGCACCGAATAGCACCTGCGCTGCTCTTGGTTGAGCCTGAGCAACTGGACCAGCCTGCAGTGTGACAAAGTTTGCTAATCTGGATAACCATTATCTTTGTGGGATCATTTCAGAATATACCCACTGTTTCCATCTGTGCCTTCCCTCAGCTAAACTTACCATGTCAAGTGAGAGCAGATCAGTCTCACTCTTAAAAGCACTGGTGCTTTCTCTACCTTGCACTTGAAAGCTCTGTGTATTTCCCAACAAACCAAAGGCAGACTTTTTCCTGGCCTTGCTGGAACAGTTTTCAGACAGTGAAGAATCATTCCCTTGAGAAAGATCTCATTTCACGGCTGAGAGAAATGCTTCTGAAAGTTACACCATCTGTAAAAATGTTCATACCTTAAGGTCTCCAGAATAAAGAGTTAGAACTTCTTAACTTTGTAGGAATAACAGAGGATATACTATTTTATGTTTGTCTTGATTTTTTTTTCATTTTTATTTTAATCAACAGTGAATGTTCAGAATGAGCTTGTCTTTTTGGAACATAGCTATGGAAATTAGGGATGCAAAGCATACAAAGGCAAATATCTGTAACCTCACTTGTCATGTATGCACTCAAACAGGTTATACGTCAAGTGCTCTGTTAACCATGTTTTCTGTTGCCTATCTCCCACAGCTGTATGGGTTCAAAGATGGATTTCATCATTTTACTTCTCTAATTCTTACAAGATTGTATTCTTTTGTAATTCTTACAGAATTCTCTTTAAAAAAAAAAAAAGAGAGAGAGAGAAGAAGGGAGAGAAGTCTTGATAGAATTGTTGAGGCAGATTTGTGCATGCCAAAGGTGAAAAATTGTAAAAATGTTTGCATAGTTTCTTATACTAATTTGGGCATAATTGAGGTTTTCTGAAACTGGTTTCATGTTTGTTTGTTTTTTAAATTTTCTGATAATTTTGCATGAATACATCAATATAAGATGCTATAGGAAGTGTCTGAAGCTTTCTCACAGTCCTCCTTAGTTACACCAGCTACTGGGGCAGCTGCTCCTGGTTAATGCAAGAATTGGCTGCATGGCGTACTGCAATTGCATGACAGAGGCTGGATATCTGAAATTGCCATTTAGGAAAAGTAAGGATGTGAGTTATTAAGAGTCTGAAGTAAAACAGTAGTTTTTTTTTTCTTTATATAGAAAAGTTCATCTGTGCATTTAACTGTTTTTTTAAATCTGGGTGGTTTTTTTTTTTTTTTTGGTGAAAGGAACTTTTGTTTGGTAGACATTTCGTTTTGCTTAGCAGATGGACTGCATATTTAAAGTGCAGCTGTTCTAATTGTCAATTTCCTGAATAAACAGTTAGTATCTGCTCTTATGTAAGAAATAAAAACATAAAAAGTTGTTTCTTTCCCCCCTAAACTTCTGCAGGCTGATCTAAGAAGTGCATACATGATTTAAGGCTGCATTCAGGGCTATGCTGAACATCTAATGGATTTCCGTCTCTCTCTTTATATTTAAACAGATCTACTTTGTAGAAGAAGCAGCAATAGTATGAATACTGTATCAAAGCATTTGTGTGAAGTGCTAAAAGGCATATCCTCTCCTGAGGTACACACTTTCACATATTTCCTATGCAACCTTTAGACGGTAGTCTTACTGGGTATTGTTATAGACTTTTGGTTTGAAAGCCATCTTGATAGTGAATGTAAAGGATTTCCTTTCAGTCTCATAAATACACTGGAGTTGCAGCTTGCTAGATAGGAAATTTTGTCTTGACCTGGGAAGTGGGATGCATTTAGAAAATAAATCTGATTTTGTTCTCCAGTGCAGTTAACATCTGTCTGCATTAACGTGTTCAAATGAATAGTGATACAATTTTTATTTTTAAGTGTTATGATTAACATTTTCAAATCAAGCAGGATTGCTGGTTGTGGGGACTATAATAGTATATAATCACTACTCTTTATTTGCTATGTCTGTGAAAAAGAGTTTTTGGATGAAATATAAGGTAAATATTAGCTAAAAAAAATGTGATATGATTAGAATAAATAAAAAACTCTAATACAAAAAACATTACAATTAGTGTCATGTTTAGTAACTTAGTGTCAACAGTAAGTTATTTAATGTTTTTCAGAAATTGGAGTGAGCATCATGAAGCATATATGTAGCCATCAAAATAGAAAATTGGGATAGAAGGAATGGAGGAAAAGTTCTTATACATAGGCATACTTCATAAGGAATTTAATAATATTGTATTTGCTTTCTGGTATATAAACACATAAGCCAATGTACTGTTGAACATTATTGAAAATAAAATAAGGATTCTAGTCAATAGAAAAGGTTTGTGACCTTTCTGCTTTGGGAAGGGAAAGAAAAGACTTCTCATTAAAATGTGCTATTTGA
Organism: Penelope pileata; assembly: GCA_013396635.1. Taxonomy (NCBI): domain Eukaryota; kingdom Metazoa; phylum Chordata; class Aves; order Galliformes; family Cracidae; genus Penelope; species Penelope pileata. The sequence continues at coordinate 101,048 of WBMW01004105.1, read as the reverse complement.
TAACAAAAATGTTAGGCCACATTGAGACTGGAAAAGGCAGGTGAAATTATATATATGGATCTGTTCAACTGAGCCTTCACTTTACACTATTGCATCCACCTAGATGAAGCGTGGGAGATGATACTCTGTGTTGTTTAGGAGCCCAGTAAACCAACTAAGTACATCATTCAAGCCAAAGTAAAACATCTTTGGGGTTACATCTCACACACAAAAAAATCACCCTGCAGAAATTAAGAACTAATAATGATTTTTTTTTTAATATTTAGAACATATATTTTATCCTAAAGGAATGCTTATTTTGAATTTTTTTAAAAATGTGAGATTTTGGTTTTGTTATGAAACCTTTTTCATAATTTTCTCTTCCCTCTAAGGCAAACTATTAGGAATGGAAATTGCTAAGTTTTGAACAGCTAAGTTTCCAAGTCTTATTTTTCATAGTAAAAGTTGTGCTATTTTTTTTATGTGTTTAACATAGTTTCATGCTTTTTGGTACATGAAGTTCTGGAGAGGGTTGCAGAGGAGAGAGCAACTGTGATCAGTAGTGTCATCTGTTTGTCTTGTGCATATCCTTTTCTTACTTCAAGGTCCGATGGATTTTCAGCAGTCTCGTATACAAGATGTTTTAAAATGTCATGCAGATCATTTTTAACATATTTCAAACTGCACATTCAATTAAAATTAAACTGAAGCAATGAAGTCACAGCTGCTCTGCTGCCTGAAATAAAACCTAGAAAATTACTGAGCTAGACTTGCTCACATTTGGGGGATGCATGTATAAACAAAAGAATCATATCAGTTGTTTCTGAATGTTTGTATGTCTTTTGTTCATCTGCAGCCCACAGTGAATACTAATCTTGAAAACAATAATTCATGTGTTTCAAATACATGCTTTGTAGTTGCAGGGTTTAGAATTTTTGAAGAGAAGGAATAAACTTGTCAGCTAGATGTACTTCCAAGTTCATGATTTCCATTAAACTGACACGATGCATATAAATTAATCTATTTAAAGAGATTAAAAATAAACGAGAGGATATTTTCATGTGTCCAAGCAAAACTGGATTCTAGTTATCCATTTCAAAAGTGACCAATGCCTGAATCATTAAATGCTGTTTACATGGCAATTGATGATATTATACACAGAGCTATTCAGAGATATTGAAGCATTTAAAATTTATTGATGTCTTGACATAACTGGGATATTAGAAGCTCTTATGCCTTGTTTATTTGCTGTGGGCTGTTCGATAAAACTGTTGTGCTTTCGGGATATTATTTTAGCTATTTACGTTGAATAATGAAGCTATAATAGTGTAGACGGGAATGGGTATAAATAAATAAATAAATAAAAATGAAGAAATACTATCCAGTTCACAGATTCTGCATATAACATCAATTTTATTCTTATTCTTATTATTATTTTAGCTTCGGTTTTTGTTTTTGCCATGTGCTGTGTTCCTGTAGTCAGACCACAAGGTTTTTTTGCTGAGGAAAAGAGTAGTCCCCTGGAAAATCACTCTTCTTCCTCCCACTCCCTGTGCAACAAAACAATCTGACAAAATTTTGATATCCTCAGTGTGGCACCAGTAACACGGGGGACAAAGCTGACAAAAGAGTAAGCTTTAGGATTTGATGTAGCAATCAACATGGAAAGAGTAAATCTTAGTAGACAGAAGGAAGAACAGAGACATTCGGGATTTTGAACTCAGATGCAAAATGGCAAAGAAAATAAATCTGAAAGTGGGTAGAAGAAATGATGCCATATTTTAGGAATTTTAACTTCAGAACATGGACAGAAGTTTTCATATACTACATTTTTTATATATCAAGAATGTAAATACAGGAATCCAGATCTGTTCCATGTTACACAACGGCTGCTTTGAAAGAAATTCATATTATTTTATTATATTGGCCCACGATGTCAGAGGCAGATGTTGATGATACGGCAGTAGAGGTTGAACTTTCCCACCAATCTACCATTCCATGTCATTGCCGTGTGACAGATTGCAGCAGAGGGACAGTCTGACTCAATGGCATCTGACTTGGAAGTGCAGATGAAGCAACGGTGTGGAGTATAATTCCTCTGTGTGGAAAAACTTGCACCCATTCTCATTCATTGGCGCTTGCCGAACGTTTCTGGAGACCAAGCAGTGGATGTGAGCATGCTGAGGGATGGTGGTGCATTTCAGCAGTGGCAACAGTGACATGAAAGGCAAGCCAATTGGTGTAGATGGGCGTAGCATGGATATTCTTGTTCATTGCTGATGAAAATGCACAGCTAATGATGGTGAATATGTTGAAAAATAGTGTTTTGTAGCTAAGAGTTTGCTCTATCAAGTAGTGTTATTGTGCTCTTTGTACCTGTTACAGTTTCCGTGGAAATAGATGGGAGGCATTACTTTCAGAATGAACAACATACTTTCTTGTATTTTTGTCAGTGGACTGTTAGAAGATACTAAGAATGAAAAGTGGCTTGTCAGCTCACCATGCAAGGAAAAATGCAATGATTGTGATAATGCAAACACCTCACTTTTTTGTTACTCTAGTGTTTACAGGTGTAGTGAATTATTCAGTGCGAGTTAACCTCCCCCACTGTGCACTTAGTTGAAACCTGTCAGTTGCATCACTGGGCATCAGCAGTCAATTTTTCACACTGAAATTGATTGAAACACATTGACACCTGTGCACCTTGATTTTTTTTTTTTTTAAATACTGAATTTGTGGATAAATAACTTGCGGAGTAAAAGGTGGTTCTCAGTAACACTCAACTACGGGCTTGACAATTAATTTTGACATCCCTGGGGTATGTGCTAATGTTTTTCATCCTAAGTCATTGTACTAAAGTTCTGTGTCACCAGCATGTTTTTGGCACACTGCTATATTTCGTGTGGCTTGCAGGAGCCAGTGTGTACCTAATTGATAAGACCCTGTATCTACTGACTCTACTTGCTGTGGATATTTATGTGAAGGATGTAACACAGAAATCGTATTAAAATACAGTGCTTCACACTGTGGAAACAAAAACTTTGCTTTGGGATCAGGTCTGTGTGGTGAGGAGGGCTTCATGTGTACAGAAGCAAAGAGCCTGCAGCAGTTTTGACTCATTCCTTCCTAGTGCCGCAACAGATGAAATACTGTTGCTAGTTTGGATATTCAACTCCTACCTCTGTGGGCATAGGACGCATTAGAGCACTGTCACTTCTTCCTGTCCAGAGCTCTCAGCCTAAGCTGACCAGGTCTCAGTTTGGGATGCCAAAGTGCAGCACTGATGAGCCTCTAGCCAGGAGGAACCTGAGCTGCATTTGTAGAACACTGTCTGGTTTTGGCTGCTGTTCGTCATCGTCTTTGTTCTTGCTGTGGAAATGCTTTCAGTTGCAGATGTCTCTTATTCTCATCATGTTCTCATCTCCCTGACTCACTTGTTTGAATGAAAATTGTTTCATTTGCCATCTTTCAAAGAGCATACATTTTTAAGTTCCATTTATAGAGATGTCATTTTTTGATTTCATCTTTCCTTTTCACCAAAACATCTGATACTCCTAGTACATCTATATCCAGTTCAAAGATAGAGTAAAAGTGGCAACTATTTGGTTTCCCTTTGTCTTTTGTTAGACAACAAAGTTTATTGTTAGACTTTTGGACTTATTTTCTACCAATTCTCATACTACATAGAATGTGAGCACAGATTTATTTATTCATTTTTTTCCCACATAAAACATCTCTCCAAGCTGATTGAATTTTGTAGGAGGGATTTTTAAATATTTTAAAGACCATTCTTATGTATTGCTATGACCTGTTGGAGTATATACTCCTCTTGGAGATGTGTCTGTACTACTTTGACCTGTAACTTTTCATGGAGAGCTGGTTGTCTTCTGCTGGCAAATATTTTGCATCCTTTTTGTTTTCCTGGTACTGATAACAAACTTCTGTTTCTGTTATTACTAGGAAATAATTCAATGTTGTTAGTTTGTTACTGTTTATTTGACATCATCTTTTTCCTGTGTCCTTTTACATATTTTTCAGGCAATGTGCTAATTGTTTTGACAGACTTTGATGTTTTAGTCACTGTGTGGTTTGTTACTGCAACATAAACATTATTTACCTTTTGGAACTTATGGTGCTCTTTCAGTGCTCATATGTATACGTGTCTTAGAATCTGTCCTGGTCAGGACCTATATGTTCATATACATTAAAGGTTTTGAATTTACTATGCTTCCAGTATCCATTCAGCACTTGCAGAGGTTTCTGAGCAGCCTATTTTATCATTTATAACTCTGATCTGATAATGATTTAACCTGGATGAGGCTCCTAGCCTCTAAACTTTGGAAGACAGCTTGTGCCTACATTTTATGCTAAATTAAGCGCCTTTTCACAATTAACACGGCACAACATTCGTGTTGCTGTTACACAACATGAAATGCTTGAAGAATTTTGCTTCACTTGAGTTGACTTTACTCAAATAAATGTGCTTAAGCTGTGCACACTACATTCTGCCTTCACCACACTTACTCATCTTTTCATTTTGTGTCCGGTGGCTGCTGGATACCCCTTCTTCCAAAACTTGTGTCCAATTTTGCTGTGCAATGGTTTCACTGCTGCTTTGTGTAATATTTTTGTCTTTTGTTTTTCTACTGATTTTGACTTCGGCTTCTTTATAGTCTTCTGAAATTGCTTTGTTCCATTGTTGGCTTCCAGTAATTTGTCTTACCAGGTTTTAAACTGCTTTCTTAAATATGTTTCATCTGCTCTGCACTAAAACCTCTCTATTACCACAAATTGAAGTCTGAAAATGTTTTTCAGTCATCATTTCTCAGGCGTTAGTAGCATACCAAAATTAAACATGGCTTTTTTGGGGGATGGAAGAAAGAAAGAGACACTGTTTTATTTTGTCATTAGTTGACTTTTGTGTACGTAATTTCAGCCACTGCTGCTGTTATTTCAGACTTCCGGCAGTTTACTATGTGTGACTAAGTCCCAGAAGTAGTAAGTACAATTTTAATGTTTTTTTTTTCCTTTTTATTTTTTCTCTGTTTGATAAGCTAATCAGGCACCATTATTTAAGAATGTGTCTCCTACAGGTCTCTTTGCACTTGCAGCAAAACTTTATAGAATGTACAGGAAGGAATAAGGAAGAACAGATTATTTTTCCTCTATTTTCTGGCCTAAAAAAAGATCTCTGTCAAATCATAACTGACCTTAACAAATGTACAACAACAATAAACAAACAAACATAATAAACAAAAGTGACCACTTTTGGACATGTATTAAGATGAACTTTATATAACTTCTCATATAGCTGAATTGCAAATTTTAATAATCTCATTGTTTGCATTGTTACAATTGAATATATTGCTACTTACTGTGAGAGTCGAGATTGTTGTAATGGACAAATTAAGGTGTTATTTGCTATTAGTGCACATGTTCTTAAACAAGATGGGAATGAAAGTATAATATTAGAGTTCCATTTTAATGGTCTAAATTTTAGATCAATGCCTGGGAATGTATGAATTTCGTTTAGAGGTAAACTCTGAAATATACACTCGAGCTGCAGTATTTAGCATCTAAAGCCTATCTTTGTAAAAGTTTACATTTAGTTGAAACTGCAGTGAAGATGAATTCTGCAAACAAGTGCCACCTGGGGAATTCTACAGATGTTTTCTCCCCACTTAATTTCAACAATCAGCCATTTTGCTTGCACCTTTTTTGAAATACTTTTGAATGTCTGTGCGTTGATGAAATGAGGAAATATACAGAATTATGTGATGTGGAGAGAGTACATAAAACTTTTCAATTTATAAAAATGAAGTTATTCAGTTTTCCAAATTCATTTATTTACTTAGATTCTGGAAGTGTGCCCATTCAGAAAAGTAAAAGTCATCCAAGTTTTTGCAAGGCATGAGGAGGAGGAGGGAATATGCACCTCTTGTGTTAATTTTGTTGAAGCCACTTGGCTGAATTCTTTGCCTTTGCAAAATGTTTTTAGTACTCTGCTCTCCCTTCCCCTCCCGTTATTTCTGACCCATTTCTAGTATCTATCCATATGACAGCAAATTTTAGTGTTTACTTCAGAAAGTCTTTAGGAAAAAGAACCAATTACTGACACAGCTGTTATTTGATAATACCTCCTGCGCTGTCTTGAGTGATATTATGATTCAATTTCAATGCATATTATATGTGAACTGGTGATTGCAAGAAATGTAATTTCCTTTCGATTTGTGAGCATAAAAGTATGCATTTTTTGTTATAGCCTTTCACACTGTTCTTTATAGATGCAATAATTTTTCTAAATTTTAGTTAGCAATGCTTGGTTAGATGTGGACTTCCATTTTCAAAATAGCTTGGAAATTTGAATGGCTATGATTAGGCAGTCTGCAAAGTGACTGCTGGTGCATTTTGTCAGTGGAGCACCTCGAGGGAGGTATCACCCAGGCTCTCACTGAAGTACATTACCACAAGTCAAGCTTGTCAAGGATTATTACGTTTGAACATGTTACTACTTACTGGGAGAGAGTCCAAGATGATGAAAATCATAATGAACATATTATTTGTTAATAGCTGTCATGTTTTTAAATGAAAGAAAAAAGAGGAGACATTAAAGTAAGTTCCATTTTAAATTCACACTAATTTAAAGTTAGCACATGGTCTTTTATGTCTATATTGTGTCAGTGTGCAAATGGCTAAGAGTATATAATGACATATTTTTCTTATCAGCCCTTCCTTGTGGGGAAAATATCAGATGTATCTCACTGAAGTCTAAAATATTTGATATTCTACAATGGAGATTAACAACACTTTCCTGTAAAAGTTAATCCATATCCCAAAATTCATCTTCATATTCTGGACCCAACTTTAAAAAAAAATATTAGCGCTTCTAATGATTTCTGAGGGAGTCTTATATTAGGTATTATAATTTGTAATAATTAGTTGAATTATTTAAAAACTATGTTTTTCATCTCTATTGAATGGTTCATATTTGTTAATACTTACCACCTCTTGAAAAATTGCCATTTTCCCACTTCTTTCCTTCCTAGATTTTTAATAGTGTGTAAGCTGTGTTCTTTCAAAGTATTTGAGTGTGTGAGAAATATCTTGTTTTTAAATTGACTTGCTATGTGTAAATAGGTGTTTGATTTTCACTGATTTGTGAGCAAAATGCGACCTCAAGTTATCTTTGGTTTTCATTTGCATGCTTGTTTCCAAACGAAAACAACTTGAAGCAGTTCAGACAACTGTCGTTGACATTTCACATACTTATCTTGAAGATTTAATTTAAAAATACAAAGAAGTGGTTTAGAAATTGTCTGTAAGAACTACTCATGCACCACAAGCTAATTTTATGTGCAGAGAACACTGTAGTGCAGCCACTTAAATAATATTAGCCTGTTACTAAAGTATGGCGATCTGCAATTGAGATTTAAGTAAGTGTGATAACCTTTTCTGCTAATAGCTATTCTTTCATTTCTGATGTAATATGTTGACACAAAATACACGTGAAGCTGTTTAGTAGAAAACTGACCTAGGCCTCATGGCATGAGGACTGTCAGAAGTGGCTGCAGTGAGCTCACATCAAGACAGTCTGCCAGTGCTCTGGAAGAGGCTGTCTCCTGGCTTTTCAGCAATCAGGTGATCCCATCATCCATGCAATGAAAATAGCATCCCTTATTAACTGCAGGCATCCCAAACAGGAGGTCACAGTCCTCATGCTTAGTGAGGCATCCTCCAGCTATTCATTTTAGTTGTAGTCAAAATAACCGTAGCTTAAAATGCCACAGACATTGTAGTTTCTGTTTACTGGTTAAAAGAGCTGTTGCATTAGTTCTGCTTACAGACTTTTAAGCAAAAGCTGCTGCTTTTGCTTTACCAGTTGTGATTTCTCTGTGTACATGAGAACTCAAAAAATCCAGTTGTCCTGCTTAATTAAAAAAAAAAAAAAATCCTGCTTAAACTGCCAGATCTACACATGCTTTATATTTTGATGAAATTCAGGTATTAGCAGCCTCCCCATTGAACGTCCTAAACTGTATCTCCAGGCAAAATTTCTTATTTCTGTTGCCAGAACAGCTGTGGAAAAGATTAATCAATTGCTCTTGGTTAAAATAAAACAAATAATTAATAAAGCAGTCCATCATCAGGTAGGTAGCTGTCTCTGTTAGTCAAAATTAATGGCAGTATGAAGAAACTATATCTTGCATTTGCAGGAACATGTTGTCAGACGTCTTTGTGGGAAGATGGAAGTAGTGCTGCTAGGCGTACATACACTCTTGAGACAGTGACGCATTGAGGATGGAAATAAAATGGGAATAAATATTGTGTTCAGGATGAAAGTTGCTGCTGCAATTTGTCTCGAATTGGTGTGTGTCATATAAAGAAGTGACTTTGGGGAGGATTGACCTGCTAGGGCAGACCCGTCCAAGGTTGTGAGTGTGTTTTTAAATGTTTTAAATATGTTTTCCGTGAAGACAAAGGGTGTATTGCTAATCCTGTGAGACGTGCTGCCTTACAGAAGCCTGAGTGACATTCTGACACATCACTTATTAGAAGATCTTTTGTTTAACCAATCGATGAGATAAAAAAATGTATTGAGGTAATGAGGAAAATGATCATAGCTTCTCGAGGGGAAGTAATTAGAATTGTTTCTAGGGGAAAAGTACATACTATATATAAATATTTGACAGTTAAGGCAAACACGTCTTTTGTACCATTCAGAATGAATTACCTTTAGCGATATATGCTGCAGAGCAAGCTGATAGTCATACAAACAAAAAGAACTGTATGAATCACTGAAGGTAGGAGGGGAGACAGGGATACAGTTTCTAATATTTTACTATAGCTCCTTGTCTGCTGGTTGCTGCAGTGTAAGGGAGATGATATGCATCAAGTGATGCATGTCATGGAATTGCACATAAGTGTAACACCTTTGTGACAGTAACAGCAGTTACTGTTTTTATTTGCAATGAGACACATAGGAGGCCTTTTGCAAAATCTGTGTCCAGATCCCCATTTTTCTCAAACCCGATGTAACCTACAACGGGAATGATGTGTTTATCTAAATAGCTCAGACCATCTGAAAGTCCTTGATGCACCGTGGTAAATTAGGGCACAGCTGAGCAGTGAGTTCCTGTCTAGAGCAGCTCTGCGACCTCAGTGTTACAAAGATGGAATAAGTACAGAATTTGTGTCTTGCTATCTTCTTCAGGAAACCAAATTTATTCTTCTTCCCCAAGGACTTTGTAGTGATTGCAGAAGATGACTGGAAGGAGACGCTTATGGCTTAGTGAGTTGTCAGAGGAATTGCTTTCTGTCTCTTGCGAATTTTGTTGTACTTGAAGGAGCAAATATACTTTTCAATTGGTTAACCAAGATAATAAGTTTTTCACAGGGTAAACATGTCAACATTTTATAGCTCTGTGTGCACTTGTAATGCCATGCAAATAAATAGTTACCTGAGTTCAAGATCTGTGTAGCACATCTGGTGACAGACTTCCCATTGCTCCACGCAGAGAATCAGAAATTGCAGCATGTCACGTTCTTTCCAATAATTTTACAGTGAAATGTCTCTGTCAACATTTGGCTGCAGACATCTTGTTAAAATAATGCAGTAAAGCATAGCAATCATAAAACAAGAAAGCTTGATTAAAAAAAACAGGGAGGTTGGATAGCTGATGCACAGAATGATTTGCGTTCTAATGCAATAATTTTTTAGGTTGATACTTGAAATACATCCACAGTCCCTGTCTCGAATTTATTCCTATACTAAAAGTGCTCTGTTTTCAAATACTCTTATACCAGAAACCCTGGTAATACAGAGAAGGGGAAAAAGGCAGAAAAAGTAGATTGCTTTTCTGTGGAAATCCGCACATCATTTTCATGCAAATGTACCTTCTTTGTGCATATTTGATGAGTTATTTCACTCACAAAAGATTTTTCCATTAATTGTTGTATCTGCCACTTATAAAATCTGTTTGCTAAATTACAGTCAGCCTTCACAGCAAGCGTGCTGTCAGCCACTTCTTTCCCAAAAGATCTTTAATTGTTTTATCTGCTGCTTGGTAAATCTGCTTGCTAAATTATACCTTTCACTGAACTTGCACCAAAACCTTCTCAGGAAGCCATTAGTAGTTACTGACATATTATATTGAACAGCTTATGCGTCTTAGATTGTGTGAAGGTCTGAAAGACGGATGTACAAACAATGTATCAGCCAAAAAAACTGCACCAGAACCACGCCATGGGTGTGGGGGACATTGTAGTTGATCAGATACTGTTTTAGAGAAATGTGCTTAGTGATCCTTAAGAATGATAGTACATCGCTTTACATAAATTTGTATCAGTGCAGGTTTTTGCATCTTTGCTCATTCACCCTGTGTCTCACTGCTATTACTTTATGTTGTTAGGACTGCAATCTTACCTAAAAAATGCACTTGAGCAATGGTGAAGCTGACCTCATCACAGAGCCCAGATGCTGGATTCCCTGGTCCTGCCATAAGGCTGTTCTGTGTGTTAGCACCATTCATCTTGTCCCGAGGAGACAATTGGTAAATATCTGCTGTAAGTCTTTTGTCTTCTCACATTTTTCTAAACTGAACGCACTTGTAGCAAATAATAACTTTATGTGTAGTTAAAACTAAAGAATGCCAATGCTGTCTGCATTTCTCACTTCATTTATAACCTTGCACTGAAGTAGTGCAGTGCATTTAATTCTTTGTGGCATTAGAAAAGACAAACTGTTAGACCATCATTGCTGCAATAATTGTAACACAGTGCTGCAGAGGGCAGGTTTAAAAAGACCATCTTGCAAATGAGCACTAAGCTGACACGTCTCTTGCCTCCAGGGGGCTTCAATACATCAATGAAGAAAATATTCGTATATGTGTGTGTATAGATAGATGAAAGTGGCTGCATGTTAACACCAGGCACTGTTTAAATTTAAACAGGCATTACTTAGCTTCTCAGGTCAGCTCAAATAACTGTTAAATCCTTTTTTCATACTAATGGCAAGTGGAACATATCCTTCATGTAGCACCAGGAAACATCAACATATGTTGAGGAGGCAGAGATGAGTCATGGAACCAGAGGAAAGAAAATACAGTTCTGATGGTAACGCTGTAACCTTTTTTGTGTACTCATTACAGGCGTGTCTTAAGCTTTCATCTTGATGTCCAATTCAGTCCACACATCTAGACTACACAATATCCAATTCTAAAGCATTTTTGTTCTTCAGGAGAACTTGCAGTAGAATTAAGAATTGCCTGGGAGAGAAAAATAGTTGCTGTTTAATTAACCTAAAGGTGCAAGAAAAGGACACACATAAGGGATTATATGAAGTAAGGCAGCATCTGGAGTAATGGAGAGAACAAGGAGTAAGGCAGTCTTGGATCAGTAGAAGTTTTTCAGATATTTCTAAGATATTCTAGATATCTAGATTTCTAAGATTTCTAAGATATTGTCAAATATTTCTTATTTCTATATAAGATATATACAGTATGCATTTCATACTGTATAAATGTTACCGACTGAACCCACACTTCATTTTCAAAAAAATAAAATAATGCAAAAACAAGTAAAAATATCAACTGCCACAAACATGGAGTGTCAACTACTTTAACTACATGGAACACTAATTTCATCTCGCTTTTATGAATGCAATTAAATTGACTATTTCGCAGTAATGAATTTTCTTTTTCTATTATTATTGTGCAGTCTCTTATTCTTGGTGTTACCTGTAGCATACTGATTTTAAGGGCTTTGTTTTGATTTTTTTGTTTGTTTGTTTCTGGAATGTGCGAGAGATCTTCTGTGAATCTCTGTCTCCTGAGATTTTGCCGTTGGTTCTTCTGACTCCATTTTAGTTTCATCTCTGATGGACGTTGATAGTGTTAATTTTCTGCATCGGAGGCAGAGAGTGAGTTTCTTATCTGTTCTAAATTCGTGTAGTCCTAGGCCCAGGTTTATAATTATGTGTTTAGGCCCAGTTTGTGGCGTTGTGGCTCCACTGGAGTCAATGGAAGCCTTACATGAAATATTTTCGAAGCTACGATTTCTCAAAATAATTGCAGGTTTGGGATTAGGATTATCCCAGGACAGCTGAGGTGAGATTTCTGTAGCATGGAACTAATGTAAATATAACTAATCTTGCAAGTTAACAGTTAAACATCTTAATACCTTTTTCTTGTATCTGCAATTGATGGCTAACAAAGCAGGTGCTGTCCTTAGACAAGGCAAAATACAGGAAGAACTAAATCTCTTCCTTTTCCAAGAGGCACTGTCTGTAATATATAGGACATAAGAGATCTTAGACCTTCTGTTTTATTGTTTTTGTTAGTGTTATATAGATCAATTATATTGATAATATTGATTGAATAATCAATTATTATATAAATATATTGTATGAAGCATTGTAAAAATCAGGAACCTAAATAATTTCAGCATGTGTGATAAATGTGATACGAGTATCTGAACTTTTCAAGCCCTGCTAATGTCTTGTAACCTCTGTGATAGTATTGTTCTTTTGAATAAGGAAGATATTAGATACTGTTTTTAATATTTATTAAGTAATGCATGAAATTAAATTTCATGCTAAGAGACTTTAATTTTTCAGTCTCAGTCGACCACAAGCATTAGCATTTTAAACACAAAACAAGGTACTGAGACTAAACAAAATTTGAAATGAAAGGAAGCAGACCTGTTCTTTGCTTATGCATCAAAGGAATTTTTTTAGGGTATTAACATTTCCTTAAAGCAATAACAAAAACAAATATAAGAACTGTACATATTATGTTAATGTAGATTAAGAGGCTTTTACACACAGATCAGTTTTCACCTGTAATGATCTCCCTTTATCCCTTTTAATTTTTTGCCAGCTGTGCCAGTGAATAGAGATTTATGTTAGGATGGAAAAAAAACTGGTAGTGGTTAGACCGAAATTATTATTATTATTGTTATTATTATTATTATTTCCTAAAGAAAATTCCCTTCCCTTGTCATGTTCTTAAAGCCTAGTATCATTGTCTTTCCTGAATATGAATATGAAACCCTACAGATGGATCCCATTTTGGTTTTTGCTTTCCTTTCCTCCAAACACTTAATGCAGCACTCACTTCCAGGAATAGCTATCAGATAAGCACTTGTGCCTGACAGAGTACCAAATCACCAACTCAACAATTTTAATTACAGATGCAGCAATTTCAGTGATTTCCCTTTCCTGCCAAAACAGCATTGCTGTTGCTACCATGCTATGAATGGAAGTAGGCAGATGCTGTTAATGCTGATAACATTTGGCCCCTTTGGAAGTGAACTCATGCACCATTCTAAAAGATGGAGCAGCATAAAAGCATTATGTTACCTATATCAAGCTGAGAACAATTAACAAATAAAATAATTTTATTTATTTGTATGTCTTTTTACATAAACAAGCTTTGTTTATGGTTTATGTACATTTCACTGTGACACTGTGACTGCAAAATCATAGTAAAATTTATGCACAGCTCCTTCCAGATGGTTTTATTTAATCATCCTTCCAATTACTGTTTACATAAATAATTCAAACGTGAGTGGAGGGAAAAGGTGAGATTGTGTGATGTATGTAATTTCTTTGTACTGTAAAGAGTATGTTATTATCCTATATAGTGGTTTCAATTAAATATGAAGCAATTATGTTTTGTGTTATAGCCACTATTAAACCTTACTGGGGTGAACACGCAGTAGTTAAAACACTGATCTTGGAAGTTGCTCTCAGCTTTGAGTCTGTGGTATGACCTTGGGGAAGTTGCTGCTGTGTGTGAAGGAGTGCTTCACTCCTTAAGTAAAAGTATGCATCTTTCAAAATCTGAACATAGCTTTTACCAGAAAAACTGGCAAGACACTTAATATTTTTCTGTGACCTTCCCATTTCTCAGTGTTCTTGTGTCTTGTCAATAGCTAGGTAGTGTAGTGTCTGTTTGGTTTAAACCGTTAATCCACAAATTGTGACCAGAAATAAATGTGCTACCTTATGCTTGGAAAAACCAACAGTATGGTATCTATGTGCTTAGTATGCTCAACGTAAGCTAGTGTACCCTGCTCTCAGTGGTTATTAGTTTTGTTCAAAATGTAGCCAGAGAACAAGAAGAGTATTTATCCTTCAGATCATTTCTGAGTGGTTTCAACACTTAAGGTGCAACAGACCTTCATTTTTTTCTTTTATCCACATTTCCCGCTATCAGGAAAGAATAATCCAGGGGATGGCTCTGATCTTTGCTCTGTAGTCTGTTGATGTATTTTGTTTATTGTAAAATACATTTGAAGTCTTTAGAGTAGGCACTGAAATATACAGTCTCCTTTCACAGATGTATAATCAGGTTCTCTCTTTTCATGACCAGCCTACAAAACTCTGATTCTCCTCAGCAAATAACAAGTTCCACAGAAAAGTTAGAGAAGGTTCTTTTTCCAGCACAGAGTACAGATGGAAAATCAAGGCAGGCTTCTGCTGGTTGGGAGATGAAGGCTGAAACCAGGGGGAAGGAGCAAAGGAACTGACCCTTGGTCTCCCAGCATTGGCACAAGTGCACCAGGTTAGCTCACTCCCTCCTCCACATCTCTCCTTATTTTGTAGCCTCTCTTCTGTCAAGCATTTGTTGTTGTTGCTGTTGTTTTGTTTGGTTGTTCAAATTGAAAAAAAAAAAATCTGATCAGTAATGATTCTTTGTAAATTGGCTTAGTTAAGCTTTTAGTCGGTATAGTTGAGTTCCGAAGTAGTGAAGGGTGCAGGTACTTTGCTTGAATCAAAATACTATTTTTTGAAGGTAAACTTCAAAATGAAGTGAGTAACCTTATCTCACAGTCAAGGACTAATCTATTGGAAAATGTGATATATTCACATGGCATCATAGGAAGGATGTATTAAAGAGCAAGGAAGACTTTTTGCAATAATTGCTGCTGTACTTGTTCATATGCGGTTTTTTACTTAAGGGTTTTTTTCAGCATTTGTATTCAGTAGTGTGCAATAAACATGTGGTGTCACGCTTTTCCGTTTGAAAGGGAAGAATAAAATGAGATTGTGCTAAGAAAACTGAAGATTTTTGTACTGTTTTTAGCACTTGTGATCTCACAAGTTTCACAATATTTTCTGTTTTTCCAAAAATAATAGATTTTAAAGTCCTGTGCTTGCGTCAGCCATATACAAATATACATAAAATGAAAAAAAAAAATTAAATGTGTAAAAAAGCATCTGTATGAATGCCTTAAATTGTAGTATCCTAAAATGTAGTGGTTGCATAGCAATTTTCAGGGACAGACACTTGGGAAACATTCTTTAATCAAAGAATTTTGATTAGTCTAATCACACGTCTACAATGACTAAATTGATGTTAATTCTGGTGGTGGTGGTGTTTTTTAATTTGAAACCATAGGTTTCCTTATTAAGGAACACAAAAAAGTTAGTGGTGTTAATAACACTGTTGTGGCTACAGCATGAAATCTACAAAACAAAAAATGAGGGAAATATAAAATAGCAAAGCAATTCCAGAATATAAACATTATTTCAGACATTTGGCCAAAGACAAAATGTGTTTTCCATTGCTAGCAGATGCCTGAACAAATCTGTTCCTACTTTTATTTTCTATTGTAGGAGAAATGACTCTTTTTATAGACTAATCACTTATAGTTGTTTTGGAGTAAAAAGCATTTTCTGTATGTAGCTATTCAAATATAAGATGTTTTTGAGAGAAGTCTGTGTCAGCAAAATTATCTTAAATTGTAATTCTGTATGAATTACTGTTCATTAGGCAAGTTTGAAGTTACAGCTTAATACTGGGAACTTCGCCTCTGTTGTCAGCATCAGTGATGGACTTTGGGACTCTTGGAGCCCTGAGTTTGAGCACCATGACTTCAGTGATTATAACCTTTCAGCCAACCCTGAACTTGTGCAGGATTTGCTGCTCCAGCTGGATGCACATAAATCTGTGAGTCCCAATGAGATTAATCCCAGGGTACTCGTAGTGCTGGCCAATGTCATTGCAAGACTTCTCTCGATTATTTTTCAATGGCCTTAGGAATCTGGAGGGGTCTCAGTTAATTGGAAGCTGGCAAATATTGTCCCAATTTTCAAGAAGGGCAAAAAAGAAGACCCTGGTAATTACAGGCCTGTCAGTCTCCCTTTGTTGCCTGGCAAAATTATGGAGAAGATTATGCTGGGAGTTACTGAAAAACACGTGAAAAACAGTGCGGTCGCTGGTCACAGTCAACACAGGTTCATGAGAGGAAAGTCCTGTTTAACAAATTTCATTTCCTTTTATGACAAGTTACCACCTAGTTGACCAAGGGAATACAGTTGATATGCAATATTTCAACAAAACTTTCAGTAGTGTTTCTCATAATATCCTTATGGACAAAATCACCAGCATATAACTAGACAAAAACATAATACAATGGGTGTACAATTAGCAAAAGGGTCAACCTCAAAGGGTTGTCGTAAATGGGGTTACATCAGACTGGTGACCAGTCACAGTTCACCAGCGCTCCATTTTAGGGCTGGTTCTCTTTGAGTGTTTTTATAAATGACTTGGATGCAGGACTTTGTCACTTTGATACCAAGTACTTGGTTACAAATAAGATTAAAGAGAAACATTTAGTATTTAATATTCAGAGAAGCAGAGAGCTCTCTAACGTTTTATAAAGCAATTTCCCAATTCCATATATTGTACAAGAACAGTACTGTGCACAGACTGTGCTACCAGATACTGGAAATAGCTAGTAACAGTAAAGAAGTATGTTAGAATGGTGTTAAGATAATGCAGATCAGTAATTCTAAAGTAAAAAAACTAGCAAGTATGCCATAAAAATGACAACTCAATCTTATACTTAATGCCAAATGTGCCAAACTAAAAATGCACGTTTTACTAGTATAAATAGTTACAGTTCTTTTCAGTGGTTATGCCATTCAGTGCCTGTATGATTAACATCTTTCAAGAACTAAGATCTGTGCTCTCATGGGACATTTAACTAACTTATTTTAAACTTATTTTTAAGGAAATAATTTAGACTTTTCAGATTCTCCCTTCTCACCTCCTTGGACTTCTTTCCTGACAAGATGGAAGCATAATGGACACTCTTCACTTTGGACAGTCAAAGGGGAACAGAACCAGAGATCGAGCTAAAAGAAGCAACTGAATGCTATTTTTTGGCTCAATAAAAAGAGCTTTTATTTAGAAGTTAATAATACATACACGTTCATAGAAGATGCTTTCTATTAAAAACATAGTACATATTGTTGGGATCCTAATTAAAAAGTAACTTAAAATTCATATTTTTTATATTGACCAATAGAGGAGAGTGGAGGAGCACAGTGATGTGGCTGCAGTGCCTGTGACACTAGCAGGACAAGTCACAGTCTGGGGTTTGTTAGAAGGCTATAAAAGTGGCAGTGTCATGGCACTGCAGCCTAGGTCTTCAGTGAGTGCAGCATGCACCCCTTAAGGGCTGTGGCTCTGGTGATCTTCATCACCCTGGCTTTGCTGGGAATTATCCAGGAGCCTGAACTGGGATTTAACCATGTGGACGTTGTAAGAGACTGGAAAATATGTAAATATGTCTCAACACTGTTGGCAGAGAACCGCAAAAACCTTGTCACCACGACAGCTGAAGTAAGTTCCACCCATCAGAAGTCTACATCCTGTTGTCTTGGAGCCACATATGAGGAACCAGAATAAGTTGCATAACCTGAGTTCTCTGAGCATGCGCCCGGACCGAAGTCTGTGGAAGCACAATGTCTTATGGCTTGGACCATTCTAGAACCTTTGAGACCCCCCTTTGTGACAGTACTGAATATGTGCCCCACCACTGAGTGGGAGGCGGAGTTATGCAAAGCAGTTCCGAGACCTTATTGACTATGCAATAGGGCAACACTGTAAAAAGCAAGACAGCAGAGGGTGCGAGAGGAATGTTCCCCCCCACCAGACTTCAAAATGAATCAGACTGAGGGGATGCCACAGATCCGTGGTGATAGCTATTGCAACTAACTTTCTTTCTCTCTCTCCCTCTCTCTTTCCCTCTCTCTTTCTTTTCCCCATTCTTTCCCTCCTTTTGAACTTGTTGTTTGGCAAATAAAGTGGTTTGGCATTTGACTCTGTTTTGAGTCTTAATTCTGTTTCTGAGAACAAGAGCAAAGGTCACGATAAAATATCCAATTGAACATCACTCAGGAGTTAAAATCAGCCACACTCAGGTCCTCTAAAATCTGAGGACAAACTGGAACACAAGGGGATTTAACTTCTACCAAATTCCCAATCTGACATTGGATCATGATATTTTTAACTGGCATCACGAACAGGATTCTCGGAGAGCAGAAAGTGCCTAATTAAGGTGTGACCTCCTGAGAGTGAAAAGGGGAAAAGTGGATAGTACTGAGGTGAGACCCTCTCAGGACAACATAGCCCCTTTGTGTTAGAAAAGATGGCTACCCAGAAGGCAGCCGATGCCCATGATTATGTCTCCTTACTTGTTGAAGGGATAGATAAACTATATGACCTTTTGGAGGCACACCAATCTCGCCCCTCATTCCAGGGGCAAGATTGGGCAAAAAACCATTGGTTTCAACCACAGAGTGTAGTGGACAGGATAAGGGTGTTGCATTTCCACGAGCAACTGGGGAAAATACAGTGCAGTGTACAATCAGTACAATACAGTGCATGATCTTAGGGCTCTCCAAGGACACTCCTGCCACACCTTCAAGCCACAGCTGCAGCTGGTCACTGAGGTGGCTTACATCTACGAAGAATGGAGTGCGCACAAAGACAACATCCTCTACCACCTGCTTGTGCCCCTGCGGCCTCCCCCTGGGTATGCCTTCCACCTGGAGCTGGGCAACACGGAGGAGATGCCAGTGAGGAAATCTTGCGTGTGCATGGAGCTGATGTGCACCTGCATGATGGAGTGGCTGCTGGGGGACATGCTCTGCTTTTTCCACCATGCTCAGTATGAGCTGAGAGGGAAACAAGAGCCCAGCCTCCTAGACACCTTCTTCAAGGCCTCCTCCCTACATGTTGACAAAACTACCCACTGGCTCCAGAACCAGGTAAAAGCGGCTTGGAAGTGCCTGCCTCTGTCACATAACTGCTGCCTGATGGTGCTGCCCTCCCACCGGTCCTGCAAGATCAAGCTGAGCAGCGCCTCCAGGAGCACCTTCACCATTGAGATGATGCTTGGGGTGCAGGTCAGTGGCTTGGACACCTTTCTGAGCAATGAGGAGGCTGAAGACAGCTTCAGCAACAGCACAGCATGGCCAGAAAACTGAGCAGAGATGCAGTTCGTTGGGGCAGATGGCCAGGCTCAGCACTGCCAGCTGGGCGAGGAGAGGGATTGTCCCACTCTGCGCTGGTGTGGCCTCACCTCAAGCACTGCGTGCAGCTTTGGGTGCCACAATATAGGAAGGGCATATAAGAAGAGTATCTAAAGGGAGGCATGAAGGATTGTGAAACATCTGGAGGGCAAGATGCATGAGAAGCAGCTGAGGTAACTCAGCTTGTTCAGCCCAGGGGAGAGGAGACTGAGGCGGGGCCTCCTGGCAGCTTACAGTTTCCTCACAAGAGGAGCCGAGGGGCAGGCACTTATCTCTCTGGTAACAGCAATAAAACCAAATGATGTACATGTATAAATGTATAGATGATATTAAATAAATCAGGCATATGTGGCATTTAGTATGGTCAATTTCATATCACAATTGCTTTCTTGTTTTTTTTTTTAAATAAAATTTAAAATATTTCTAGAAAATGTGGCATATAACATGTTTGAAAAAAATGTTGAAGCATTGTGTTAGGACTTCATGTTACATCTGTGCATTTTGCATAGCACCTTAATGTAACTGAAGTTCAGATATCCCATAATCTATGGTTTCTAAGTATGGAGTACCTCAGTTATAGTCTAAGCACTGTGTCTCCCTCATGAAGCACTGAACCACCACCCAAAGTGGACTTCTTACATCGAAGAGATATAACATAATGGTCTGCCCAATAGAGAAGATGGGAAGCATGAGTTGCAGCTGTGGAATTCATTAGCATTCAGCTGACCTAAATGAAATAAGTGGTTTTGATTATTTCAAATGGAAAGAACTCCTCAACAAAAATGAGTGAATTTTAGTTGAGAAATACTCTCCATGGGTAAGCATTGCTGGGTTAGCAGTTTACCTTTATGCTTTCCTATTTTTTCTCAAGTGGGCTTAGATGTTGGCTTCCAAACAGTTTGAATCTGAAAGTGTAATCTTGCTCTTCTTTTCTTCTCCTGCTTATTTATAGCATCCTATAGCATTTAGATCAATTATGTTTGTCCTTCCTCTGTTCAAATATATATTTTTTTGTTTTTAAGTATTTTTAATGTTTTGTTATCTTGCTTTTTTGATTTGATATCTATATATATTTTAGGTATTTAAACAACTGAAAATACATTGTGTTTTTCCAAAAAACTTGATCTTATCTAAATCCCTGAGTTCACAGAATCTTTGAGTATTTTGTGGTCTTAATTATATCCATTTGTAAAATTTTGAATTTCTGGCATGAGATTTCTTTGTAAATAAACAGATATGTATCTTATGCTTCTTTTAAATGATTACTCTTAAAGGTTTGTGAGGCATACAGGCTTTTTGGCTTTGGAGTGGTTTTTTTATGGTTTTTGGTTTTAGTTAGATTTTATAATACTGAATATTCTAGTTAGATGCAGCACAGAAAAAATGTTGATACTATTTCAAATCAGAAAAAAATTGAGCTGGAAATACTTAGGCAAGTACTTGCTTTTGCTAACACGAGCAGATCCAGAGATAAGCTGTTACACCTTCACTGTGCAAGTGGCTGAAATTCAAAATTGTTTGGATTGCAACATACTGTGTGGTTTATGCACCATCAACATCTTGCCTCCTCCCAGAAATACAAAGACTGACAACTGGATTTCATCCCATCTCTGCTATTTACTACTGCATTTTTATTTTTCAAGATAAGTACAAAAAGTCATAATTACTGCATTCTGCACTCTGCTGTCTTTTCTCATGCCTTCTAGTTCTTAGCAATCACAGATAGGACATTACTCAGCTTTAGATGGCAAAAAAACTGTCAGTACATGGCACAGTCATGTGAGAGAATGAGTAAGAGGATTTATATGCTTGGTTAGAGGTATGGGAGTGCAGCTCTCGTAATCTGGATTGCAAATGAGCAGAGCTGTGATTGCAGAGACAGAGAGGTGGTTCCACAGAGCCCTTGAGGTAGGCAGTATTTACTAGCACAAGTGCAGTACCACACAAGTATTGTTAGATTCCTTCCAAGGCCTTCTCAGCAATACAACCACTTCTAGCTTCACTACAGCTCTGAGCTTGTTTGAGCTTCTTCCTTAGACTGACATCCAAACACTTTATAAACTTTTTGTAGTATAAATTGTTAATGGTAATATTAGAACAAAAACAACAACAAATGCTATCTTGTTAATGATAATGTTAGAACAAAAAAAATCCTCTCAAGCACTTTAAATGGATGTTTTTTTAATCTTGTCTGGCTCAATAGTAGGGCAGCCAGTGTGGGATTCGTTACATAAATTCCTAAGCCTGAGTTAGTGCCTTAGTGTCTGTGGATGTCTTTTTAGTACCAATGAGGAGGAGGAAAAACCTCCTAGCAGACTAGCATATTGTCAGCACCCCCTCATCTGTACAAACTGGCTCACTCCTACTATCACTGCATAAGGCAATGCACACAAACTGAATTTAGCAGGGTTGGTATGGTGGCAAATGGTACTGTAGACTGGAGATTTTTATGACAGCATGGCAAAAGCTAGGACAAAACTATTCAAGTAGTTTCAGACAGAGCCAAAGCAACCAAGTGCAAATAAGATGAAATTGCTTAAGTAGGCATACTAAATGGCAGACTTGTAGAGCTATTTCTTGATGCCATATGCTAGAGAGCTTGCACTAGTTCAGATGTTATTAGGATGACTGACCACATTTCTCTCGACATCATATGTGTGCCAGCCACGGAGGTGTTGTGATTATATCTGCTTCTGTATGAAGAAACCATCATTAAATGTAATAAAGTCTTACATACTCAGTTCTGGGTTTTCAGGAGCAAAGCGAGAGGTACCTGTACAACGTAGTGAGAAGGCTTATCCAGTAGAAATTTTCATCTCAGTCACTACTGCCAGTGAAGTAAGTCTCAAAATGAAAAAGTTTGCAGTAAAATGCAGTTGATTAGATTCCTCCAAATACTGCTGCAGGTAACCAGGTATTTACATTTATATCCATACATTTTGTGTAATCAGTCTTAAGGTTTGTTCCACCTGTGTGGAAAAGACTTATGATGCATGTAAGTTAGCTAAGCAGTTTCATCTGTATAAAAGTTCACTATACTGAACTCATCATTTTCTTTGCTAAAGAAATGCAAGAGAATTTTGCAAAAAGCAGTGGACAGAACCAGTAATGAAACATATTGGGTTATTGTTTCCTTTCAAGTGAGTTTAAAGATAAGCTAAACAGAAGTCAGTTTTCCTCATTTCTCTCATACCAGGATATGATTGTGCTGAAGTAATGCAAGACTCTCAAATGTAAGAGAGATGATGGAAGATCTGGCTAAAATATTCTCCACCAAAGCTACATTCCACCATAGAGCAGTTGCCAGTGGAGCAAGTAGGCAAAGTGTTTATAGGCTGCAGCTGAAAAGTTACTGATGTGGAAATGTCACAATGGACGAGCTATGAAATGAATTGGTTTGTAAAAATTCTGCCGTAAGTCCAATTCTAATTTTGTTTATATTGGTGTAACTTTGAGCTAGCTTGCTGAAGTGATCTGAGTTACACCAGGGTGAGTATTTAATTTAAGGTATTCATTTGGGGCCTTTATTTCTTTTAATGTTGCAGTGCATTCAGACTTAAATTAGAGTGAATCAAGGGACCTTTGTGGAATCAGGATCAGATCTACTGTATTAAATAACTGCTGGGAACTTGTTTATGGAAATTAATTTCAGATATTATGCAGAAAAAACCATAAGGGGTACATATTAATTGAAACTCATGCATGAAGATTTGGCTGAATGACTCCCATTAACAATAATAAGAGTTGCAGAATTAATTTCCTAAGTCCTGCTAAAAATTCACCCAAGGACATTGTGTTTTGTATCTTTAGATTCAGATCCTTTTTATATTAGCTTTTTGAGGGAATAAAAATCTCCTTATGCAGTTATGGCTGGAAGAATCTAACTGAACAGCAGTTTATTTTAAAATGATTATTAAATTATAGCTGCATTGGCAGATTTTATTTCTTTTTTTTTTTTTTTCCAAACATCCATTTGATTTTAATTGCAAGTACTGAAAATAGCTTCTGGGAGTAAAGCGGGATAAGCAATATTTTTTATTAATGTCAAATAAATGTTTCTTCTTTATTAAAAAATCTTAAGGAGAGA
Source organism: Penelope pileata (assembly GCA_013396635.1). Taxonomy (NCBI): domain Eukaryota; kingdom Metazoa; phylum Chordata; class Aves; order Galliformes; family Cracidae; genus Penelope; species Penelope pileata. Next base: position 77,655 of record WBMW01004105.1, on the reverse strand, counting down.
AGATATTTTTAAAAGTCATATTTGACTCACTTTTGTGCAGAGGGTATTTGTAGACCAAGTTCTTGAACCAGGCTGTAATGTAAATACAATTAGATTAAAATTGGCTTTGTGCTGTGCAATGTTTTGTCAAATCACCCTATTAATACTTGTTTAGGTTTTTGGAACCTAAACAAGTTTATTCTACTATGTATATTTCTGGAAAATAATGGTATTTTTAACCTTATTTCTGAGATCAGACTCTAGAGCTCTGTAAAGCTACTGTGTTTTTTGCTCATTTAAGATACAGTCTATACCTTGATTTTGATATGATTATGAAGTAGCCACTTACGGTGAACAGATTTCCTGGTTAGCTTACCTCAGTGAAACACTACAGTTGTTAGACCTTTCAAGTCATCCTCAAATACAGTTGTATAAAAAAGGCTGAGCTAAAGGGAGAATTGTGAATGCAATCAGAGTAGCCAAGATAGCCTGTAGCACTACAGCCAGCATTTACAGCTCAGTAGGTGCTGGGGCATAGCATGATTATTTGCCATTTTGTGTACATACGTCATCTAATTCATGGATTAAAATTCAATATCCTCTGGGATATTGTGGCTTAGTTCCTGAAGAACAGGTCTGTAAACCTTGGAATAGATTACGAAGACAAAAGACCTTCATACATATTATTTCTTCAGATATATAAATTCTTGCTCTAATGTTGTGCATTTTACGTAAATGGAGCGCGTATCCATTTTTCAGGTATCAAAGCATTGACATTTCAAAAGGCACAATCTTTAAGCATGAAAAAGTGAAGAACTATTTATGGCATGAAAACCGATCCTGTCATAACTTCAGTCTTCTCAGGTGAGTTTAACGGGCAGTAGTTTTCTAATTAATTTATAGCACATGGCACATGCTATATAGTGGGAACTATTTGTGGAAAAGGTAAAATAAATTTGCAGTAGCTCCTTGTGACATAGAGGATTGGAAGTAATAAGAGAAACGTTTTGTGATTATGGCTCGGGGATGTATCAGTATGAGGTTGGAACCCTGAGTGGAAATTCACCACTGACTTCACAGGCACACATGCACCTCCATACATACAACTGCATCTGCCTTCATGCTCTATAGCAGCCCTTTCAAAAGCCATACTCATTTATCTCTCTCTCTAGTGATTGTTTTCCTATTTTTGAAAGTCCTGACTTTATATGGCTGACAGTGTTCCCTGGGTTTACCAAGGGACTGGGTGACTTCAGATTCTTGTGGTTGTGGGAATTGAAGTAGATGAGCAGAAGAGATGAGGTAGCCATCTAAAGGGCTTTGAAGAACCCACCAACTGTTTTCAATGTCATTAGCGGAAGCATTATCTTCATTATCATCATCATGTAGCATAGTGGGAAACCACTCAAAGTCCTCTTATGACAGCATTCTTCTTCAAGATCTGCCAGGAAGAATTACCTCAAAGTTGCTGTTAGCAAGACAGTTCTGCAAATTAGATGCTGCTGTGGGAACCGTCTGGAAATTAATGCATTCTTTGAAAGGCAGAGGTTTGAAGTCAGCTTGTGTTTCGATATCAACTCTACAACAAAGGGTGCTAAATTATAGGTACCAGAAACCTGTCATTGGACATCAGGCATAAAGCTAGACAGCTTAAATTAGTTGAAACAGAAATACTAAGTCCATTGTATTAGCTGTTTATCACTTCAAGGGACTGGTGCTTTTGTGATGGGCAGTGGGCATAATCTAAAATACATGCAAACACCACTCCTCATTCCAAACTTCAGTCCCAAGGGAAATTCCAGTATTTGTTTTTTTAACTGGGAAGCAGAAATGAAATGGACAAATTTATATGGTCCAACCACATTCCACATGAGATGTTCTGATTCTGAGATCTGAGGTAGTTCACCCGGGCAGATACTGCTGAGCATTTTCTGTTTGATTACTGGTTATTTCCTCAGACTCTGCTTGTGAAAAAGTGAAGAAATATGCTTTCCATTGGTAGCAATCTATTTACTGATGAAATGGCAAACAAAAAATACCTAAAATATTTTGATAGAAAATTCAAGAAAACTCATGAATCGGGATGATGTGAAATATTTTTAGAAGCTGGGAGTTTTCGTAGTGTAAGGTAGTGGATTTTATGTGATTATGCATCTCAGACTACAGCTATGGAATCACCAGAATAATATTTCATGGTGGTCCTAATAATTGCCTACATTAGCTTATAAGCAAGCTAAAAGAATCCAGAAGTATGAAACATAATTCTAACTTGTTCAACTTATATAGCCTGTTAGGATGTCAAGCAAGTATCATGCTTGAACAAATAAGGATTTTGTAACTATGTGTTCATCCATCAAACTGTTAATTGAGGTAAAGGGCATGGTTGCCTCCTTCAGCCTCTCCATCCCAGGACTGCTGATGTCCTGGCAGACTGAGGAACACAGCTGCCACTTTTCGCTTTGTGGGTTCAGCACATAGCAAATCTGAGCACTTGTCCTGTCTCTGTGTGTCTCCAGGATACTGACATGAACAGACCCACAGGCTGCCCCAACCACAGGCTTCCTTCAACAGCACTTACACACAGGACTCACACAAAACACAAACACTTGAATCCAGTTCCTCCTTTCACCACTGCAGGTGCACACGTGGCAGTCCCCAGGATCACAAACACATACACATTTGTGGATCCTTGGAGCACCTGGCAGAGCCCCTCTGCCCATCCAGCACCCTGCCTGGATCCTGGGCCCATTTCCTGCTTTATGGGTCATGTACTCACCAGCTGGCCCAGATTGAAGCTCACTGCACACATGTATCGCTCACACTCTCATCCCTCATGCACAACACATCCACAAGCCACTTTGAGCCTAACAGCATGGATCACCTGCCTGCCTGATACCTCGACCCAGACTTGAGGCCCCTACTACTTGCTGGCTGCTCCAGCTTAAACTTTGCGTACAAATATGCACACCTCACAGGCACTAAGTCCCCTAGCAGCTGGCACCAGGTACATGGGCCATGACCATCAGCCTGCTGGAGTTAATATTCTCACGTACTTATTGGATCATTGTGACTGACAGACTTAGTGCCCATCATCACCTCCTGTTCTTATTTCCCCTCTTGCCTTGGGACAGATTCTTGACCAGGTACCCTTAAAGTAGCCAATGTTCTCCTTTTACATACCCTTACAGAAGTCATATCTACTTACCCTGTGACTTCATAATGCTGATTTTGTCAGGGGAGTGTATCAGATATGTAGATTTTCATGTTGGGCTCAAATGCTAAAGGTAACAAAAGAAATGAAACCACAGGAGGTAATCCTGAGACACCTTTCAGCACACAAATAGTGTCCAAATTTTGTAGCAGCTGGTATCTTATTACCAAAGTGTCAAAACCATAGGTGCTGAGTCTGTATTAGCAGCGCAGAAAGAAAGCTAAGGGTACTCAACCAATGACTAACAAAGAATTTTTGTATTGATATTGATTATTTTCCAGTTTAAACTGGAAAAGAAGAGAGATCTTTGCATGCCCCAGGCCTTCACCAACCCGGATTTTCATTGGAGATGAAAGAAATGGGGGGAAGTTGCATGGCAAGATGATTTCCATCATCTCTCCAATGTAGTAGCTTTTGACATCATTTTAACCTGATATTTCTTAAAATTTCTGAAGGCTGGTATAGCCTTTGCTGCAGGATGCTTAAATAATATGTATGGAAGATGATCTTGGGGTGCACTGACAAGACTTGTGGCCAGCAGGTCAAAGGAGATGATCCTCCCCCTCTGCTCTGATGAGGCCTCACCTGGAGTACCGTGTCCAGTTCTGGTCTCCCCAGTTCAAGAAAGACAGGGATCTTCTAGAGAGAGTCCAGCAGAGGGCAACAAAGATGATAAAAAGCCCAAAGCAGCTCCCTTATGATGAAAGGCTGAGTGACCTGGGTCTGTTCAGCCTGGAGCAGAGAAGACTGAGAGGAGCTCTGATCAATGTTTATAAATATCTAAAGCGTGGGAGGCAAATGGATGGGGCCAGGCTCTTTTCTGTGGTGTGCGGCAACAGGACAAGGGACAATGTCCAAAGTTTGGAACACAGGAAGTTCCACACAAACATGCATAAGAACTTCTTTACAGTGCGGGTGACGGAGCACTGGAACAGGCTGCCCAGGGAGATTGTGGAGTCTCCTTCTCTGGAGATATTCAAGACCCTTCTGGATGCCTACCTGTGTGACCTGCTGTAGGGAACCTGCTTTAGCAGGGGAGCTGGACTTGCTCTCTTGAGGTCACTGCCAACTCCTGTGATTCTGTGATTAAGAGACACTGGGCTGGATAAATATAAATATATATTTATATGTATTCCTAGCATTACCAAAGTTGTCCACGGTTTCTTTTTAGTGTTAATGATGAATATATGAGCTGATCTGGATGTTCCTGAACAGATTTTTTTTGATATCTTTGTACGTCAAAATAGCCTATTCATCCTTGCCATGGATCTACCAAAAAACTATTCTTGCACCAAATTCTTCTCCAGCATGATTTTATGCAAATTACATTTTATCTGAGAAGGAATTGAACAGGTACAAGAGAAAAGTTTTGGAAAGTTTTCCTAATCTTTTAGTCTGTACTTCAGTTTCAACATAGAAGAAATTACTCCATCTGTCCCCTTCCCTCTGTTATCTGTTTAAAATATTTATTTGCAAAGTTGTTAAATTAGAAGTTGTTAGAAGATTCTTTCAAGCAACAAGAAACCACATTTATGGAAGTTCACATGTGCACTTTGCAATAAATCAGTAAATGGAATGCTATAATACTAGTGAATGCTATATTATTAGTAGATCTACTTGCTACAATTTGAATTAGTTTCTGCTAAATTGTATTAAACTAAAGCATGGAAATGATGTGAAGGTACCTAAAAGAGATAACATGGGAAATAATCTTTACTCATTTTGTGAGTGCAACCTAGCTAGTAAGAAAGATATTTAGTGAATATTCAGTTTATTGCAGATTGTTTAGAAACAAAATTAGCCTTATTTAACCACAAGAACTTCCAGAAAAAAATGCACCACATTTTCTTTGTTAGTTTGGCTCCTTTTCACCACTAGATGATATTTTAGAGAGCCTCAATAAAACTTAAAAGATAATCCTAGTGCTACATCTGTCAATATCTACTGTCCAGCTCTCACAGCTGTTATTTCGAGGCTCGGAGCTTAAATCAAATGAATGCTTACTGATTAAAAGTTCCTCTGCCTCTTCCTCTTTCTAAAGAGGAAGGCGTCTGAGTTGAGAGTAATTTGCTATAACGGAGATGCTGAAAAAATTAGAGAAAGCAGAAGTAAAATCAAATGAGTGTAAGCTTCTGTAATTTAGTATGCTTTGAAATGTATAAGGAATATATATGTTCACAAGTTGCTTTAATTCTTTGCAAAATTTGTTTGTCAGCTCTGGTAAGAAGTGTTCCTGCTAAACATATTTTCAAAGTCAGTATTATCAAAATAGGAAAATAGCAGGCCTGGAGCCCACAGATCGTCTCAGTGGTTCAGCCATACTAATTTCTGAAATAAGCACAGCAAATTGATTGGTTGCGCTATCTCTAACCATTTGATATACTCTTTCACAGAGTGAAATACCTTTCTTACTGTTTTGCTGCTCCCTAACCCAGAAACATGGACTGAGTCCCCCTTTTCATGGCTCATCACTGTTCAAGGGAAGAACTCACCACCACTTGTCATTTTCATGATAAAAGTTATATTTATTCTTAACATCTCTTTTATGTGAGTGTGGAATCAGAGACTCATCCAAAACAAGCATATGTTTTCAAGCAGTTTTTAAAAACATAATTAAGACCTGACATCTGAGTGGAGTTCCTGAATTCATGAGCATTTGCGTGCAACATTTACTGATGCCAAAGGGAAATAAGAAGACATTTACAGAGGGCAGAGGAGAGCACAGGCTTTTCTTCTTGATGTTTTCATAATGCGTTCAGGGTGGTAGGTAGGGCTTGGTAGGGCACCAAAAGGCCTCACTCATTCTGCCTCACATAGCTTCAGAGTCAGCTCCTCCTGACCACTTTACCATCCCTTTAACAAACAAGATAATGTATATTTTCTGAAGTTTGTGATTTAATTGCCTAAATAAAATATTAAGATACCAAAAACTTCACTGGACTAAACATACATATATAGAGAATTTATGTAAATCTGTTGATGTGCTTTATCTTAGATAAAGGACCATCAAACTCATGCTTCAACTGTTTATCACAGAATCACAGAATTGCAGGGGTTGGAAGGGACCTCAAGAGATCATCGAGTCCAACCCCCCTGCCAGAGCAGGTTCCCTACTGCAGGTTGCACAGGTAGGCGTCCAGGCGGGTCTTGAATATCTCCAGGGAAGGAGACTCCACAACCTCCCTGGGCAGCCTGTGCCAGTGCTCCGTCACCCGCACCGTGAAGAAGTTCTTCCGCATGTTGGTGCGGAACTTCCTGTGCTCCAGCTTAAGGCCATTGCCCCTTGTCCTGTCCCCACTGACCACCGAAAAGAGGTTCCCCACCTCCATTTGCCTCCCACAACTAAGATACTTATAAACATGGATCAGGTCCCCTCTCAGCCTTCTTTTCTCCAGGCTGAACAGACCCAGCTTACTGAGCCTCTCCTCATAGGGGAGATGCTCCAG